>JAPZEB010000020.1:19484207-19497161 GCA_029783705.1 Chaetodon striatus | reverse complement strand
AGGATGACCGCTTCTTCCTCTATCATCATCTTGGTCTTCTCAGCATTCAAGTTGTAATCTCCCCAGTGGCTAGGGTTCATGTATGTTGCCTTGCACATAAAGTCCCTGCTGTCACACCATCTACACATTGGAGAGACACTTTGGAGAGAGGTGTAGATGGCATGACAGCAGTCGCAGCCCTGTGCAGTGACTATTCAGCTGCTGTGCAGAGCAGACACTTATGGTTTGGAATTGTAGAATTGTAGTGTCTGTCATCCAACTACGCATTGATAACATGCTTAGCATTTTTAGAATTGTTTATGTGTTGTATAGAAGTATTTTATTTGATGAATCTGGGCGCTAATATGCGAAAATGAACTAAATCATTTTATTTATTTAAAAAAAAGCAAAATGACAGTGGGATCAGTGGGCAAGAAATGTCACAGGTGTCTAATCTGTGTGAGCCTGAACACCATGTAGAAGCAGTAATGCCACCTATAGTACATGAAACACATAGTATGTTGCACTGTACAGCCCTGAAGAAGCCCTGCTATCATCTTTGTGAAATGAAGCCATGCTTTGGACTGTTTTTCCTCTTCGCCATGACTTCTTGTTGAAAGCTTCCCGCAGCACAGACACATGAGTTTGACGTCATTGTTTTACACTGTGCAACTCCGATATAAAAAAATGATAAGCTCGGCAGGGCTGCCCCTATTAGTGCTGTTCAGTGTACTTCTGAACACGTGTTGTTCTCCAGATTTTGCTGCGGAGTGAGCACCCTTGACTTCCACGCTACTCTTTGGTATGGGCAGCTGTGGAGCATTTAGACACACAGAGCCGGATTGGCGAGTTGATCTGAGGTGCCCAATCTTCTGCCCCGTAGGGTAGTCATATTGGCGGAACGGTTTAAGTATAAACAGAGCGAGGCGGCTTTCCGCCTCGGGAGGGTTTGTTGATGACTTGTGGGCGGGGCTGTTGATGACGCCGTACGTTCGACCCACTGGCGTGGACTTCAAACCAGGAAACAGCTGATAGCAGGAATGAGTATCTAGCAGCACTAAGGAGACAAAAGCAGAAGATGAGCAACTGGGGAGATAAAGAATTGCGCGCCCTCCTTGCCCTCGCTAATGAGAAGGCCATTAACCATCAGATGATGGGAACCGTGAAGGATGGGCCGATGTACGAGAGAATCGCTGAAGGACTGACCAGCCGCGGCTTTCCTCGGTACGTCAGACGCTGAGCTACACGTTTTGTTACTTGCTCATGTCCCCCATTGCCCCAAAAAAGGCACATTCTGTATGAACAAAAGTAGGCAGGCAGAATTTTGCCGCACTCCCTGATTTTGTTTTTATACTACCAATGCGGAAAGAAGACGGATTGGGCTTTCCTGCAAATTTGCACAATTCCTATGTAAAAAGGGCTAATGTTGTAAGGGAAATAAGAACTGTGTAAGGTGGTTGGTTTTGTTCTTTGATACTTTGGTGAGTGCTCTTGTAGTCTGCTGGCTGTTGGATCTCCAGGAAATTATTTGTCCTCCACTGGTTCATCAGTGGGCGGCATTCTGGCCCCAGTAATCACAATAAGTGTGTGCAGTGACACTTAGAGGTGGAGGTAGTTAAACAACTGATTTCAGTGCTCAGGGCAGCCATTTTGAACAGAGACACAGCAGCAGTGTATAGTTGCATCCTCATCCATCCTCCTTGTTTTGACTTTTATTTGGCACAATCTGTGAGTACAATTACAGTTGGATATATTTGCATTCGAAAACAGTTGATTATTTCAATGAATATGATTATTTTACTGGTTGACTCACTATAGTTAAAGCTGGTTGCATTTTGCATTACCTATAATCACTTGAATGTACTTACGTTTAACACTCTTAGTGAGCAGTGTACAGTTATATGAGCATAATAACACATGTTTATTATGGCTTGTACATCTATTTATTTCTGTTTTCCTGTCGGTATGTCATTTACAGTTTCATAAAAAAGACTTCCATAAAAACCATAAGCCTGGACTCTCCTCTTATGCTCTCCTCAGTGTTTTTATTGGAAAATTGATTAGCTCACTGTCTATACCGTGTTCTCAGTTCCACACATGATAAGGGCAGAAGAGGTAGCATGGCGGTCTGGTGGTTAGCATTGTTGCCTCACAGCAAGAGGGTTCGATCCTGGGTGCGGGAGCCCTTATGTGCTGAGTTTACAGAGTATGTGCAGTCCAAAGACATGCAGATTGGGGCTAGATTAATAGGTGACTCTAACTTGTCTGTAGGCGTGAATGTGAGTGTGAATGGTTGTCTGTCTCTGTATGTCAGCCCTGCAATCGTGTGGCGACCTGTCCAGGGTGTACCAATGTCAGCTGGGAGAGGCTCCAGCCCCCCTGCAACCCTCAAGAGGATAAGTGGTTAGAAAATGGATAGATGGATGGTTCACCAGTTCCCCAAAACTGCCTTTGAGCAACTGCTTTTGCATGCAGTGCTCTTTTATGTGTGCAATTATGTGTGCTTTTGTCTACAGATGGTGTTATCCAGCCATTTTTACTGCATCCTTCTTTTCCATTGGAGACAAATGGACATAATGAAATGAATGAGGCAATGGTCAGACCAGCAGCCATTTGCCTGCTCATTGCTCAGGTGTTCAGTACCTGATTGGGATCATTTGCTGCGATGTGGAAAAGTCAATGGGTTGCCAGAGGTTAGAGAAAACTGGTAGTTCCAACATTGTAGTTGTTGTTTCTAGTGCATCCTTATTACAAAGCAACAATGGGCATGTGCAAACTTAGGAGATGATCTCAACGTCTCCCAAATGCTCTGTTTTCCATGTCCACACAGATACACAGTAATCATAGTTCAGTCAGGAACACTTCAATCAAAAAAACTTTATCTCCATTTGCAGTATTATATTTGGCAGTATAGCTCTGTTCTGGGGCCTCTCTGCCTTTCCTTTCCTATGCAGAAACAAAGCCTAAGGCAGCGTGAGCACACCTCTCTGCCCTTCCATGTGCAAACAAGGAAAGCCTTAAGTAGAGAGAGCAAACCTCTCTGCCCTTCCATGCGCCTACATGGAAAGCCTAAGGCAAGGAGAGCAGCATCAAAGACCCCAGGAAGGAGAACAGGGCAGCATCAATGACAAACAGAAATGACACTGATAGGTCAGACAAAGCATTAAAAAAAGGAGGAGCTGGGGTGGAGGCCAGTTGCAAAGTGACTTGCAGAAGAAGCAGCGACAGCAGGCAGGCCAGAGCAGTTTAAACAAGGCACCCTGAATGAGGTTCAACAATTGGTTGCGTAGAAAGGAATCATGTGATCTACCAGCAGACTCCGTTCCACCATCGATTGGCTGTTTGAGATCAGCTGATGTAGCTAGGATGTTACCTGGGCTTGATATTGTGTCCTGCCTGAACTAACGCTATGCGCTATGCTACGCTATGCTTTGTTGTTTTTAGTGCATCCTCGTTACAAAGCAACAATGGGCCTGTGCAAACTTCGGGAGATGACGTCAACATTTCCCAAATGCTCTGTTTTCCATGTCCACACAGATACACAGCAACCGGAGTCTTAAAAAGTATTTAAAAATCTGACAGGACCTTAGTCGTGTCATATCCTTTCTACATTCTGACATTTTACCATGAGGACAGATGATATTCAGCCCTTTCTAATAAAAGCACAACATTAAATATGCATCGAACTTTAACCAGATCAATCAAAAGGCCCTGCGAAGGACCATTTATGGGGTTAGGGGGCAATAGACAAATGTTGTATTTACTGTAGTCTATTTAAAGATAGTGTTGCTGCTAATAGGTCCCACTTAGTCTTTATATGCTTATTTGTATATCATGTGCACTTAAACTATTGCACAAGTTGATTCAGTGCTGCATAAAGGGCCCTCAGAAGCCTGGGGCCAGGTCTCTCTATTCGTTTTTGTACCTGCCAAACCATATGAGCCTTAACTTCCTTAGTTACAGTTACCATTTAGGTGTAGGGTTAGATAACTGTACACAGAGGAGATACTCACATCAACAGTGGTAGCACATATGGTGCGTGACTCCTGCATGGCAATGAGGCAGAAGGCTGTCATGGAGGCATCTGAATCTACACCACGCATGTCCCCCTACACATGCACACACACAAACACAAGCATATTATTACCATCATCAGCATTAAACCCCCGTTTCATCATCAATGACAGCAGGTGACATGTAACGGTTTTCATTATGATTTGGTCTTTCGATTCATATCATGTTGAGGACATGTTAATAATAACAGTGCACTCACAATCATGGCTTCATGAGACACCGCTGCAATTTCTCTAAAGAAGCCACCAGGTTGCTGCGCATTGTCAATCAGAAACTCAACAGCATCACAGATGTATTTGCTTTCCACTGCCACCAGATTGTTGGCGATGGAAAACACCTTGACAACATAAGCTGTCAACCTTAGAGAGGAAAGGAGAGAAGAAGGTGTAATAGTTCAGTTTTATTTATTCATACATGAAAATCATTCCTCCTCACATAGTCAAAATCTAGGTTAGGAGGATGTGACATCATTTATGTATGAGTTCATGCATGTCAGGCCTCACCATGCACTGCTTTGGCGATCAGGATACACGGCAAAGGACCCATCATTTTTACGGTAGTTAAGCTGATTTTGATAACCTAGTTAAGGTAAAAGTAAAACAAATACACAACCCTTTTACTGACAGCTATTTAGCTCTCTACAGAATCTCATCCACTGGAAGCCAATTTGAGCAGTGCTCCGGTTAAGTCTACCAAGTGTCTTTTTTTCACATCAGTTTTGCCAAAGTCGGCAAGCTTCTTATCTTACACACAAGTGCTTTAACAAATTTCTGGTACCTGTGCTAATGAAAGCATTTGTTTGAGCCCACCGGTGCTGATGTGTTGGAGGGCTTCACTACGTCTCTCAATGTATGCGGCTTCCCAAAGGTTGGTTTTGTCCAAATATGTGACTGCAATGACAGGTAGGGTCATGTGGATCATGTTCTCCTCTCCGCAGCCTGAGGGCTGATAGATCAGGCTTTCCATTGATTTCCCACTGATGTCATTCGTCAGCTGAATTTCTTCCTCTTTTCCTGTGAACATTTCCAAAACAAGTAAGGTCATAATTTGCCACCATGAACAAAGAAGAACACCTGTCTCTTGCAACATTAAAAATATACACTAATGCAGAGGTACAGGCACTTAAACATATGTTACCTGTCACAGAGATCTGCGTGGTAGTAGGTGTGTTTGGAACAAGCTCTGTCTTAGGAATCTCACTGTTAAGAACTTCTTGTTGTGTACCACCTAAAAGGTAGAAAGGGTTTACATGTTTTGGGACTAATTCACAAATAACAGATATAGTAACTTGGGAAAGGGATGGGGTTGCATAGTAAAAGGCCATTAACAACATAGAGATGAGAGTAATTATGCATTAAACAAGTAAAAACCAGTGGCCCAGGTTCTGTACATCAGTAGCTTTGTAACCTTGTAACATAGCCAATTTTTATCTCGATAATTTATTGTCCTCCATGGAAGAGACTTGTTTCCAAAGCCTATACACACATATGCACAACTGAAGAACACTGGTCACAGAAACACAAACACAAGAAACACAAAGGAGCTCACAAAAACACACATCTCTTGTATTATTGCTACAGTCGGCTGGGGGCAGTGATCTGCATCTGAGATGGTAGAGTTTACATACCATCTGGTAAAAACATGTCAGTAGTTCTGTAAACGGAGGGCTCTTCATGATTTTTAGAGCCGTGTTGTGTGGATCCGCAGACACGATCGGCATACACATTCGTTGTTACCCTGCTGTCCACTCGTGTCTGTGGTTCAGCGGTAGAGCGGGTCGTCCACCAATCGGAAGATCAGAACTCGATCCCTGGCTTCTCCAGTCAAAGTATCCTTGAGCAAAATACTGAACCCCAAATTGCTCCCAATTTCTACACCACTGATGTGTGAGTGTGTTAAAACTGAGTAGCAGGTGGCACCTTGTGTGGTAGCCTCGGCCACCAGTGTGTGAATGTGTGTGTGTGAAAGGCGCTATACAAGTGCAGTCCATTTACCTGCAGCAGCAAACTGTATCTAGTGGACTGAAAAAGCAATTGATGATATTGTTGTAGTGGGCTACCCTAGGTTTATTTGTTTATGTAATATTAATAATTTATACGGATACCGATATTTGTCTCTGAGGGACAATATCGGCTGATTTTATGGGCTGACCGATACACCGCTGCGGCTCCAGCTTGGTGCAGCAGATGAATGATTTATTTTTGCTCCTCTGGCCCCTTGTGGGGGCCGGACCCCCGGGTTAGAAAGCACTGACGAGTAAATTCATATTTCAGTTCAAAAAAGTGGAAAAAAATAATGAAAGAAAACAAGTGTTTGGTTTACGCTTATTTTGAAAAATTAGACATGCAAATGTTTTTTTAACTGGAGAAATAACTGAAAAGATTTCAGGATGCACAGACTCAATTTGCTGGTCGCACATCTGTCGTTGGCCAGATGTGCTTAAAGAGGAGAGAAAATGTGGATCAGTGCATCCCTGAAAAGATCAATTAGTTAACAAAACAGATGTTTATTTAGTGTTGATTGAATAATGATTGAGTTTATTTAATATCTGATATTTTATGTGATGTTCGATTCATAGTTCCAGTTTTTTATTCTTGAAGAAGATGAACTAATGTAACCTTCAGACAGTTGTCTCAGTGTAATGTGAATATTTATACATCCCATTGTGTTCCTCTTGAATCATCCCAGATGTCTGTGGGTCTCTCTCCTGTACTTTAGATATTATAATACTGTTTCTTCACCTCTCTGTGGTTCCCTCTCTTCCAGGGGGAGCTGGAGAAACTCAACCAGTCCACCGACGACATCAACAGATGTGAGACGGAGCTGGAGGTCAGTCTGTGGACACACACACACACACACACACAGCAGTTTGACTGATAGAGCCTGTAATCACACACACACGTAGCCACAGTCAGCAGATACAGGATTCACCTCTGCCCTGACGGCGTGTTGACTGACAGCCTGTCAGTTTCCCTCCTCACAACAGTATTGTTTTGATTGCTGCGTACAGATCCAGCAGATTCTCTGAGTCACAGGCGGACCTTTGCTCCGTCTTCAGGCCAAACTGTTTGTAAAGATGGCTTTTTGTTTTGTGTCAGCAGATTGAAACGTACAGGGAGTCGGCCTGTGTCTGGTCTCAGGAGACATGTGGTGTTATAATAAACTCATCAGGGCATTTAAAGTGATTTTACTGGCAGCTGTATTCGGAGCAGAGTTCAGAGTCTGTCTGCGCTGCAGAGTCACGACAGTTACTTTACCATCAAGTTGCATAACTGATCTTTGACTCCCATTAAAACCAGTTAAGTGTGATGACTTGCATTCATGTAGGTCAGCAGTGTGAAGCCTCACAGAGGTCAGAGTCTAAAGTCTTGTCCTCCTGCACACTTGGAGAACATGGTGTTAATTAGTGCTGGCTGATGTGATGACTACGGGATATATCGACATATTTTCAAGGAAGATATAAATTTAGACAACAGCGTTTATATCGATATAGGGTCAAGTTGTGTTACATAACACACACCAGTGTGCATCTCTCCTCTCTCACACTCTCCACCCCACACACTCACTCACGAGTCCTCCATCAACACTCAGAGAGACACAGAGCTGCTCCTTTGTTCTATCGGTCTGTTCATTAGTCTACAGTGTGACATCCGTCTATATGTTGCACGTGCTACGCTATATCAGTCTGTGACATGAATAAAATGACCGCAGCAGAACACTATATTCCAGCGCCGCGCTGCGTGTGTGGGAGACAGATGTGTTTGACACCCCATGGGGGGGGGGGATGTGTGTGAAGCGGTCATGTTTTCACCGACATTGACTTAAACTGTAAGAGAAACTTGACTGGTGCGAGGAGGCGTACAGATGCGGGGTGGTAATTCTAGTCCTCAGCGGTGATAATATTCTAAATTTGGTGCACACATAAACTGATACTGATTTTTTTATTTATTTATTTTTTTAAGTGTCTAAAATACATTTAGCTGCTGCAGCGGCTAAATGTAGTACAGCAGCACATTGCTGAACCTCTGTATCAGCTTCACCTTCCTCTATCTGCTTCACCTAACTGGTGGTGTGCTGACTGACATCTACTGACTGTGGTTAAGTACCTCATACAAGCCCACTTCAAAAGACCTGCACTGTTCCTTTAAGTGATACCAGAAAATGACGTGCAGTGCCAGCGGTTCAACTCAGCACCTTTGGTCTGTTTACAGTATCTTCTGTCTTCATCTCCTTAGCTTTATGATGCATTAGGTCACTTGAACCCATCTGAGTGTCCTGTAGATCCGCAGCCTGGTGCCTGATGTAGCAACACTGTGTCGATTGTTGAACCTCGACTGATTTATGTGTTTTTGTGGCTCCACAAGCTGCAGAATCAAGTCAACTTGTTTTTATATCTGACAAAGACGTCTGCTGTTCAGGACCGTGACCGTCTTCTGTCGGGGGGGGGGAACAGTCACGGCACCCACTGCATGTTTTCTTGGACTATTTGGATTCAGTGTTTAAGATCTGGGCAGATAGATCAGTTCAAATGGCGTCAGACTGTAACAACAACAAATGTCCTGAGCAAAGCCTTAGGCCTTCACTCAAAGAAGGATTCGTTCCAGACTGTAAAGAAACAGAAAAAGATGGACACAACATCTCAGAAAAGGAATCAGCTGCATTTCTATCTTCAGAGCTGAAACAGTTAAGCAATGAATCACACTGATGGGATTCTGACCAGGAGAAGTTTCAGCTGGTTGCAATCTGTAATTCTCACGTTGATCAATTGTAATAGTTCATTTCAAAGCCAATATCGGTCGATATCGATGACGTGCTGACATTATCCTGCGTCCCTAATTTTGTAGGATATAAAATTATTCACTCATTTTTTATTCTTTCTCTCGGTCTTTACGGGGAGTTTAGAGAATTTAGCATCTTGCGCCATGAGGACGCTGAAGGACAGATGCTTGTAATCACAGCAGCTTGAACCCAGATATTTCTGTTAAAGTCCAGAGTCTCATCAGCTGTCCATGTAAACTCTTTGCTGATCCCCTGCTAGAATGAATCTCTTCCCCAAAAATTGTCCCAGATTTCCCGTTTCCCACTTTGACAAATTTCCCTGTAGTTAAGTTCGTAGATTGAAATCTCCAGCAGCAGCAGCATTAGTGTGACATCATCACATGATTTGTCCTGAGGAAGCGTTTGATGTGAAGCGTCCACACTGCTGATGAGAGAAACAGGCAGAGTGACCGGAGTAATAATGAGCCGAGTGGGATGTGAGGACGCTCGCGCACTCTCATAGCAGCGATGGAAATGATATTAAATTTAGCAGATAACGACAAGTTGGAGAAGAAACGCCACGGGGCACTAACGTGTTGACAAGGTGAAGTGTGTCAGGGTGTGAGCGTGGGAGGACAGACACTCTGCACTGCAGTGTGCATCAACACCAGTGTTATTACAGAGGAGAGGACAGCGAGGGGCTGAGGACAGAGACGTGTCTGCTTAAGTTCATTTTTATGAGCTTTCTTTCTCACGGCTGCTGGCTTTATGACCTTTGTTACATTTCATGTGTTGTTTACAATCTGTAAATATTCTTCCTGTTTTTATGTTGGTTTGAAATGAAACAATGATGCTGAGGTTACACTGCTGACTTTCAGCTTCAATTTGAGGGTGTTTACGTCCACATTTTACAAACTATGTGGAAATTGTGTGCCTATTTTTATAGAACGTCACAGAGGGTAAAAAGGGTCATGATTCCTTCCTTCCCTTAAAACTGAAAGTCAGCATTTAACCCCCGCAGTTATTGTTTCACTTGAAATCCAGTGAGCTGGACTACTGAGCCAAAACAACTGAACTGTGAACAGTCTGCTGTCCTCTGTGTGTCTCTGAGGGCGTTGGTGTATCTTGGTGCTGAAACTGGTGGTTAAAGTTACAGTTGGTGACTTTTATGAGAATAACTTGTGTCATATTTGACAGAATATGCACAAAATAAGCAGCACAGATTAAATATGAATTAACATTCTGTTACTGCGTTGGCTGTTTCTGACCTCAAATGTCCTCAGAAACAGATTTTAGTGACTGTTTAGCTGTAAAATGAGGAAGTTTGAAACCCGGCCGCCATGTTGGAAACAGTTAAACGGAGTACCGCCCACCTGCCGGACCAACTCTCAGGCTGTTCTTTTGCACAGCACCCTTCGATCCAAATGTTAGCTCTGCAACATGCTTACAGTGACAATGCTAACATACTGCCGTTTAACAGGAATATTGTTTTCTGTGTTTGCCATCTTAGTTTAGCATGTTAGCATTAGTTACAACATTTTCCTCAAAACCACAGATGTCAGTGTCACAGTGGCTCTGAGGGAAAAGTCATTAAAGTCAGCAGGATTCATCCTCTGGGCACCGTGAATAATTTGATCACAACCTGTCCAGCAGCTGTTGAGAGATTTTAGTCTGGTTGATCGACGGAGCAGCGTTGCCATCCTCAGAGCCACCGGCACGACTAAAGATGATGTCAGAAACTGCAGCGATGTTGCATCAGTGTAGTGAAGGAACACATCTCTGTCAATGAAGTCTCCTAATGCATCAGTTAGCACAGAAATGAAGGTGATGCTGAGGGATATGAAGGTCAGGGGAAGATGTCTGGGTGGAACAGAGAGACTCTTTGAAGAAGTGATGGGGATAAAAAGGTTGGATGAAGAATTGATTGAAACGTCAGACTGCCAGAACATGAGCTAAAAGTCAAACTGTAGAGGAAAAGAGAGGACTGAGTGATGTGTGTGAGCCTGGAGGGAAGGATACCATCAGAGTCATGATTTAAAAACTCCAGATATCAGTGAAAACAAACTGTACAGAGACGCCGGCCTCAGCTGTCCCTGGAGATCCAACACATTCTGGGTAATCTCACCAAAATGGTGGTGTTCTGTTTGATGCACAGACAGCTGCTCTCCAACACGTTTTATTCATTTATGGAACTGAGAAATGTTTTTAATAAAATGACATGTGTTTTGTCAGGGTGCACAGTTACTGCTGCTGTTTCTGTGTGTCTGAATAAGTCCCGTGAAGCTCTGCTGATGTATCTGATGGTGAAATCAGGACTCTTCCTGTTGTGTTTTCTTGTTTAAGAGCCTCTAAGTTTCAGCCTGCTGTCGTCTCAATCAAACACTGATATGATTTTCTATCAAATGGGTTTTGGCTCCAGTAGAATAAATGAGGAAGAGCTTTATTTTGGGACTTTGGCATCAAGTGTCATGAGTTTCCTTTTTCAGCTCCAGTCTTTAAAGTTCAACAAATAAACTGTGAAATGTTGTTTTTGATCTTTTGAAATTGAGTTTAATCCAAATCCAAAGCAGATCACTGGACAGCTGACCATGTTAACGTTTGCATGTAGGAGTCACAGTAATTTAATCTTCACCATCGGCCCCAGTTACTTCGGTGATTTATTTACAACGAGAAAAACACATAGTTTTTAATGCTGTGCTGAAATGCATCTACTCATCGACACAGGGTTAAGAATCACCAGAGGCCCCACGATACAGTATTATCATGATTTTGTTGCGATTTATAATTTATTTTATTTTTTTATTGGCGCCATGAAAGTTGGAGATAATTCTCTTTTTTTTTTTTTTTTTTTTTTTAATTCAGCAACTAATTTGTTGTATTTAAGCTGTGCACTCAAAGCAGCAGAAAACTGAGTACATCTTAACATCTGTTTATCGTGACTCAGAATTTTATCACGATATTCGGCAGTGTTTTGGTTATCTCATATTTTCCTGATATCCTGCAGCCCTAATGGCAACGTATCTCCAGTCCACTGGTGAACACATACATCATTCTTACCCAGATAAAAAGCCCTGTACCCTTTCTTCAGACACAAACAGCTGCAGTTTCTCTCCAGTCTGTTCTAATGAGATCCCCCGTCGCTGGCCTCAGAGGGTTTCTGTGCTCGGAGTTTTAAAGTTCAGCTAAAGGTAACCGTCGTCTCTCAGGCACGTCGAATGTCCATAGAATTTCTAATGAACATGGAACCATAAACAGGCTTCTTGAGCTCAGGGTGAACATAAAATACTGCAGCACAGAAGTCTTGTTACTCTCTCTCCTTCAGACCAAGTTGATGCCTTATTAAAAATGTGCCTTCACACCCTGACTGTTCTTTATACACCCAGTACTTCTCCATTATGCATGATCTTTTTTTTTTTTTTTTTTTTACAGTATATAGAAACTTCTGCTCCATCTGTTTGGAGATCACTTTGTTTCTCACCTTTGACCATGTTACTTTTTATTGCTCTCTATTGGGGATCTGAACCTTTAGTCTACTTTATTTAAGCTGCTTCATCACATACATGCCGGAAACACTTATGTACTGTAAAATGTACTACCAGTAGTGTTCTCCATTTTGGGGAAGTCAGACATAAGTGTGACTTTGTGGACCAACTAAAGGGCAACACAAGCCTGATATCCTGTGGTGTTTTTTTTTTTTTTTTTAATACAACATTTGCAACATACAAGCTGCAGTTTACAACATGAGATTTCCTCTTGCACATTTTGACATTTTTCAAGAGTCAAAAAACCCTCCATATTTGGATGCAATGCATTAGAGAGCACCAAAGGTTTCACAAGTTTATCTGCAATTTAAAGCGACAGTCATTTGCAAAACATGCTGTGCCACCGGGTGAAACTGGCCCCATTCTGACTGTTTGAAACACTGAACATATCTGAGAGCCGAATGCTGTTGTTCAAAAAATTTAATCAAGATCTAAATGATCCAGATTTGAAAATCCTTTGTTATGCTGTCCAGGATCAGATAATCCAGTTTTTCTAAGCATCATCAGAGTGTGTCACCCTGATCTAGATACAAACTTTTCAAGATTGCCAAGTCCAGATAATCAGGGCTCTGAATGGCACTATGGGGACAACATCTTTTTT
>JAPZEB010000020.1:19462928-19473911 GCA_029783705.1 Chaetodon striatus | reverse complement strand
ACACACACACACACACACACACACACACACACACACACACACACACATACAAACTTGTATTATTCATATAAGAAGATAGTCAATGATGTCATTTTTTTCTTTTCTATTTTTGTGGTCAATTTAATTAATGGACGTACAATCATCTCTCCATGAGACACCTTTCCAACTTCTCTAAACAATCCATCAGGTTGCTGGGCGTTAAGAATCAGAAACTTGATGGCTTCACAGATGTGTTCCTTTTGCACTGCCTCCACATTGTTGGCTATGGCAAACACCTTGGCAACGTAAGCTGTCAGCCTTAGAGAGGAGAGGAGAGGAGAGGAGAGGAGGATGTTAGTTTAGTTACATGTATTTGCACATGAGCTAATGGAGGATGTGCCAACAATTACATATGAGTTCATGGATGTTTGGAGTGTCTCACCAGGTGCTACTGGGGCGATTGGCCCACACAGCATAAGACCCGTCATTTTTACGGTAGGCCTGCTGGTTCCGGTAGCCTGGACACAAACAAAAATACATAACCCTTTTTACTGGCAGCCATTTAACTTGGAACCCAGTTGGAGGAGTCCTGTTCCTTTTTTTCTCCTGTGATTATAGCATCTGTCAAATTAATTTTATTTATTTATTATTTTATTTGTATAAGACAATCCTGGTGAAAGTAGTCTATGAGTCTGTGTGTTTGCTCAGGCCATCAGTTCTCTGTGTCCCTTGTTTGTATCTGTGGGGCAGGGGTAGCCTGCATTACTTCCTACCAGACTTTTTGTTTCCTACATGACCTGATGTAGGTTTCTGCAGGGTTTCTGAAGGGAGCACAGATAACGGCTTCAGTTCTTTGTCGGAAATTTTAGCTGCTCCTGTTTTTAGGAGACAAACATAAATTTGCCACTGGTCGGTTAGGGAGTCAGCACTGTAAGCTACGTCACAGCTTTCTGATAACAATTGAGTTGGAGTTTCCATTTGAAAAACATGAAAGAGAACACTGATGGAACCACCCTTTAAAATCCCACACATATCCCTTGTCCGCCAACATTGAGTGGGATCTGCTCCGGTTCCCATACTTTGTTTTGAACCATTCAGATTTCGATTTGGACCAAAAGAAAATTGGTTTGGACACCCAAAAAGTGAAAAAAAAAAATAGCAGATTTTTCTAAACCTGATGTGTGAATCGTCACATCAATGAGTGTGTCATATTCTACAGACCGGAAAGAGAGAATGGTGAACGCAAAAATAGATAAGTATAGCGAGAAATCATTGGGGAAAAAAGAGCATGCAGTGGTCTAATTAATAGTTAGTCCATGTTTGTTTTTTGTATGAAACAAATATCTGTAATAACAGAACAAAAGCTCTCAGATAATTAATGAATAAATGTCTGTGTGTGTGTGTGCGTGTATGTATGTGCGCGTTTGTGTGTGAGCTTACCCGTCTTGATGTGTTGGAGAGCTTCATTACGTCTCTGAAAGCCCACAGTTTCCCACTGGTTGGTTTTGTCCAAATATATGGTTGCAATGACCGGCAGGGTCATGTGGATCATGTTCTGCTCTCCACAGCCTGAGGGCTGCCGGATCAGACTACCCATAGAATTCCCACTAATGGCGTTCTCCACCAGTACAGCCACTTGTTCCCTCCCTGCATGTACACACACAAACAGAAACCAAAATGTCATCAATCTACAGGAAGAAAAAACTGAACGAACATGCAAAGGTCCCCAACAACCAGTGAGGTGGTCATTTTCCAGTAAGAATTAAACAGAATTACACCAGTGCAGAGTTCAGTGTACAAACACAGTATCACATAACATGACCAAATGTATCTCACCGGTCACAGAGATCTGTGTGCTGGTAGGTGTGTTTGGAGCCAGATCTTTTTTTGGAATTCCACTGTTGAGAATTTCTTCTTGTTTACCACCTAAAAAGAGAAACAGTGGGTGAGTTTGGGGCTCAATTAGCAGGTGATGAAATTATATATATTACCAAATTACCACAATTCGTGGCTATTTCATGGGTAAACTCACCAACTCCGTTTTTAACGGGATCTAGAGTTACAGTCTTAGCATCTTTAATCAGTACGCCTGCAGGCTGGAATACCAACAATTAGGACAAACATTAGAAACCACATTTATCTCTGACTTATCTTTTTCTACTTGAGCATGACAAAATGCAATATGGCTTTAATTTGATGCTGATCTTTTTTGTTCTGTTTCTCTTTCTAATTTCCAGTGCTGTTTGAAAAGGCCTATACAGTATACACAGTATAACATAGTCATGCTGTGTTACCTTGATTCATAGAGAAAACTTTTTTTTCTTGCATGCCTCCATGGGAAAGGCCAACATATTGAATTATTAACTGATTGGGGACCATGATTAACAACAGCAAAACTATATCAGAACATCCATTTACACTCAAACAACTCAAAACCCAGGTCTTAATCATCCAGTCATACGCTCAGCACATCCTAAACACATGCATTTCTGCTGAAACCTTATTTAAAACTGAACTGAAAGTGAAACTTGTTTTATGCTCTCTTCAAAGCCAGACTCAATTACAGAGGTATTTTAATGAAATGCGTGTGTTTGGGATGTACTGAGAATACAGCTGAATGAATGAGACTTGGATTGTACTGCTTGAATTGTGTGACAGTTTGTAAACAGATGTTTTCATATAGTTTTGCTGTTGTTAAACCTCAACCCCAGTCAATCAATAAATCAATGCGTTTGCCATTTTCTGTGGAGACGCAAAAAAACAGTTTTCTTCACGTATTCAAGGACTTTTTGATTTACAAATAGTCATTTTGTGAGTGAAGTATTTCTTAAAGCTCCAAAAGACGTCTCCTTCTCTACACTGACTTTAACACAGGAGATTGCTGTTTGTTTCCTGTTTCTCTTACCACAACCCGCAGCTTCCTCAAGATTCCATCATTGAGCGACGAATCTTTAACAGCTGCTTTGACCTCAACGGGGTACTGTCCATCTTTCATGGGGATAATGATGAAGGGTACAGATCGTGTAGTTTGGGGCCCAATGTTGACTTCCTGACGATACTTTCCACGTTTAGAGGCTGAACTGCACACGTGCTCCTTCTCAATCAGATCCACACGCACCTTGAAAATGAGACAAAGATGGAGAGACTAAAGTATGTGTTGTTGATCAAAGATGAACCCCTCCCCTGCCATTCAGTGGATAGTAAGGATCATAATCATCAGTTTCATTTTAGGTCGCCCAATCAAGGGGCGACATTTGGCGGACATATATGGAACTGGCGAGGCTGTGGGTGCTTCCCCAGAAAATACTGAGCATCAGAAATTTAATTTCTTGCATTATTTGAAGAAATGTAATGCTGAAAACATGGCAGTAAGGTTGCTACAAGTGTGAGACTGACCACCATGTGAAGCTATAACACTTATCAAAGATTTCATTCCATTCTTTGAAACATTTTAGTCCAATGTTTACTGTTGTTTTTGCTCTTTTGTTTGCAAACTCCTGAGAAAAATATGATTGTCTCATTGGTTCTGGCATGAAACATCAGAGTACTACAGACTTACAGTGACAGGATCTGGGCTGTAGTTGTGGAGGATTGCCTTAACTTCTAGCTGCTCTCCACGGACGGCAGAGTACGGCAGCCTGAGATCGATGAAGAATTCCTTGCGGACAACTACCTCTAACGGCTCAGCGACACAGATTCCTTTAAGATACAAGAGATAAAAAAAACAAGACAATTGATGAAACAGAAAGAGAGGAAGGGAAGATGTAAGGGATAGGAGATTTTTAAGGTTAGAGGCACAACTAACAGCAAAAATACCTAGGGCATGGATGCAAAGCATCACATAGGCGGGAGTTAGCAGGGCTCAGACTACAGTAGTTTTCCTTGCTTTCCTTACCAATTTTGAAGTCGGTTTACATCATGCACATAAGGAAAAACCGATGTCCTTCTCTGTGATCTCAAATAAACACACACTATACGATTTGAAAATATGGCGCATCACTTTTCACATTTTTCATTTGCATTTGCATGTTAATAAATATTCATTTTACTATAAAAAACAAGTCTCTCCTGATTGAAATATTAACAGTCTGTGAGCAGTTTGGGAGATTTAAGTCCCGATCTGTATACCTCTCACATTGCCAGATAATCTGAGCTGACATTGGTACTGACTGAAGTTCTAGACCAAATTTCTCCTCCGGTTGTCAAAAGGGGTAAATCAGGGATAACCTGGCCCAAGAATCTTATGATCTGAGCAAGGCTTTTAAACAAAAGAGAGATGTTAGTCGCTGAATCCTCACCTTGAGTTCTTGAGAGACTAATGCCAATGAACTGCCAGGTTGTGATTGAGTCTTGCAAAGGAATATTTTTCGACCAATATGTGGTGTCACTGAAACAAAGGAAAGTGTGAACGCTTTGAGAGGTAAAGGTCAGCTTTGAATCTTCGTGATGTCATTAATGTAGTTATCGGTGTATTTTCTTTGTTTATATTTCAGTTGACTCACCAGTTAGGCTTTTCCCCAGGACAAGCTGGCAGTGTGATATCTGACCACAGCCAACTTTCAGGGAACTTGGTGCGAGACACAATTTCATTGCTGTCCATGTAACTCTCATCCTCCTCACCTAAAATGCCATTCAAAATGTTAGTATTTTTCATTGGGAGGCAGCAGTTGTTTTCTAACTACCAGTATGACCACAATGAATAACCACCCAGGGCTTCAACCCATCCCATGTCCCTGTCTCTTACTGCGAGCAAGCAGGAGGCTATCCTCCTTCCTTTCAGCTCTCTGACTTTCCATCTCCTTGCAGCACTTTATGAAGGCTGCGACACAGGCTGCACCATCACCAATGTACTCTGCGCGTGTCTCACAGGAGTATGAGAGGGGGGTATCCTTCATGCCATCCAAACAACAGTCACGTTCCAGTTGGTCTTCATATTGACTCGCTGGAAAGAAAGAGGGTACAGAGAGATAAAGGTAAGAAGATATGAGGTATAAGAAGAAGGATCAACTAGAAATTTGTGTATAAAATATTTTAACTAAATATTCATATTTCTCATTTAAGAAATATTCTTCTTGTTGTTGTTTTATTTAGATAGCCCAAAACCACAATCTGTAAAACATGTAACACAAGCCCCCCGGTGGTGAAAATAATTGGAGGCTTATATATAAAGATATATACAGTATATCTTTAAGAGCTTGTTACATGCTTATTTTTAAAGTCAACGCAAAGGTAGTGATATCTTGTGAGACTAGACAAGATAAGGCATCCATTGGTACCAACCATGCTGCCATAGCTTGTTCGGATATTGCTCCAAAGTTAGCCTAGACTGGGCGAGGGAACAACTGGCATGGCTATTTTTAAAGGGGTGCCTTAAACTCTCACCTCAATATACCTAAATGAAAATGGGTTCCATGGGTACCCACAGGTCTCTCCTAAACTTGAGAATGCTTGTTCCCAGTAAATGTTTTGTTCCTTACAATCAATGCACTCCTTTAAATTTGTTGTATATTCATCTTTTTAATTGTTTTGGAACTTAGAACGTTAACAGTGACGGTATTAGTCTAAGCACATCAGAGGATTAGTAACATTAACTGTAAAATAAGAAACCAGAGTGTATCAGTATGCGATTCCTTAGCTCTCCATACTGACATAGTTTTCTAGCCTATATACTTCGACATCATAAGCAACTTCCTGAAATTTAGTCACCTAGGGTGACCAGATCCCAACTCACCAAATGTGAGACAAAGACTACATTTGTGCGGGATAATGTGGGACAGTGTGGGACAATGTGGGATACCAATGCATCGAGATAGTCTAAAATAAATTAAAAAAAAACATTTCTATTCTGCCCCTCAGCTTATAACATTACTATGCTTTGCCATCTGGTTGATTCAGGAGCACATAACAGTCTTCACAAAAAACTTTCTCAGAATTGCCTTGCACTGGTTTCACCCACGGAGAGATAGTCTCCCAGTCTTTGTTGTAGCTGCATTTCCTTTTCTTAACTTTCTTAAGTACGGGTCGTTGTTTCCTCCCTTTCCTCCACGTGTCACTGTTTTGCATTAGTTTATTATTGGTGGGTACGCCCTTAAGCTGAGGTATTCCGCGTCCCAGTTTGATTGACATGATCACACAGCCTGCCCTGCCCCCTGATGACAGCACTCACTGCTTTTTCCACACAGCCATTTGTCAGGTTATAAAACATGCATTTCAAAACTGAAGCCTGACTGTCATCAACAATGTGGAACGCCATCTCAGTTTGCGGGACGTGTGAAAAGCTATGGAAATGCGGGACGTGCACAAAGCGGGACATCTAGTCACCCTACAGTCACCCCAGGATTTTCAGTGACCCTATCTGGCCACCACTATGAATTTTTTTGTGGGGGCGACACTGGAAAGGAGGGATTTCTCTCTTCTGTATGGAAAAGTAGCCGTATGATTGACTAGATTAACACATTAAGTATAAGTAAAAAGTAAACAGAATTATGACAAACATGGCAGAGAGCCTGATATTTCTGAAGGAAGATGACTGAACATGAGGTTACTAAGCTGTACAGAGCTGTGTGCCTTACCTAAGCTGGTCCTGACCTCCGTTATAGTCGTGCTCCGTTTCCTCCTACTCGTGGATGGACACTTCAATTCTGGAAATGCAACACAGATAAGATCTTTAACAGAACCCAAAAAGGTTGGACCTAGACTTGAATTTTCAGGGGGAAAAAACCTATAGTGAGAGCAATTGGATTAGTATCTCCCAACCAGCATTTGTATGTGTGGCCCATGTGGGAAGGAGATGGGTTGCAAAATGGGCCCTATTTGGGATTGTCCATGGGTTCCATATCGTCCCCATGCCAGTTGCCAACATTAATGGCTTTACCCAAGTGGGCCCCACATGGTTATGCTAGGGCTATCTGGGTACCAAGTGGATATGGGCCCAAAATATCTTGGGTAAATCCATGGATGCAGGCAAATGGCATGGGGCCGATATGGAACCCATATGGGGCCCATCTTGCAACCCAAGAGAAAGCAGTAGGAAGTCGTGTCACCTTGTCTGTAGGCAGTCCCAGAAGCCGTGCTTGACTCGAACAACAGCCCAGCATCATAAAACACACCCATACCATCCTTTCCTCCACCTGGTGTGCAGCCTGTGTCATGCTTCTCTACAATATCCCACACCTGAGCACAATGGAGGTCATTTACACACATAAATACAACAAACAAGGCATAGGGTTATAATATGTAAGTTAAACAGTCATATTTAGAGACAGTTCTGATATGAATGTATTTGCTGCAGGACAAATTTATGTTGGATCATGAAGCCAAAGTCCAACAAACTTGAAAGATAACGTGTCCCATCTTTTATACATAACTTTTAAAATTGTACCCCTTTCAAATATTTTCAAAGAATACAGTATGAAATAAAAACATGACCTTTTTCTGGGTGAGACGATGCTTGTTGTTTAGGACGAAGACTCCTTTGTCAACTGCCACCAGTCCAACTGTGGACCCTGGGTCTCCAGTGACCTTCAGACCAAACATCTTGCGAGGCTCATAGGATGAAAGGGCTCTCGATGATTCCAGTTTCAGCTAAATGTGAAGGTGTAGTCAATGAATGAGACATGGTGTTTTATATTTGTTAAAGCTGTTACGTACATAGGATGTTACTTAGAGAATGGAGAGCTCTGCCAACGCCAGTTGGCCAGTATTCTATGATATGCAAATCTGCAAGAACAACCACTAGCCTTTATACGTTTGGATATACTCCCAAAGTAATGGATTTATGTCAAATGCGTGCTCATAGTTACCTCTTTCAGTATTAACTTTGAGCAACTGCATGTGAGACTAACACAGAGGATTACTGGTATTTGTGCATGTCATTTGTGATACAAAGTCATGGTATGTCTATGTTGTTTAATTAAAACTGGAGCACACCTATAATGCACACACATGCTTGCATTTGCACAGTTGAGCTGTGGTTTGTTTGTAACCACCATTCCTATAGTGAAAGTTTACAGATAACAGACAGAAACTTTCACTGTCCACACAAAACCGATATAATGCTAAAAAAAAAAAAAAAGGGGGGGGGGGGTTTACGAGTTAAATAATTCATATAGGCCTTCAAATAAGTTATTTTGTGCTTGTCTTAAAATGAGAACCAAAACAAATCTGGGACTACAGTAGTGTTTGTTCAGGTTGTCAGTATTATGTCCTGTTATGGTCCTTGTCGGTTGGTGGTAGTATGTATTTTACAGTGAGCACTTTTCATCCGCCATACATGCCATCTCCACAGCCCATTCAATAATTTTTCACTGATTCCCACCTCAACACCCCACCCACCTGCCAGCCTATCGCCTGTCCACACATTTCCTGCTCCTGCCAGTTCACCATGCCCACCTCCTCAGGCTAACACCTCTCATCTGTGGATCATTATCCCCAGTCACTATAAAGATGGCCGCTTCATAGACACTTCTTGACAGATTGTTCTTCGCCTCCATGCAAGATTTTCCATCATTTGTTTCCAGACTGCTTCCTCGTTATCAACCCTGCCTGTCCCTGACTCTCCTGCTTCGTCAGCTCCCCAGTAAACCACTCTGCCTTCTGTTCTCGACTAAGAGCTCTGCCTCTGCCATCCTGGTTCCTGTTTCCCTGTTTCCTGCTGCTGCAGACTGATTCTATTCCCCTGGGAGTTCTAAACCTGAACATTGAGTCTCTATGTTGCTTTGCCAGTCTCCATTCCCTGTATATATTTTATTGTATTAAAGCCCAGCATAAAATGCTCCGCCTGTCCCTGGTATTGCTTTTGGGTCCAAAGTGTACCTGTTACAATGTAGCCTGAATTCTTTTAGGAACAAGAGTTTGACTCATGATGCAACCTGTTGTTGTAAAGGAACAACACGCTGTCTTCACTTACTGCTGTTCACAGCTTTTAACAGATGTGCTCCAGCATGATCTCTTAATCAGGGACTGGTAACACACTACACTGTATCTACTGGTGCACCCTTACTGATTTCACTTTGTTCTGCAACCAGGCTGCCTTTTCATCTTTACTAGTTAACAGTTAGCCCACTACAAACTGAGAAAAAATGATTTAATTCACTGTGCCACCAAAAGGCTACCAGCAGCAATGAGTAACTTTTAAGGTAGAATGTTTTCTTGCATGTAACTCAATGCATAAGCTGAAATTGTGAATCAATCAACACACCTTAAATGTTAAAATGACAACTTTGGCAAAATCCACTATCTCTGTATCTGCCTTGTAATTTAGAATCTGCTTTAAAGCTGTTTTCTCCTTGACCCATGCTAAGCCCCTCCACAAGGTTTCATGAAAATCAGGTCAGGTTTTTTTTTTTTGTTTTTTTTTCAAAATCCTGAAACAAACCAACAAACCAAATCTAAAACATAACTTTGGTGGAGGCAAAAATAGAAACATACAACTATCAGTTTGTTTGTCATGTTTGGCCATGTAATTTGTTAGACTTCACTACATCAGTGTTTATGTCTCACCGAGCCCATGCAGGAGTCCTTCACATCCACCCAAACTGAATCTGATACCACCTCATTGCTATTTGTATGATAGTAGGCAATGATGCGAAACGATGGCAGCATTTCTCTGGTAACGGTGACAGTCAGGGAAATCAGTACTTGGCCGCTTGTCTTGAAACGGCCGGTTTTCACCAATTGACCTCTGCTCAGGATCTGGGGACATAGATTTGAACATTAGTTTTCATCAGACATGAGTGTATACTACACAGGTCTTGGAATGCAACAAAAAGAGTTATATATCTGCACACATGGTGTTAAAAACCTCTCACCAGGTATGTGATGTCACTGTTATGACTTTCCTGTCTGTTGAGGACTAGGTTGACTTTCAGGTTTTCTCCTAATTCCAACTCTGCGGTATCCACACCTGCAAGTGTGGCATGTTGCAATGAGAGATACAAACTGAAATTCTAGTGCATGGTACATACTTGCAAGCCATTTTAATATTTAATCAATTGCAGTCATAACAATTGTAGATATCAACAACTGCTTGACTGCTTACTTCCAAGCCATCATATCAATAATGTAATTCTGACAACTAGTCAACGTACACCTTCGACTTCTAATCAAACTCACTTAAAAATATCTGTAATTCAGTTTTATTCAATTCAATTCAATGTAGACATTCCAGTAATGTTATTCAGAGGTCAGAATTGAATATTAGATATGAAAACTTGCATAAAATGTAATTGTAGATACTGTATGTTTAATGATGTATGTACATATCTAAAATGAATATGGTAATTTGGGCTACATTTTCCAAATGAATGTGGTAATTTAATAGCCTGCCAATGGCTTTGTGGTACTTCAATGATATTACAGCCACATCTGAATTGACCGTTCACTAAGGGCTTAGCAAAAGGTCAGTTGGCATTGGCTGACATTTCCATTAGTCACAGTCCCTTTCAACACGTGGAAATTCAATTGAAATTCAATTCACTTAAAGATATCTGTAATTACTGATATTTATGATTACATTAAAGAAAATCAGTCAATCAATCAAAAATCAGTTGTGACCAGTCAAAATGTGATTTTTAAATGTGGAAATATATTTGTAACATGTCAAAATTGTTTTACAGATATCTTACATTAACATTTTGACATGTCAAAATGTCATTTCCCCGAGTGAAACCTAAATTGCTACTAGTCAGCCCTACTGGTTAAATGTTAAAAGGGCTTGCCATAACATCACCAGCTTTTCATCATCTGATTTAATTTCAGGGTGTTCCCTACTTATGTGGATGTAGTTGTTGCCCCTGGTGATGTATGGGAGAGCTACCATGGTGGCTGATGCTTGTCTTTCACTTAAAATTTTAGGATCGTTGGTCCTTGCCTGCAATTAAAGACACACGCAGGTAAGCATATACACACAGTTTAATAAATAACAGATGAAAAGTCTAAAGTCTGTCCTATCCTATGTATGAAGGCCACTTAATGAAACAAAAAGACGTAATACTGACAAAAATT
>JAPZEB010000020.1:19405874-19417481 GCA_029783705.1 Chaetodon striatus | reverse complement strand
ATTGAATATCGCTGTCTACATGTTTACATTTTCATGCTTGCTGAACACATGTATTGATAAATTACTTGTGGAAAAGGAGCTATTGTGTCCACAGTGTGAACAGGGCACACCAAAAAAAAGACTGGCTCCAAGTGAGACTTCCCTGAATGAATAGCAGTAACATATGTATCTTGGGTAAACATTTGTGATTTGCAGGCTTTTTTATGTTCTGTTCTAGATTGTTTTGGTGCAAGTTACAGAGTGTTGGAGATATCGGCAGCAAAGATGTCTGCTTTCTCCCCAGTATAATGGAACTAGATGGCACTCAGCTTGTGTTACTAAAAGTGACAAAAATTATATTTGAAAAGCTCAACAGCAATGTTTCTTTCTAGAAATCATGACCTGGTTACTCAAGATAATCCACAGACCTTGTTATGAGCAGTTTCATTTAGGAACTATTTTCTGTCTGCCTAACTACATTTGCCATCTTTATCACTGCGCAGTAGGAAGCATGCGTCTACTGATAGCTTGCCTAGCACCACTTAGCCAGCTAGCATTACAGCTCAGCCAAGGAAAACACAACTATTGTCTAAATCTCATGCTGTCACAAACACAAGCCTCTTGTCCATGAGTAGATGCACAGTGACACAATTGGCGGGTGTAGTTTGGTAGAAAGAAAATAGCTCCTACATGAAACTGCTCACAACAAGATCTGTGGATTATCTTGAGTAAGCAGGTCGTGATTTCTGGAAAGAGACATTGCTGTTGAGTTTTTCAAATGTATTTTTTGGTGTTTTGAGCACCAAAAGCTGAGTGCCATTATCTTGGAGAGAAGGCAGACATCCTTATGTCCATTCTCTCCAACTCTCAGCAACTCACACTAAAACAATCTAGATATGTAAACAGAACTACAGTTTGTTTTTTTGAAGTTGAAGTGAACTGTCCCTTAAATGTGTATATTTCTGATGTCATCCAGATCAGGGGTTCATCACCATGTTAGGAAGCGAAGGTCCAGTCCAGGCAGATGTTAAAGAGGGGGAGAGCCTGAGCCTCAAAGTAGAATTGGAAGCCTATCCTGCACCCAGCTCCCTGTCCTGGTCTTACAATGGCAAACAGCTCCTCAACACCACAGAGCACGTTATCACCATCTACCGCCACAAATACAGGTACAGTCAGTTTACAATATTTATTACACTCCAAGTGCACATTCATCTACAGGCACAACATTAGAAACATATGTTTGTTTTATCAGACTCTTCAGTGAGCTTAGACTAGTGAGAGTCCTCGGCTCGGAGGGTGGGATCTACAAGTTCTCAGCCCGTCATGAGGACGCATCTGTCAATCATTCATTCCATGTGTATGTCAACAGTAAGTGGTTCCTACAGTTGTTACATTACACTAAAGCGCCTTATCATCTAAATGTTTTCGATGTTTAATCTCTATGTCTCTCTTCTACCACTCTGACCCCCTTTTCTTTACAAGGTAAGCCAGTTATCGTTGCCCAGGAAGGCCCCGTTGACGGACAGGTGCGGTGCGTTGCCTCTGGTTACCCAGTCCCTAAAATAAGCTGGTACTTCTGCGAACTGCCCCACACGAGGTATGCCTGAAACATGTTGCTCTACTTTAATCAAAAGAGTGTTTATGTCACTTTATTAGGTTGTTTACATCAGAATAAGACTGATGCTACTCCTGTATTATTATGAACCTTTGACATCTTTAATGTTGTATGTAAGCAGCACTGTTTCCTTATTTTCTGTATCTATGGAGGGACAGTGTTTATTCACATGAGATGTTAAATGGTGATCTGGCTACACAGAGATAATAATATTTAAATTTGCTATGCTACAAAAGCAACCATGCCCAACCATCTGATATAGACTTTAGCAAATGTAATCATAATCATAAATAAACTTTTTAAATTGCCATTATTATAACTACTGGTTCTAGTATCACTGTGTGCTGCAGTTATGCATCTGGTTTGTCCAAGTGGTGTTATCAGACCCCAGCTCTAGTGCTGTGTGTGGGTACTCTTTCTCTGTTTCAAGTGGAAAACTAGAATGTAATTTGAGTATTACTGTAAAACTTCTATTAAAAGCCTGGTCCCAATTAAACACTCTTAAACACTTTATCTCTTTTACTAGCCCGGTGTGACTACACATGGTCAGTGGTTGCAAAGCAGTTCTTTTTTTTATAGAAGTTCTTCAGATGTATAAAATCAGGTTGTTGGCTACCTTATGTGTCCATTCCTTAATAACCCTGTAAGTTATTGATATTCATTTTGTCCATAAGGGTTTTAGAGAGTGCCGTAACTCTCTCTGATGCGCTGTCAAATGAATGATTCATAATTTATATATTATCTGAAGCCTAAATTTTATACAAGTAAAATTCATTGTGGTTTAAATAAACAATTTGATTGTATTTCCCATCTTTGATGAGCAACAGTTTGTGGACTATATCACTGGTGACTGAAGTGTTAGTACTATGTCATTAAAAAAGGTCATAAAAAAAGTCAGTGTATGCACTTTTCCTATGCAACACTCAATCATATGCTGGCTCACGAAAATGGCACTCAGTCATCACAACTCTGAGAACCCCTGATGTTTCACGATGTCTTGAAATGGTCAGTTTAGCCAGTTTAGAAATTTCTTCCGGGGAGAATTCCCCTCCAGACCTCCCTGGAGGACTGGGTTACAGGAGGCGGCAATTTGAAAAGGGGCCGCCCCTCAATGTTAAACTGGTGATTATGGCCCTGCAATCTGGTGACTGTAGCAAAAGGAAACCAATGAGAGGAGTTGTGGAAAGTGATGATGTAATAATAAGCAGTTATTATGATAAACCACTGCAGCACAAGGTGGATAAACACATTATTTTTCCTTAGGTTTCATTTTCATGTTCCTCCTGTTTCACAGTCAGTTCTGTTCAGGTTCACGTCAATTTTGTGATATAAACATTAAGACATAGAAATAAGGAATTATTTATGTATTTAAATTCACCTTTCGATATGTAATTAAAAACTTGGGACTCCTTGGTTGTTGTGCTGCTCATGTTAAATGCTGTAACCGAACAGCAGTGTGACTTTCAGACCATTTTACACACAATAATCTCCAACACCTTCTGTTGTTTTGTCTGGCAGTTCCTCTGAGAGCAGGAGAGGCTCATGGGAGCTGAACAAGTTGGTTTATGTCATCTCATAGTCTCATTAGCATTCAGACAATTAAGCCAGCTGGATTTTGACTATTGGTCAATACAGTAGAATCATTTGAAGACATTTAGAGAAACTTTATAGGCTAAATAATGATTCTCAGTTTCTAAACAGAAATTGAGAATGGCCACAGTATAATTTTATCATTGCGATAAAACTTGCTCTGACTTGAAGCTAAGAGATGAAAATTTAACCTTAGACATCTTCCCAACCCTTCAACAGGTGCTCACACCTGCCCAACGCCACCCAATGGGAGACTCCAGATGTCGCCATGGTGACAGAGTCCACCTTTGGTAGGAGTGAGGTGGTGAGCCGACTGAACGTGAGCAAGGAGCACGCACACTATCACACCCTGGAGTGTGTGGCGAGTACGGAGGGAGAAGAGGCCTACACGCTGTTCTCCATCAGTGGTACGATACACACAAACATGTATATCACACCACTGACCCTGTGTCTGCGGAGGCCAGGTGTGTTGTTACTGGGTACAGATTGAATGAGATTAGTGTATGCTGACTATGCAGGCTGGGATTATATGGTGTAGACTCGTTAATCCTTGTCACACAAACAAACACCACTGCTGCAGCAGCTGTCTGTCTTAATGCCGCAGGAGGAGGATGTGACTGTGTTTTTGAGTGTGTTGTTTCAATGCCCAATGTAATTTCTGATTACTCTGGTGTGTGTGTTTCCTCCCAGAGCGCACCGTCCCCCATAAACTCTTCACTCCTCTTCTAACTGGCATGGTGGTCACTGGTATCTTCCTCAGTCTGGTTCTGGTGGTGCTGCTCTATAAATACATGCAGGTAAGATGGGAAATAAATCATACATTACAATACTATTAAAGCAATGAAGAAACAGCATTTAATTTGGGTGGGAGTATGGTCATAAATCTCTCATAAATCAAATAAATCTGTCCCATTCAAACCCAGTTTAAATATTGTCAGACTTCAATGTGAAATCAAGTTCATCTTCCATCATTGATATTCAGTTCGCGTATCAGAAAAATAACTGGCTGCAATAGTTTCTGGCAAATGGCCCACTCTCATTTACTAATGACTCATGCCTCCATTTTGATTATGGCATGTTAAAGTTAGAAGCATCTGTTTGAGATCAGACTAGTTTTTATGCTGCATTTGGTAACGACATTCAGCAGATAAGAGTGTAAGTTTGTGCTTTTAATCAATATGAATGTGTCCTAATGAATTTGAAATGAATCAATCAGCCATTCAGAGTGTAGACACGGCGTACAGTAGTTAAAGGCTTTTTTGACACTCCGATCAAGCCATTAACGTGCCCCCCACAGCACACTGCTCTTATTGCACTCAGATGAGTCAGACTCCTTAAAAACTAGTCCATGAATTCACAGTGGGATCATCAGTCTCAACACCGGCTGACAACTAAAGTGCACGGAGTAATGTGAAACTGAATAGAATCACGTTCTCTGTATAAATGCCCTCTTTCGTCTCTGAACTTCAACAGAAACCAAAGTTCCAAATCCAGTGGAAGGTTATTGAGAGTATCTATGGCAACAACTACATATACATCGACCCCACCCAGCTGCCATATGACTCCAAATGGGAATTTCCTCGACAGAAACTTCGCTTCGGTATGACAGCTTCTGTATTTGTGTAGCTGTGTGCTGTGTGTTTGTGAGATTACTGTGTTCTGTTTAAAGTCCCCCTTCAATCACAGATGTGTTTTTCATATTCTACTATACTTCACTGTGTTAAGTGATGTATGTGCAGAGTATTTTTAAATGTCTTAAATCATGTCTGGTTGGGATCTTAAAGGGACAGTTCACCTCCAAATCAAACACATATTTTCCCTCTTACCTGTTGTGCTGTTTATCAACCTAGATTGTTCTGGTGTTAGTTGCCAATTGTTGGAGATATTGCCTGTCTTCTCTCCAATGTAATGGAACTAGATGCCTTGTGTTGTTCAAAAAAAATCATGAAAAACTCAACAGCAATGTCTCTTCACAGAAATCATGAACCAGTTACTCAAAATAATCCACAGACCTTGTTGTGAGCAGCTTCATGTAGGAACTATTTTCTTTCAACTTAACTACACCTGCCAACCGTATCACTGCACAGAGGGAAGCTAGCTCAGTGGTGCTAGGAAAGCTAGCAGTAGACGTTAGTAGTAGATGTTTCCTTCTGCATGGTAATGCAGTTGGTGGGTGTAGTTTGGTAAAGAGAAAATAGTTCCTCCATAAAACTGCTCACAACAAGGTCTGCAGATTATCTTGAATAACCAGATCATGATTTCTGGAAAGAGACATTGCTGTTGAGTTTTTTTGGCACTTTGAGCACCACAAGCTGAGTGCCATTTAGTTCTGTTATATTGGAGAGACGGCAGACATCTCTAAAGCCAATATTTCCAACACTTGACATCTCACACCAAAACAATCTAGACTGATAAATGGCACTGTATGTGAGAGAAATATGTATTTTTGATTATGGGGTGAACTGTCCCTTTAAATTAAATGTACAATTCCCAAAGATTTTTGTGTGTCTGTGTGTTCCCACAGGTAAAACTCTGGGCTCTGGAGCTTTTGGAAAGGTAGTGAGGGCCACAGCATATGGACTCTGCTCTGCAGATACTGTGACAACTGTCGCTGTTAAGATGCTCAAACGTAAGTGTGCTGGTCTGTTTTTCTCTCACTCTTCACCCGTGGCTGTGTCCGAAAACCACTCATTCCTTATTCCCTACATAACTTGTTTTTAATGATACACTGAACAAAAGATAAGAAATCTCCATCCCACATCCCCCCAGTGCTTCCTTGTTTTGTAAATGAAGCAGTACACATGTAAGTTGCCATGGGGTCTTACTTTGCATTTAAGCTTTGCAAGCAGTAGAGAGTGATTTGCAAAAAATCTTTTCCCCAGATTTGAACTCCACTGCATACACACCTCTCAGGGCTGATAAAAGTCCCCTAGCTTCTCTGCATTTTCAGAGGAAAAAATATAGTAGCTGTTCTTATTAACCGATAATTCTTCTAAATGGACTCTAGAAGTGATCATCAATCAAAGATAATGCAGTAGAAGACAGGGCTTTTTGTAGTAAAGATAGAAATAATGGGTTAGTGCATTACTATGCAGCAATGTCACATGGCTTTTTTTTATTGTATACTAACCATTTCAATGATAATCCATTAAATGCCAGATGTGTGTCGGTCTGTTGTTATCTCTCTTTAGCGGCTGTGTCTGTAAATTTTTCCAATGATTTTACATTTCATTGTGTATTTTTAGTGCTTTTATTCTTAAGCTTTGTGCCTTTAACTATCGCCTCGCCTTTCTGTCCAACTCTGGCATATTGTCAGAAATGTCACTAATATGCACCGTCCCTGTCAAATAAATGAAACACAAATATAATGCACTACATATTAAAGAGGGAGTAATTTCGGGCACAGTCTGCTTATGCATGTTGCAGCAGCATGAGACGATGTAAGAGTTTATAAATGTCCTGATGATGTCATCCTAGCCAACGCTCATGCTACGGAGAAGGAGGCGCTGATGTCAGAGCTGAAGGTTCTCAGTTACCTTGGAAACCACGTGAACATTGTTAACCTGCTGGGGGCCTGCACTGTCGGAGGTGAGAGGAGCAGCTTCAGTTCACTCTGAGGAAATTATCATGTGAGATTCTGGGCCAAATGCGGTCTGGATTTGTTGGGTGCAGACACTATAACCCTCTTGCATTTGCACGTTCATTATATATTTATTGACTGATTTTGTTTTATGGTAATAGATATTGTATGGAGACGTTAATGTGCTGACTTGCTGCTATGCCCGGCCAATACTGACCTCTTATTACAAATCAGGTATTGGACGGTACGAGCCGACTCCAATATGAAAACATGATGCAGTCTGACATGTCACAAATTTACAATGCAGTTGATCAATATTATCTGACAGTCTAGCCCTCAACATCGATTATAATGCAGCATTTAGATTGAGAGTCAACACAAGCATGCATGAGTTTGTTATTAGCAAAGAAACGCTGAACAGTTTGGCATGAAAAATCCTAATTTAAAGATATTGACACAAGTTTGCTGAATATATGACAACACAAAAATATTGATATCAGCTTTTAAACACATGTTGAAATCTGTCTGAATGCACTACACATGTCCTGTCTCGAATCAGTCCTACGAAACAGATTACCACAGTATCGACCTGATAACATCTTCTTGTGGCTCATTATTATCAGAGCGTTGGCTTTCTGTGTCTCTTTTCATTGTGATGTGCTGTCATATGGTTTCAAAAAGCAGTGAGTGAGGTTTCTTTTCATCTCTGCATCCTGCCAGGCACAATTTTGGTGATCACAGAGTACTGTTGCTATGGCGACCTCCTCAACTTCCTGCGCAGAAAAAGAGAGTCCTTCTTAAACTCCCAAGTCGCTGATGGTTACTATCGCAACGTCTCGAACCCAACGGAGCCTGCAACAAGGTGTGTGCAGTATGTGTGTTTATTAAAATTCTGATTGCATTTGCAAAACGGTTACCTTGTCAACATTTAGTGCTTATGTGTGTTTGTCTGTGTGTGTGTGTATGTGTGTGTGTGTGTGTGACTGTGCAGCAGAGAGGTGACTGGGTCAGGATATATGCCCATGCGACCCTCTGAGAAGGAAAGGTCATCCCACTCAGGTAGAAAGTCTCTCACGCTACATTTCTTATCATACATATCAACAACACACTGAGTTCCTCACCTGCTGTACGAGTCTGACAGTCCAATCTTAATCCAGATGACATAGAGGAGCTGTCTCTGGACGCTGAAGATCTCCTCAGCTTTTCCTACCAAGTGGCCAAAGGCATGGAGTACATTACATCCAAGAACGTAAGGCTTTTACAGACTGTGTGCTTATTTATAGAGTCGTTACCAAAGAGATTTAAAAGTGCTGCTGCAAGTTTGTAAATCATGCTATGGCTCAGGGCCAACATGCTGTGGATTGCTGTCAGCTAATACTGCACATAAAAACAGAAATAAACATGGTAAAGCTGCCTTAACATTAGATCATGTGCTGCATACACAGATCTTAAAAGCTCCACCTGACATACTTTAAAGTTTGAAATAAAAGCATCTTGTTTTCCTGATTTAGTGTTGCTTTTATTAAATTAGGCACTATTTATTTATTATTGTCTAGACTGTAGTTGCCCTGAAACGGTGCTAAAACTTTACTGAATTGTGTTTTAATTTGCCAAACATATGGTTTTATTGCATGTACAGTGTGTACTGTATTATGCAAATTTCTGTCAATTTGTCTTTGGTGTTCATGAGGTTTGCAACAAGTTTAACATGCCCTGCCTCATTTGTACATGTGCTGTGTGTCAGTTCTTCACTGTAGAAACCGGTTACAATGTCAATACTTATTTCCGTGTGTGTGTGTGTGTGTGTGTGTGTGTGTGTGTGTGTAGTGTATCCACAGGGATCTTGCAGCCAGAAACATTCTGCTGACTCACGGCAGGGTGGCAAAGATCTGCGACTTTGGCCTGGCCCGTGACATCACCACTGACGCCAGCTACGTGCTTCGGGGCAATGTGAGTCCTGACTTCCTTCCTTCCTTTCCAGTAGCCTGTTTTGTCCAGTCAACACTCCAGAATCTAAAGATAAAAAGCAAATCCTCAGAATTTAGTATATATTGTTACATTTATGGTATAAATGTAACAAATGCAGTGCCATTCCAAACACAAAGAACATCTCGAGAACTGCTCATACAAACAACACTGCGCATTCTTGGGTCCTGAGCACCTGGAAATCATGTAAGAAAGGCCCCAAAGGCACAGTAAAATATGCAGCTTAACAGTAAACTAATTACCTACCATGTACTTCTGCTCTAGAGGAAAACAATGTGTCAGCCTACTACCATATCCTGACAGATACATGTTACTGGTTATGCAGGTGTATTTTGACAATGTTTTTTTATAAGTTAATATGGCAAAGAAAAACATGCGATGCGACCTGGTGTGAGTGTGTGCCCCATTTAGGCTGAGTCCTCTACAGCGGCTTACGTTTGATTCCAATCTGTGGCCCTTGGCTGCGTGTCATCCCCCCTCTTTCTCCCACCTTTCTTGTTTATCTTGGCTGTCCCATCAATAAAGGCAAAAATCGTGCAAAAAATTATCTTAAAAAGCAGTCCGAATAATCAGTGCAATACAGTTCATCAATATCGAATATGTCGTGTGTCCAAATTGCACCAAATTCATCCATGGGTCCCCAGCAATACACCTGCCAAGTGTGAAGTAGATCAGATGAACGCTTCTTGAGATAAAACACTACAAATGTATAATTAGTCCATTGCGAAAATAGCTGCCATTTATTTTTCTGTCGACCCACCTATCAATTAATCGACTGTTTCAGCTTCAGAAGAATTTATTAAAGTCATACTGTACATGAAACAAAGCAATAAACAGAAGCCATGCCTGCTCACTATCTCTCTTTACTTTTTAACATCCCATATTAAAGATTCGTAACATTTCAGATAAACGATATTTTAGATTTTTAAGACTGAAAACAAAGGAGCTCTTGTAACCACGTCTCTCTCTCCATCCTGCAGGCTCGCCTGCCAGTCAAGTGGATGTCTCCTGAGAGCATTTTCGACTGTGTCTACACCTTTGAGAGTGACGTGTGGTCCTACGGCATCCTGCTGTGGGAAATCTTCTCTCTGGGTAATGCTTTCCAGTTAGAGCTGTGCTGCTGCATCTGTTTCATAATGTCTGAGCCATTACTATAGTCCATTTATGCTGACTGGGGCCTTAATAGAGGCTCTGATGAGGCCCACAAGCAGCAGCGTCACCTAGAAGGATGAATCATACATAATCATACTGATTGTGATACATATTATAGCTCCAAAAAACAGCATGGTCATGTGAATGTGCAAAAAATGCTACGTAAAAGACACAAGGTTATTCAAAGTGGGATGCTTTGTGTCTGTGTTGCAGGTAACAGCCCATATCCTGGGATGCAGGTGGGCTCAGTATTTTACAGGATGATTCAAGATGGTCACAGGATGAGCAGGCCCGAGTATGCTCCCATTGAAATGTAAGTGTGGGTCTGTGTATGATTCATTTTCTCATCAATTAATCTGCTCATTATCTTTTCAATTAACAGTTTTGTCCGTTACTTTTTTTTTTCAGTTTTCCAGAGTGCAATGTGACATCATCAAATTTCTTGTGTTGTTCAACAGTCCAAAATCTAAAAATATTTGGTTTACAGGGACATAAAAATCAGACAAAAGCAGCATATCCTCACATTGGAAAAGCTGAATCCAGAGAACATTTGGTATTTTTGCCTAAAAAAATGAAATTGTTAGTCAATAATCAAAGTGGTTGGCCATTCATTTTCTGGCTGTTAACTAAATTGACCTATTGTTTCAGCTCTAATTAAAACCTGCCCATTCTATTATGATAATAACATACAGTATAATCTATTGCATGAATAATCTCTGTTTTATATTCCTGGATTGAGTTTTTATTATCACATTCCTCCAAACTAATCTCGGTCTCACCTCTGTAGGTATGACATGATGTTGTCTTGTTGGAACCATGATCCTTTGAAACGGCCCTCCTTCAGGAAACTGGTGGAGAGGACTGAACTGCTGCTGTCTGAAAATACCAGGAATGTGAGTATCATTTCCCTCCCAACATCTCAGCCAGCTCTCTACTGTCACTACCTAATAAAAGCAGAAGAAGATAGGATTGTAGAATGTCTCACTGAATCTGTGCATTATTGCAAGCTGCACCCTCCATAACTAAAAAAATGAAGCTAATGTGGAAGTGCCAAAAACTGCAGTTCTTTGAATGGGAACTAATGGTCGGCTCCAAAAGCAAGTCAGTCTTTATAGATGCCCATGTTAAAATGTCCAACTTTACAGCAGAAATTAACATGTTTAGACTACAGACTGGTCCAAAAAAAACAGTTTTGGTCTCTATATATTATTTCCTCGTTCCTCGAACTATACGGGTGGATTTTTTATATAATTCATTGTTAATGCTTAAAGTTACACATAATTAAGGGTGTTACCGCTTTAAGTGACAGGTGGGTGCGGTCTGTTGGCAAGGCTCTCCTCCCCCAGTGTCTGTAACCTTGGTGTCATCTTTGATCAAACCCTCTTCTTTGACCACCACATCAAACACATCACCAAAACAGCCTTCTTCCATCTCAGGAACATTGCCCGCCTCCGTCCATCCCTCTCCTTTTCAGCTGCAGAGACCCTCATCCACACATTCATCACTTCCAGACTGGATTACTGCAATAGTCTCCTCTACGGTTTGTCAGCCAAAGCACTCAAGAAACTACAGTATATCCAGAACTCAGCTTCTCACACTCCTGCACCCGTGACCGCATCACCCTCGTCCTTCATAACCTCCACTGGCTCCCTATCTCCCCGCATATGCACTTAAAACTCCTCATCACCACTTACAAAGCTAGATC
>JAPZEB010000020.1:19376743-19388633 GCA_029783705.1 Chaetodon striatus | reverse complement strand
GGGCTGGAGCCTATCCCAGCTGACATTGGGCGAGAGGCGGGGTACACCCTAGACAGGTTGCCAGACTATCACAGGGCTGGCAGACAACCATTCACACTCACTCACACCTATGGGCAATTTAGAGTCACCACTTAACCTATCCCCAATCTGTGGGAGGAAGCCGGAGTACCCGGACAAAACCCACGCTGACACGGGGAAAACACGCAAACTCCACACAGAAATTTGCGCACAGAAGGGCTCCCGCACCCGGCATCGAACCAGGAACCAGGAACCCTCTTGCTGTGAGGTGACAGTGCTAACCACCACACCACCGTGCCGCCCAGACATTTGACACAAATCTAAGAAATATTCAATAACTCCACCTATATTTATCCTATTCATATGAAAAGGCTGTATTTACATATAAAAATTCAGACAGCTACCGTGTTGTGAGTCTCCATCTTACCTGTATGCCCTGTCCCTGTACTCTCTGCAGCTGCTCCTGGATGTGTCTCAGCTCCTCCTGCTGCCGCTGGATGTTGGCTTGGATCAGTCTCGTCCTCTGCTCCAGCTGCTCCTTTAGATGCTGCATGGCATTCACCTGCGCTGAGAACTCCATCACCGGCTGTGGGTGGAGAGAAAAAGAAAAGGTCACTTACTTCTGCAGAACTGTTCATGTGTGCATGTAGTTATTGACAACTGTTGTTTTAAAGTTCATTAGAAAAATCTAGCAAAAGGGCAACACAAAGTCCACAGTGGGAGTGCAGCTAATGGTTATTTTATTATTTTTTTGTCTAACTATTATTTTCTCCATGCACTGATGTATCATTTTGGTCTATAAATAGTCAGAAAACAGTGAAGAGTGCCAATCACAGTTCCCCAGAGCCCTATGTGACGCCTTCAAATGTTCTTTTTTTTTGTTGTTGTTCAACTAATTATCCCAAAGCTTACAGCATGCAGTTAACTATCATAGCATACCAAGAAACCAAGCAATTATCAACAGGGTTCATACAGACATCACAAAATGAAATTCAAGGTCTTTCAAATATGTTTTCAAGCATATTTCGTTCGAGGACGTCACTCAAAGCAAAGTCACTGTCATTTTCAACAAACATATGTTATGTGATCAGTGTCTCGCTTTTCAGCAAAGGCTTGCTTGTCACACTCGTAATAGGCATAACTATAAATTTCTATACAAAACATCTGAATGTCATAGAACCATCTTGGAGTAGCACAAGGAAATGATGCCAGCTGGAACTTAAGTTTCACTTTCAGTTTGTGGCAGAGCTATTACAGCTGCACAACACTTAAGAGAGAGGGAAACCAAATCATGGTGAAAAGACATCTCATGGCGTTACGTCATGTTAACTTAAGCTAGCCAACATAGGTCTACAGGTTTTGTTGGGGTTTTAAGAATGGAGCAAAGTAAAAATAAACTACGATATTGGCCAGGACATTATCAACGTAAGGAAGAGAGGAGAGGGAGAGCGCACTGTGGAGAAGTAAGATTCTTCAAAATTTAAAATAAGAGAAAGCTGAGCGATTTCTGATTCTGAGCAATTTGACTATAATGACTTAAGCAAAACTTTGGTTAAAATATTAGACAGCGTTATTTTGTTTATTTGAATTTTAAGGACTTCCATTTTGTTGAAAAATAACCTATTTTCAAGGTATTTCAGTACTTGATGTTTCCCCTCAAAATTCAAGCACTTTAAGCACCTAACGCAAAACACTTTATCTATTAAACAAAAATCTATTGTTCATTGACTGAGCAAATAGTCAGCAAAACGTTTCAGCTCTACTCTGCAGCACATCACGATGTGCTGAAATGACCCAAGTGTAGTGCCACCAGTCTCACCTGTACGTTCGTCTGTAGCTGCTGTGGTTGTTGCGGTTGTTGCTGTTGTTGTTGTTGTTGTTGTTGTTGCTGCTGCTGCTGCTGCTGCTGCTGCTGCTGCTGCTGCTGCTGAGTGATCATACCTGGAGTCACACTCTGGCCTGTGGTCTGAGAGCTCATAGACTGCAAATATACAGATTATCAAGAGAATTATGATACAGAAGTATAAATATTTGTTGTACTACCCTTCCTTAACCACAATTTAATATAAAACAGCACTGAGTGAATAAAATTCAATATATATATATTTTTTTATGTTACTCATTATCACAAAAATCTGTATATGTAAAAACAAGAAGTCATAGTTTGTTATGTGTTGTTGTTTTGGCCAGTCAGGGCTCACCTGGCTGCTGATGGATGAGCGACGCTGTGATGTCATCTCCATGGTGGAGGCTAGCGACTGCCGAGGAGGCGTGGCTGTGTCCATGTGTAGCTTGGAGGCTGTTGCTGTAGAGACAGAGTCATTGATGAGTTAAAAGTCATACTCAGACCCTGCTGGAGATATCGTATCATCTTAATGCGGAGCATCCAATCCCATTCAATCCATACTGATGTGTCACTAGCTTGTCTTTAGAGCGTGATGTAAGGGTCTAACTGTTTGATATTATCGATGTGCATGCAACTTTGTTGTGTGTGCGTCCTTACAAGTGCAAGTGTTGTCAGAGACGTGGGATGAGGACTTGCGGGAACTCCGTGAGGAGGTTGAGGGTGTTCGGCTGCGGTCAAATCGCTCCAGAGCCTCCTTGAGGCTGGACGTATTCAGCTGTGACTCTGAACCCGAGTCCTGACTCTAAAAGCAGAAAAGCAGAGGAAAAGATACACTTGACAGCCAGTCCTTTAAATATAAAAGTCTGCCTGCATACAGATGAAAATGACAGAGATTATGGGCAAGTGAGCAAAGGATCATTCAGGATAAAATACATTGCATGTGCTTTAGTATGCTATCCTACAAATAAATACTGTGACAGTTATTAGACAGACAACCAAAACAGCTCATTTTTGAACTAATATAACTGAATGAATGTGAGATTAACAGCAATTGCCGTAGTGTTTTCATCTGCTTATCTGAATTCCATCCAAAGTTTGATTTATGATAAATCTGTTGTTCTCACCACTGATCAAAGAGATCGAGATAACATCAAAGAACAGGCAATTTGTGAGAGATTTGTAGACAGTGTGAGAAATATTAAAGGGCAGTAGCAACTCACTGACAGAAGTTATTGGATAATAAATTTGGTAAAAAAAAAAATAAAAAAAAAAAAGTGCTTTTTGCTCCTGCTCCTTGTTATGTGAGACAATTTCGATTAGAAGTTTTTGGGCTTTAATTTGTGAGCCTTTAAACATAGATTATAATATGAAGGATCTTAATATAGGCCTTTACACACCAGGGGCTTGATGAATAAAAGACAAAAATGTGAAATACTTGCCTGCATTAACACTTCATAGCAGCAGCGATATAAATATGCAACTGGTGCACCAGTTAAAGTTGTGACATGATGACTGTTCCACACAACATGACTGGTTGATGTCTTTATGAACAGTGCAAAAGCTCAGAAAAATCGACCTTATTCCAAAAAGATATTGCTTTATCGCAGAGTAATGTTCTACGTGAGTGCTCATGTCAAAACACCAGTTTGAAAAAATGTACTGATTTGCAAATTGCTCACATGAAAAAACACGCCCAGTGTATAAAGGCATTAGGCTAAATATACCATTTTGTATGTTTAATACATTATCACTAGAAAATTTCAGTCACTGAATTAATAAAAATTCAATTACACTTCTGATTAATTTTAACTAATTCTTATACTTTGTATTTAATTTTGAAACACAGGCTTAAACAACAAATCTAGATTTAACCACAATTTTGTTTTTCAAATTTCTCTTCCATACTTCATATCTTGTAATACATTTTATTATTGGGCTTATGCATTGATGAAAACAGTGGAGTATAGACTAGGGCCGCCCCATGAGGTCGGAGATTTGACTCATCATTCAGAACCCTCTCAGTCGACTGATACTGCTTACTTTTTTTTTTGCTAGCCAGTATGCCGTGCAGTGTACATTTTGGTCCCCTGATTTTGCTGTGGAGTGAGCACTCTTGATGTTCATGCTACTCTTTGGAATAGACAGCTGCGGCCATGATGCGGCAACAAGGAGGAGGAGAAACTTTCCACCATAAGGCTTCAAGGTGGTAATATCTTCTCTCTTTTGCTTGGAAGTGGTGAATTTACAGCTCACAGATACTTAATACGACACGGTCTTCGGCTTTTGTTCATCAAGTGGCGGCAAAAAATGCTATTGCACATTTCTGATTCATCATTAGCGCTGTTAGCTTGTTTACTGTATTACATGAATGCCACTTTCACATTGAACATCCCACTGTGCCCCGTTCAAACTTTGAAAATTTATATGGAATAATTCAATACTTGTATTAAACAGCTGAATCTGATTCGACTGGCATAATTCTGAGTTAGGTATGTCACGAGTATAGACCATTTATAGGTGTAATTTCTTACCTTATTTGCAGTAACTTCTGGGTTAGACTCCTCAATGCCCAGCTCTCTGCGCTGTTCTGCCCTCACCTCTGCATAGCTGCATTTTAGACAAAAAAACAGGAAATTTTAATGACAACCCCAATATTAAGATGTGAAGAAAATTTAGAAATGCTGTGTCACCAATAAACATATCACGAGGAGCCACTTATTATCGTAGACTCTGAACAACAGTTTGAAAATGTCTAATGATCAGAACAAACAATCTGCAGTACCTGACTACTGTGTGCGTACAGACAATAAACTCTGGTCGAGAGTTCCACTGGTGGTAGGTGATGTAGTAGTGAGTCTGAAGCCAGATCCACTGTTGACCTTTAGTCAGGAAACGATAGTAGCAAGACTTCCCTTTACCGTACTGCATCACTGAGCAGGAGAGAGACAGAGGCAGACAAGAGCAGAGTTATCAGACACAAGCTCAGAATGGCTTTTACAGAAAAAAGAGTTCATTCAAGTGTATAAATATGAGCCCTCACAGTGTTCGTGACACTTGGCCAGTGTCTCTAGGTCGTCCACATGGTAATAGTCGTACCCTGATGTTCCCAGAACCTCAAAAGGCAGGTAGCCAATGATTGGCGGAGCTCTGAAAAGGAGAAGAGGCATTTGTATCAAATATGCTGACACACAAAGAAGAGGGTAGGCTTCACAAAGTCCTCAACATCAAAAGTCAAAGTGACACAGACCAAGTAGGTGCTCTAAGCTTATGGCAAAGTGTGTCCGCAGAGGTCAAACTTAATGTGGCTCAAAAGAGCATCTACCCTGGAAATCACTTATTGTGTTGCTTTGTTGTTCACATTTAAAGTGACAGAAACAGTTGTGTGAGGAATGAAAAAAAGAGAGCTTAAAAAGTTCAGATCCTGGCTCCTTTCCCACTTCCACACAGCTGGCTAATAACAGTGTGAATGTCAGGTTGTCAGTTTTCGTAAAGTTACAGAAATGGCCAGACACAGACCCCCCAAACTGACACTGGAAAAGTGCGACCACCCTACAAGAACTTCTGACAGATTATAGTGCCAATATATACTTTGCAATTAGGATTTACTCTGGAATCTTTCAGTTCATGTTTGATTTCCAAGGGCCATTACCAACAGCTGTAGATCAGTGTGCCTCAGGACACAATTGGATAGACCTACAACCAGTTACAGCAACAGAACATGATATTGCACTGAGCAACAGACAAATATAAACAGACTACAGGGTGCAGAGAGGAGCTGTGATGATGTAGCATCAATATGTCTGTGATCAAGTGTTGCTGTTTTTGGGATCTGAATTTTAAAATAGTACTTGAACTTGAAGTTTCACATCAGCTGCAGCCATCTTGGTTGTTTACCATAACACCTCAATGGCACTCCTCTTTACTAGGCTAGGTTTATGCTTGCAGTAATGTCCACGACACAAAGGTGCATGAGCCAAAAATGACGTCATCACATATTTTGCGTTAAGGGGCTCCGTATGTTGTCAGTTATCGTATTAATCACACCCCATATCAGATAAACAGTTGTGATTGGCACGAAAGAAAACCAGGCCATGTGGAAATCTGTACAAAGCTGAGGAGGACCAGACGTATCTGTCAGAGCAAATAAAACATGAGCTCACAGATTCGTCTGGTTCCTATGGCTAGATTTGCAGTGATGCACAATGAAATGTGTGTGTGTGTGTGTGTGTGTGTTTACCTATGGTCTAAGAAGAGAAACTTCCATTCTAGACTGTGCCTGGAGGTGAATTCTTCATTGGGCTCCTCCACTGTACACATCTCCTATGAATACAAATACAACAGAAGAGAGATGGTATATTAGAGAAATGATTTATGAATGACTCAGTGTGATTTATTTTTATGTGTGAGTGTGTGTGTGTCCAAGGCTACCTTGATGAACTGAGGTTTGGCCAGCCGAACAGTGGCTACAAAGCACACCTGGTCATCAAACGCAGGCTGTAGTGACCGCTGTAACACCCCCGCTAGACCATTCCTCGCCACATTGGGGACTAAACAACACAGAGCAGGTGAAAAAGTGGTTTACCCCAATCACTCAAGGAGTACACAGCATACTAAACAGTGTTAACTAACTTAAGTATAACGAGCTTTACACAGCTTTGTGTCACTGGTGCTCTTTCTTAAAATTAAAAATTTTAACTTTTAGGTAAAGGCTGCCTTTCTTTAATGCCATCTAGCTGTTCTAAAATTTCACACAAGCAATATTGTATGAATGACAAAAAATTTCTATTTAAAAACATTGCTATTTAGGTGACATACCGTTGTTGAGCGATTTAAAATTGCCAATGAACTTTACATATTCATAGACAGGCGGTTCTTTGGGGTCAATGGTCCCTCGCAGCATATGGCAGCAGAACTCCAAGTGGTTCTTTGCTGGAGACAAAAAACAAATAAAAAAGTTAGGTGATAAGTCAAAATCCAATTATTTTAAACACATTAACAATGTGAAAGATGTACAACGTTTCATGGTGCTGGAAGGAAATTGAGACAAAACACTGATAATGATGCCCAAGACAGTATTTTCTTTTTGTGTTGCTGCACCAAAAATGAACTGTGGCTCTTTGTTGAGCTATTCCAGTTTGAGAAGATGGCTCAGGGCAATGATTATTATAGCCACAAAATTGCTTCTTTACAAGACAGACAGGACAGGATTTATGCTGAACTTTCAAAATTAGCTACAGAGTTATAAAAATGTCACTCTTTGTTTTCTGTTTTTTTTAGAGATATAATCAGAATATTTTATTACAATCAATAGGATAAACATGGGTTTCCACTTAATCTTGTTTTGTTTCTGTCTGGCTTTCTTTGGATATTAAGCTCACAAACTCACGTTTATATAATTTGAAAAATAAGATAACAGCCACAAGATGTGTACCGTGAACTGTATGATATTCCCATTTAATCACTGAACACACAATACGGCACAGTATTATTGGATAATGTCAAGAAAAAGCAGGAAGTATGGTGTAATATGACTTGGGGTGTTACTGACTCTTTAGGTAATCAGAGTTAAGGTTGTCGTGGTCGGTGGGGTGCGTGGATAGAGCCTTGTACACCTCAGAGTGTTCCCCTACTGGCAGGAAGTTTAACAGGTTCTGGTCCACCAAGTCCGTCTGAAAAAAAAAGACACACAAATATGTGCATTAGAACACACACTAAAAATTGAAAAAACATTTTTTCACCACACAACAGGTCATCGTAACATGTCTGATGTGAACCACACACACAAAATCTGGTTGAAGCTTGTTGTACAATACAGTGGCTGACTAAGATATACCAGGCAAGAGAAAGCACCAAATGTTTCTTACCGGTAGGTGTTCTAGTAATGAGGTGACACTCTCAGAGACGTAGAGGATGTTCCCATCAGTCATTATTGCTATAAAGAACCCATCCAGAGCCTGACAGAGCAAGACAAGATAAAGACAAACATATGTAAATGAAACACTAGCAGTTAAAGGCTGTCATCTGTTTCTCTTTTGTTAAATATCAGCAAAACAAACAATGAGTCAAAGCTGTTGAAATGATATTAGGGCTGTCTCCTGAAATTCTAAGATTCAAATTATTGGTTGGTGACTAAGATTCTGCAAGTCGAGTGGTCGTTAGAAGTGGGGAATTCACAGCTCACAGCAACTTGATACGATACAGTCTCTGACTTTTGTTTTGTATCTAGTGCCAGCAGAATATGTTGTTGCATATTTCCAATCCGTCTTTAATATATTTAGCTTTCATTAGCTTAGAGGGATAACTTGGTTTGTTTACTATATTACGTAAACCTTGCTGTCACCCTGAATGGTCCGCCAGACTCTATTTAAACTCTTAAACTCCATATGGAAAAAGAAACAAATGGTCCAGTATTGGACAGCCAAATCCGATTCAACTGACATCATTCAGAAAGGGCAAAACCTGAATGATACAACTGCTTTTTACTTTTAGAAATAAACTTATAATCCTATCAGATCTGTTAAGGTGATTTAGAATTAATCTTGACCATGGTCATGGAAAACCTACCAAAAGAGTAAAATAACAATAGATATACTGTAGCACCGAACAGACAGAGTACAAAAGCACAAAATGTGAGATTTCTGACCTCCAGCATGAGCTGGGTGAACTCCTCATTGCTAAGAAACGGAGGTTTCCAGTCCTGCCTGATCTCACTCGACTCCGACTGGGCTGCAATCTCTGGTGGAAGAAACAGAAAGCAGATGGAATTTTTCAGAGGAAAAATCAAGTCTTTCAGGAAAAAGTCAAAACAAGATGAGGCAATGGGACATGACAGAGACAACACAAAAAGAAAGCAGGCGACAAAAATGCAGAACAACTTGGCACAAAAGTGTATTGATAGTACAAGGCTCAGAGTGAAAACAAGGCAGTTAAACAGAACAAGAGATAACAGAGTGCACCCATGAAGCAGCAGTTGAGTTAATTATCATGCATGCAATGATAAGAGCAAGGATTGAGAAGAACAGAAACAAACAGCACAAAGCTCCAGACTAATTTTTTCCACTGATGCTCCCACAAAATTTAGGAGCGCCACTTAAACATGCAATAAATCAATCCCTGTTTATTTCATTTGAACAGTTTTACTGATAGGTGCTTTGGTAACGCAAAGACAATTTACCAAAACAACAATGTGCTTTTTCTCTTGACAAAAAAGTCAAAAGGTATTTCTCAGCTACACAGCTCTGAAGTGTGCTGCTGTTTGTTGGGAACATGGCTGACCTTAGCTAATGTTTACACCTCAAGTATTTATAGATGTAGCTATTTCATGGTGTACAAATGTGGAGCTTTAATTTTGGCACTTTTCCATATTTAGACAGTAAAATGCTTTAATTTGAGTCTGTCTGTCATCTGAGTTGTCCTTAATTCAAGCCTTGGCGACTAGACGTGGTAACATTGCTCACAAATCAACAAAAACACACCAAGTCTTGCTCCCTACTGGTGTTTTATATGATACATGACGATGATTTAAAAGAACAAAACAAGTAAAAGAACAAAGAAAAAACAATGGGGGCAATATAGTAGCACTGTCTCCAAATATAGTTGCAAAATGCAACTAAATGGTCACAGTCTGGAGCCCTGACACACGCACAGTAATTACCATATGAGAATTACAATATTCAAGTGGTGATCGACTAAGATTATGAGTGAATGAGAAACAGAGGATGAGAAGAATGGGGTGTATAGTTGCTCAATCATAGAAAAGGCAGTGATTAAAGTATGGCATAATTATTAATCATAAAGTCAGCTTTACATTGTTGCATGGTTAAAACTAATTGCAGAGTAATTTACCCTTTACAGGTACAGTACCCATGTCTCATAAAAGTGTAATAAGCTCTACTAATGAGAGTAAACAAGCACAGACCACAGCATACACAAGAAAAACTAAATATAGAACAAGTGTCCACCCTGTGAGGTGAGGTGCCCTAACCTTTGTGTTTACACAGGAAGTCAATGCTTTTCTGCAGGATGGTGGACTTGTCCATCTTCCTGGTGTTGCCCGGCAACATCGTGCCAAGTTCCTTGATGAGGACATTGAACTGGTCTCTCCGTTTCTTCTCAGACTTGTTACGGGACACACTACAATCAGAAGTTATGAATTATATTCTCAATGTCATGCAGTCATAGTTTCTTTCTGACAAACATTTTAAAGACACTTTTGTTTTTTTGTCCAGGCTGACCGTTTTGATATACAGGGAAAAACACAACAACACTGAAAATCATAGGTGTAAGATTTTTGTCATGTAATGTCCTGTAATGTTTTAAATTAAGACAGTGAGGCTCCTGTGTACAGCATACCAAAAAGACACAGTGCATTCTCTACAGGAGCTAAAAACTCACTCATCTTTAAATGTCTCAAACGTTGGTTAATGTAACAAGAGTACGTCTGGTCAGGACACAATGGTTTAAATATCCTGTGATGTTTTATGAAGAAGACTGGTGTATTAATATTTAACACATACTACAAGTAGCATCACTCTAGTGTGTTCATCTTTAGATCTAGCTTACCGTTTTGCTTTGTCCTTTTCATCTTCTTCCATCAACCCATCAAAGATGCTACAATCATCCCTACAGGAGGAGGAAAAAAAATATATATTTGCAGTTTTTCCCATCTCGCTTTGTGTTTTCCTGTGTGTGCACGTTTGTTGGCAGCTTGAAAGCAGATATGTATTGTTAATAATAGCGAATGACGGATGTTGGCTAATGAGAGGATTCCTACATGCCAGGAGCATGTTTATTTTTGGGTCACACAAAAAAGAGAAAGAGAGAGAGAGAAGGAATGCGTTGTGCTTGCCAAGAAGATTACGAGTGCATTTGTGAAACAGGGCGTGTTCTTGCCTAGATTTCAATTAATATGGGTCAAAACAAATACTTTCATTTGTACTGGCGGGTGATTTCTGGAACTGTTATTTAAAGGGATAGTTCAGATATTTTGAAGTAGGATTGTACGAGGTATTTATCTATAGTTTATTACATCCATTATTTATTATGGAGCCGTTCCAACCTTTGTACCTTATTACATCACAAATCTGAGTTATAGCACTCTAGTTTTAAATCTGGGAGAGATTTGTTTTTGTTTATTAATATTTTTTATTAATAAACGGTCTTAGACCATAGGCATAACATGTATGAATTTGAGATGTGCATAGTTCCCCTTTAAGTGAACACTATATTTAGAATATTTACCTTGCCATTAGGAAGCCCTTCCTGATGGGGAACTGAGGCCATTTTATGGACACTGAAAAGCCAGACTCCATTAACAAAAACTGTAAATTTACCTTGACGTACATGGGACCTGCTGGTGTACCACTGCCTCCACTGGTTAGTGTGTTTGTGTTATAATATGACTTGTGAACTATCCCTTTCATACCTTTAAAATGTGACTATTGATGCCAAATGCAAGAAATTTCCAAAGATTTTTATGTCATCATTGTTATTGTTATAAATGAGGAGTATTTCTTTAATTACTACTAACACTATTATGAGAATAATGTTTTTTGCAAAGCTATATATCTGAACATATTTTGCGCTTCACACATGTATAGTGTGTATAAATGTCATTTATGATAAACTGACAAATAGCATTTGTGTGTTGCAGCATACCCTATGCTTGATGTCATGGTGGCTGCTGATCAGGGCTGTGGCTGCAGTGATTTGCTCTTTAGGCGTGAGGTAGGCATTTGGAAGACCACCTGAAGAGACAGAAAAAAAAAGTATCGTGTAAGTTTCAGTGCCAGTGCCAGTTACATCTATTGCGTTTCACTGAACTAAAAACACGAGTGAATGTTTGGGCACACAACATACTGCAATAATGTTCTTTCTATTAAAATCATGCATTACTTTTAAATCGAGACTAGATTCTAAATCACATCTTGGCACCAAAAATTGAAATCAAGACTGAAGTGCAAGCAACTAAATGCATGTGCACGCTAGGGCTGCGACGATTAGTCGACTAATCAATGACTAATCGAC
>JAPZEB010000020.1:19336653-19374963 GCA_029783705.1 Chaetodon striatus | reverse complement strand
GAAAGTACTATAAAAGTACCCCAAAATACTCTTATTGCAGCTTCTTACGTTCAAATATTGGCAGCTTTACACACTCTCCCATGATGGTGAACTAAAACCCTTTGGCGTGAGTATGAAACAAGACATTTGACGACATAATTTTGGGTTTGGGAGAGACAGATCGACATTTTTCAACATTTTTAACACATAATGACTGGTAGAATAATCAAAGAAATAATCGACACATTAGTCGACAGTGAAAGTAATCATTAGTTGCAGTCCTAGTGCACACACAAAGACAAACAGGTTAACTTGTCAGGTCTCAGAATTATGGATTATGATGAGTCCTTGCTAATACATACAACAAAGAAAACAAATATCTATCTACAGTATGTGTTTGTGAAAGGCATGTTTAATGTTTTGAATGTTTTTTCACTGATCACACTGATCAGTTCCCACAGGGTTCTGATGACTGGCTTTCTTTGGCTACTCCTTTTATACCTCATATACGACTGATGAATCCTGAATCTTACCACAGATGTCAGACAAAGACCATGTTTGTGGTCCATATAACATTGTAACATATGTTGGTTAACGAATCTCTAATTATAGGGTAGTTACATTTAAAGATGCATGACCAAACATAATTGGTGCATGACCAAAACCCTGTGTGTGTCACTTCTCACCCCAATGCGGTTTATGCACGTGGTCAGTTAATGTCTTTTCTCAGGGGTCGTAGAAAGGGTTTGGGGTCAAAGCTGACTCTATGGTCAAAACTGCCGTTGAGGTCATTGGGGTCACGAGAGAGCACCGGACCACAGGAAAGACATGGTGACCAACCAAACCTGCAGGAGAAATCAGAATAGAAGACTCGGGTCATAGGGGGTCATTTGGTCAATATGAGGGACACTTTATGCAATTTTATATCTTTACTACCGTAGGGATACTGAGGAAAATTATGTTTTTTCTAAGATAATAAGTCCTACGCAGAAAAAAAACATCTTGGTTGTCACCTATTTTTACTGGGGTTTCATATGTAGAGTCAGACGCAGTGTGTTTAATCAAAAATAGCTCATTTTTGATCAAGATGTAATTTTATGTGTGGTGCTGCAGAATGATAGGTGACGAGCCAGTGTAGTAGGTCCCCTTTCCAGATTTACCAGCTTTACTTTGCAAGAATGAAACTGTTAACCAAAAAACAACTTACTAATAAACAAACTGATAAATAACTAATGAAACAGATTTTCTTAGGTTAGACTATTGAAAGATCTTGAAATTCCAGTTACTGCAGCACACAGTCTTTAAAGTGCAAATAGCGTACATCAGTGCATGGAGGAAAACCTGAATAAATCAATTATTATGCTTACATTATTAGTACTTCAGAAACTCTTTTGGAGCACAGTGACCCAATTATGAAAAAGTGGTGATTAAGTATTTTTTTAACTTACTTTCTGGAATGTCTCTTTGCAGGCAAAACTAGCTGTTTTAGTTCCTATTCTTCCAGGCACTGACAACTCTTCACGTGTCGGCCACACCTCACCTGCAAGACAAAAAAAGCCCAGACCCATTCACAAACATACCACGGAGCCTGTGTTCATTGTTTACAGTGGATGCAAATTGTAGAGGCCAACGAGTAAAGTAAATATGTTAGTTGCTGCAAGTTAGAAACAGGTTATTGGAGCTGCTGCCAACTAATAAAGTGTGTCCGACCAACACTCCAAAACTAAAATATACTCATACTACTATAAGATTAGGACTGTGATTGATGATTGTTTTAATTTGCAGTTAATCTGCCTTTTTTTTTTTTTTCAATGAACACATCTATCATTTGGTCTATTCATTGTCACATCACAGTGAAGAATGGCTTCCTGCAGTTCAAGATGAGGTCACAATAGGGGCTGACCAACAGTCAAAAACCCAAAGATAATAAGTTTACAGTGACATAAAACTCAGAAAAGCAGAATACCCCCACACTAGAGAAGCTGGAACTGATTTATTTACGGCATTTTTGCTAGAAAAATAAACGTTTTAAGCAATAATCTATTATTAAACTGGTTGATAATTTATTTGACAATCAACTGTTTCAGCTCCATTATTTTCATCATCAGAAAATAGGGAAAAATGCCAATCACACATTCCTACAGCCAAAGGTGGCATCTTTAAAGTGCTTGCTATGTCTGACAAGCAGTCTAAAACTTAAATATTTCTATTACTAAAACCTAAAATACAAGTAAAGCAGCAGATCCCCACGAATGAGAATGCTGGCATTTTTTCTTGAAAAATGATGTCAAAATCAAGTACTTGTTTTTGTGATGTCTGGGTGAACAATTTGACAGTAAGTTCCTTAACTTGTCTAGCAGACCCAACACCTCTCAGACAACATAACACCCCTTAGATTGAATTGTGTCCTCATGATCAAAAAAGGATTTTGCAGGATTTTTTGTAAGCTATGACAACAGACAGGAGGGCCAGAGTGGAAACAGCAAAACCTATGGATAACATTATCATTTTATTAGATTAACACGATCTTATGTAGGATGTCTACAGGTATTAGACACTTTAATTTAATGCTTTTTAAGACCTTTCCAAGATGGTTTTCAACCCTGTGAAGAATTAGGTTTTATGAAGGAATATGGTTACTAGGGTGAGATGATGAATCTACATTTTGCCAGCAGGTCAGTGCAAATATAAAGTAAAAAAGATCTGTAACATTAATTTGTAACATGATAAAAATGCATTTTCACACTGACAAGCTTTACTCATTTTGACAAAAAGAAATTCAAAGATCACAATTACAAATTAAGGCTATTTAAAGACTTCTGAGGCCGAATATGTATAAAACTGAACTTAAGACATTTTATAACTTTTTAAGAACCTGTAGGCACCCTGATATTATTGCACAAATGTTAGTGGGAGACATTAGAGCACCTTAAGGATCCCATGTGTCCCTGCTTTGGGATGCACTGGCCTGACCTACAGTCATTCCTGATGACCAATAAGTGATGCCTCATTAGACTGAGCTTCTTCATTGGACGGCTCTGTCCACTGTATACCATTGGTAATGAATAAACACTGATAATAGCAACATGGCCCATGTTATAGACTCGACCAAACCAGCCATTAGCTGTCAGATAATACACGGTTGCAATTTAAATATACCTTTTAGTGCCACAGGTGTTAGTTATACAACCAAAAGAGAGCAACCCATATAATAGCTAGCTAGCAGGCTAACTAAGCTTGCTACCGAAAACTGCCCATTTAACTCAGAGATTTAATGCTCTTACTGCCCCCGTCTCCTCCTCCTACACTCACAAATGCTCAATAACACAGTTGTGACAGGTAACGCATTTCACGTTTGAGGAATAATAAGGAATATCAGCCTCTATCACGGCAAAGCAGGAGCCGAGCCTCAAGCTGTCACGCAACAACTGACATTGAAGACGAAATAATCTGTAAAATATTACCGTTGGTCCTCAAACACCGCGAGAGAACTGAGCCCAAACATCCGCGCGGGGAAAGATCCTCTCAAAAGCCGACGAAAACATGAATGTCTGCCGCGGAGAAATGTCTAAAACCAGCGATGGTGGAAACATTTTCGCGGCAGATGTATGTACACACACACACACGGTCCCCGGGCACACACGTACACACGCATTAACAGGGAGACGCGCACACGCTCGCCCACTCGTACACATAGACACTGGCTGCTCTGAATGTGGGTCACTGGGCCTTGCTCTCCCTCAAGCGTGCGGAAACAGTCCCGAAGCCTCCTCTGCAGTCCGACCGCTTCCGCACGCTTAAAAAACACCGTTTACCAACCAGCACGGCCGTGCTATTTCACAATCAGCGACCACCGCTGGCTTTGAATATGCATTTAAAAATCCTTACCTTCGCGAATAATCGACGGCAGCCTCCGTGTTTTGCTTACTTGAGCGTTGCATCGAGGCGGTGGGGGCCAGGAGGACTCCGGGTTGGGGAGAAAAACAGGAGGCCTACTTCATATTACGACGTACAGTCATGCGCAATAGAGACAGTAGGGCGCACTATTTTGCAAGTACAGTAGCAGCAAAACTGAGAGGATCGCTGAGTGATCTTCAGAGGGGAAATGACTCCGCGCGTTTTTGTGGCTTTTCCAGCCGGACCAGTCCACTGTCAGTGCCACCTAGTTTATGATAGACAATTTAAGACACGGTAGCGAGTTTGCATCCTGCAAATGAATGCACTCAACGCGAGCGACGGAAACCATACCGCAAAGTCTTTTAATTCGTCTTTTATCAAAGAGTTGGCATAATACTTAGACTTAAATGTTAAATGGCACCCCATTTAAAAAGCACACACAATTATTTGAATATGCGTGATCAACACCGCCATATTATTGGCACTAAAACACAGTTTGCGTTAGATTGAATGGACTGTGAATGTGACATTGGACGGTCGCCAGGAGGGTGCAGCGCAGGGTAGGGATGGCCCTGCCTGATGGCAAGGGGTTTCCCCTTTTATCGACATCCAATCAGAAGCTCTACAGACCGTGACGTTGTACCTATACTGTGTCGAGGTTCCCCCAAAGTCATATCATGGTGCATTTTGACCTTTTTATGAGACATTGTGTGGGATTTTATGTTTACTTTACATTATCTTCAAACCACCATGAAATTTTTATTGACATGCTTTTATTGCTATGACATGAAATGATACACAGATTTAAGTGCCTTATTGCCTATATCACAGTTTACCACCCCTTTCTGGGTAAATAAAGCATTTGCAAACAAGGTAACATTAGATAAAAAAGATGACAGAGGAGTTTGGTTATGCCATGGACTCAGTGATGGCTATCTCTGCTGTATCACAGATTGTCTTCATGCACAAGAGAACTGCATGTTACCAATAAATCAAATATATAAAGTTACTGTTGTGGAGATAAAGCTCTCCAGTCAGGATTGCCGCACTGTTAAAGGGCTATTCGTTACTTATGAGGGGAGTAAAGTGGTGGTGCAAAAAGGGGGAGGCATGTCAAATAATTTTTTAAGCACTGGGGAGGGACTTATGTTTTTAATTTTGGCTTAGGGGAGAGACATACAACTTTAAATACCTATATTTTGTATTTATTTTAAATACCAGTTCAACGTCAAAACCCACTCGTGAGACTGAATGATGCGTTTTCTTTAAAAATGGCTCAAATTTCACCATTTGTTATAGCCAGAAACTGTAAAAAAATATTGTTGCTGTTTGATTTGGTATTAGGGCTTATCTCCATGTTGTTTGTGTTGTTTGTTTGTTGCATTGGTTCCAATACCTACATTTGGCATGAATAAAAAAACATATGGTTAGGGCCTACGTATGGTGTAGGAGGGGTCATGCATTTCCCCCCAGTCACTCAGAAACACTAAAGGAAAAATATTTGAAGCTTGTGGGAAGTCACATCCAAGCCACACCCCTCCTCTGATAAGTAAAGAACAGTCTGTAACATATAAAATATAAAAACCCACAGTTCAACCTTCATTTACAAGTAGTTCATACCTTAACTTAAACCATTTAAGATAAAAAAAGATACTGACAATAACCTCTTAAATCAAAACAACAGCTTTATTGTTGCCAAAAATCTCTGTTTAATGAGGACTGCTGCTTCCTGTGACAGTGCTGCTACATTAGTACAGGGGCTTTGGCTATGTCATCATCCTATATCAGTGCAGCACTTGAAATACTATGAGGCCATTATCAGCTCTAACAAAAGAAGCAACCTTTGGAACATTTATTTTAGTCCAGCAAAGTGTGTGTGTAACTCAAGCTCTGCAGCCCCTGTGTTTGTGTGTGTTTACATGGATGTCAACACATTGTATGCAACATGTAATCCCTCTGCCACCCATAGACTGTTATTACTGCCGCCTAACTGTTGCCCCTGACTGGGCACAGAGGCACCCAGAGGAGTGTACTGACATGGCAGAGAGCTGTTGGTAAACAACTTCAGACATGCAGTATTGTCAGGAGTTTGGGAATACAGCGGGGAAAAGTGGTCTCATGTGTTACATGATGAGGAACAGTAGTGAAGCTAGACAGAGGTTATTAATTATTTTAGCTTCAGGGTGAAAAGAGAGGAGAGGTGCATTTGGAGTCCTTTGCTCATATTTAATGTATCAAGAGTAAAATATATTGTTCTGGGCTTTTCACAACCATCTTTGCTCCAAAACTAGGTTAAATGTTTCTTGCAGATTGAAACATGATGACTGTGCATACTTTTTTTTTTATAAGCCTGGCTGCCTGCGTGACTCATTTTGTGTCATGTCCTGAAAAACGGCTGCTGGAATTTGATCACGGGTTTTGCTGGTATTAACCATTAGTCATTGCTAAACTACTGACTCTGTGTTAACATAGAAATACAGGACACATGCAGGCCAGCCATAAGGAGTTATAGACAGGGGGAAATTGTTTTCCAAATTGGGCCCCTCATCTACAACCACTGCAACACCACCACCCACCCCTCCTCAGCTCCAACACCAACATGGACAATTTCAAATATTTCAATTTTTTTTAAAGTGCTTCAAGAACCCCTATCTCACTTCAATGACATGTTCGGGTAAAATGGGACGGCTGGTAAGGCAAAATGGGACACTCATGTTTGTTTGTTGTTTTCAGTTGGTTAAATGTAATTAATTAAACCTAACTATTAATTAAGTAAGATCATTGAACTTTTCTGCCATGATTTCCCTCTTCTGTTGCTGCCTGTTTTCTTGGTCCCATATTGTCTACAATGGACGTGTGAGTTTGAGTGTAACAGTGATGGCTAGTTCTGGACTATTGTAAGTAACATGGAGTCACTGCACCATACTTTTTTAAATGACAAAAATAGTAAAAATGTCTGTAGTATGACAGGGTGGCACACAGTAGCACAAGTTGTGATTCTAGGGCACCTGGTTTCAATTCAGATAAATGTCTCATTTTAGCAATTCTTTTGCGCCATTTTACTTGAATACATGAAATACTCACTCAAACCCATTTCCTCAAAAAAGTGAAGTGCATTGTGAAAATGTTTTCATTATAGGTCAAGCAGGTAATAAAATGCAACAATCCACAACCATTCTTGTTGTTATACCCTCTTTGTTTTAGCTGCAGCACTCTTATTACCAAAAAGAGGAAATCAACATGCCACGTTTTTTTTGTTGTTGTTTTTTTTTTCAAATTCTGGGACCTGTGATTTTTTTTATATCTTTGCCCTGCTCAGCTTTGTTCTGTCAGGCCAATCAAATTGATTGTTTCATGTGAGGGACACCTGTAGTAACAATGCAGTGCTTATAATATAACAATGCTTATATCTAAAGAACCCAAGATGTAAACCCTAACTTGTCCCATTTACCTGACTTCACCCTAACTGTGTCCTCACAGACACAGATACATTAGTTATATAACACATCACAACATCAGCATAATTTATGGCAAAGACCTAAAAGACCTAAAATGCTGAAATACAGCTTTTCAAATGCAAAACAGGCTCTGCAGCAGTTATACAAAGCACAATTAAATCAATCTTTTTCTAAAATCTGTACAAAGACATTTAAAACTCATAATACTGTAATAATATCACCACAAACAATGTAAAACTGTAAAATCCAGAATCTATATGTCTAATGAAAACAATGTTCCCATTCTCACACTTTTTTAAATTTCCAGCCTTGGGCTTGTTCATTAGACTAAAGTGTTTTCATTAGCTCTACTCCAGCTTCCTTAATGTATAACAGTGCCAACCTCATTAATTCTTTCCTCCCGCGTGGACTCATTATACCTCTGCACCTTCTCAGAATTTCTCTTTCTCTTTTTTTTCCTCCAGTCTCCTTCCTCTCTGTGAACTCAGCTTGGCCCCTCGCTGCTCCTCTTTTACTCTGTCATCATTTTCAGTTCTCTTCAGGTTTGTTGGGATTAGTCGTTATCTGCCTCTCAAGGATTCGCCCCCTTTTCCCATCTATTATTTTCTCACCTTTTCTTCACCCAGCACCCTTTCCTGCATAATCTGTTATTCGCTCCGTAATTATTCTCCACATCCTGGTCTTTTCTCACAGTCACCTTCTCTTTTCCACAGATCCTCTGTTTTTTTCTTCCTCTGCTTTTTCCCAGCGGCATATTGTCTTATTCCTCTGTATCCTTAACGTCTTCCATCCTTTTTTGTTTCTTGACACTTTTCAAAACTTCTGGACTTTCTTCTATACTTTCTTTTCAAGCAGCTCCTTCCTCCTTTCCTTCTTTCCCCACTCCATTTACTCCATCTGTCTTTCCATATCTTCTCCTCATCCTTGCTGCCAGGTCCTCTGACTTTACTCCTACACCTTATACACCTCCTCTTAATCCTCTTTAATCATGCATCCCTCTCTTTCCAAACTCCTCCCATATAGCCATACATAACACTACTATAACTGTTATACTTTTATATCTTGTTGGCTTTCATAGCTACTCACCTGCATGTCTCTGCAAAGTCAGGGATAATGGGGATGCTTCATGACAGGCATATTGTCTTACAAATACAGATGCAGACACATTGATGTAGTGTTTCCATTAAATACAAATGGAAAATCATTGCAGCCTTTATGCTTGTGCATTCCACCATATATTACAAAAACTACTCCCTTGTGTCAACCTTGGTTTTCTCTCCAGTCATTGTACTAATAAGAATCCTTTCAATGCACATGAACAGACATACTGGGGTTATGATAAGTAAGTACAATAAACCTCATGTGTTATTCATGAGATTCAACACTTGTATATTTTCCTTTCCTTCCTACTTCCTGCTCATCCACTCATCTTTCCATCTCAGAGGCAAAAAGCCTTTCAAGTGAACACCCACAAAAAACCATCAACAACAACAACAACAACAATAAAGCACTTAGCTGTGGAACGACCCATCTTTGTTTTCACAAAATGTGACAAATCCAATGGAGCCACACTCTTTCCTGCTAACAAATCAAATCAGAGCTTTGGCCCAGTTCATTCTGGGATGGTTTGTTTATGGAAAAGTCCTCCCACGCTGCTTTGACCCGCCCCTCGCAAACTGGAACTGTACTATTATGGTCTGTTTATCAGTACATCGAGCTAATTGTCTCGTGGAGCCACGGTCCCTAAAGAAGTGTAGCATCCTTTATGTGCTTGTAAAATTCCTCCATTTAAGTGCTTCACCCCGCTTGTACCTGGCCTCAGAGATTGAATTACTACAGGGTAATGGAAACCGTGCAGAGTGCTGTGGGACATCCTTTTCCCACACAACAACCGTTTAATCACAGACGAACATTTGGGCACTTTGCCACGTTATATATCAACATCAATATGCGAGTGAGTGGAGACAGAGAGACCACGGAAAGATAGAAAGAAAGAAAGAAAGAGACTGTCTGTATGTGTGTTGCAAGGAAACATATAACCCCACACAGCCAAGGTGAAGTATGTGTCAATGTTTGTGTGAGACACACTTAAGTAAATATGAATCCATGAGTGAAATCCATATTTGCAGGAAACCTGAGTCAACGTCAGGATCCTCATCGTAATGGATCTTAATTGAAGCAATAAAAGGGTGAAATGATGAAGAGATTGGACTTTTATTGTTCCCTCTCTACTAATTCCCTCCTGAGCAAGTCAGTACTTTAATGAAAGATTAACATAGATCATCAAAATTGACTGGCCTCAAAGTGAAGTGTGTGTGGTAAAGTGAGAGCGATTTCACACACAGCCACATACTTTTCATGCACTCTGACCAGAGGAAACATCACCACCTCCCTCCCCACCACTGCCAGGTTCCACTGTTGTGATCACCTCTGTTGGATTTTCTCATCTCTTCTCACTCTCATCTGTCTGCCTTAACGCCTCTGTTTTTTTAAAAGCTTTTTCCCCCCCATCATCTGATCTCGATTCTTCTCTTCCCCTCTCCAGTGATGTCGTCTCTTCTGAGGGAGGAGATGCAGAGAGTTTTATTCCGACCTGCAAAACAGAGACTGGTGGAGTTTATTGAGATTGAAGAGCCGACGCACGGAAGACATTTTCTCTGTGTCTCAGGTAAACAGCTTTCTTCTTGATCAGGTAGTCAATTGAAAGCAGTTTTTAGGGGCAAAATATGCTCATTGGAATTTTCCTTTACAGAATATTTAGAGAATCTGTAGGGAGATGTGCTGAACGTGTCCCTGTGTATAAAACACAATGGGAAATGTCTACGAGGCCTGATAAGACTGACTGTCTTACTTTTATAGCTGATTAAATGTCTGGTGATGCAGTGTGCCATTTTTTGTATGAAAATGTTATTTTCCTTTATCTGCAGTTGCAAAAAACAAAGTGGTGCAGTTATGTATAGTGCGATGTCAGATATCTCAGACATCCCTAAAATCTGGTTCCAAGAGGTCCCATACCAAACGCTCCAGCATACAGGACTGCTACAGGAGGACGGAAGTGTGGTCCCTGAAAGACCTGACTCTTGTTGATGGACGGGACCCTGATGTGGTAATTTAACAAATGTTATTGCAATTTCCATTGCTTATTATCGCATTTTCTAGGGCTGGGTAATATATTGATGTTAAGTGATATCATGATATGAGACCAGGTACTGTCTTAGATTTTGGATATCCTAAAGTGGCATAACAGCCAGATTACAGTAAAGTGATGTAATTTTCTGAACTTACCAGACTTTTCTAGCTGCTCTACTATTTGCCTTTACCCACCAAGTCATTATATCCATATTCCTGACAATTATTCATCAAAAATCTCATTGTGTAAATATTATGTGAAAGTATCAATAGTCAACCCTACAACATCATCGCTACATCAATATTGAGATTTTTGGTCAAAAATATTGTAATATTTGATTTTCTTCGTATCACCCAGCCCTACATTGTTCCTGTATTTTCTGGATGATGCTACATAGAATATAATCATTAAAATATAATGTCCAATAACTTAAATCTTAATAAATCTTAATTTTAACTTAAAGCTTTTACTGTTTAAACCTATACTTTGAAACAATGTATTTTATCTCAACATGTATACCCATTTTTTTGTGCGCGACCACCTCAGTCATCTAGTTTGATAATGTACAAATCTGAGTTTGACAACATATATTCCTTTATCTGCAGCTTTTAACCATATTTCATCAAGCAGAGTTTCTCAGTTGGGGATCAGATGTTGTTAGAATGTGGAACAGCTGTATACTTGTAACAACATTTAGTGTGCTGGAGAAATTAATTCATGTTTTTATCAACATGTCATGATTTCATAAATATGTTTAATCTCCCAGCAACCATTAGTTTTCATATATCTGGCATCTCCTCAATGGATTCTTGTCAAAGTTAGAATTAATTTTAATAGTGAACATTGTGTTCTTTTTTTTTTTTTAACATAATGCTATCTCATTCTGTGTCTGTGGCTCCAGGATGACCCCTGTTTCCTGCTGCACTTTGACAAGGTGCGTACAGTGACGGCCGTCAGCTGCTCGGCCAAATACTCGTTCGCACGTGCCCTTGTTGCCCTCAGTGACCAGTACTGTCAGAGGTAACTGAACCTGCGGAACTTTGACTGGACCTACATCAAGCCTACCTCCTTTTACTCAAACAGAGGAGACTGTGTTGTGCTAACACAGATATGCTTCTATGCATTCAATTTGGTATGTCTGTCCATGTGTCCCGTGCCTCTGGATGCATAAAGGGATGACACAATGATTGTGTGTGTGTGTCACTTAAGGCGTGTGTGTATGTTAAACAACTGTACAGGTTTACTGTATATAACTTGTGTTGTAGGTGTGAAGTGAGTGTCGGTTTGTGGCTTCTGTTACCACTAAGGGCTTATTGAAATCTCTTTTTCATTAATACTCTGCTGAATGTATCTCCATGGCAAAGGCAAGTTTCAAGCAGCTTGGTATTTGTTAAATGTATCATCTACTTTTGTGATCTTTTGATTACTTATCCCTGAGAATATTCTATTATGTGTGCTATTGTAAAAATGTGAATTTCAAATGGAGAACAAATAAACAACTACACATGTCCTGATTTCCTCCGCCTTTAGCCTGAAAGGTAGAATTATCAAATGTGGTATCAATTTAGTGATTTCAAACAATATTTTTGATTACTCCTGAAGGAGCTTATCTGTGGTGCCATAGGCCTGCCAATAGTAGTTTATGACTCGAGTTTGTTCCCTAACCATACAGCTAAGGGAAACAGATTCAGGGTTTTAACATCCTGAAGGGACCTTACATTCTATAACAATACAAATATGTTTACTGTGTATTTTATAGGCTTTTTTTCAGTATATATTAGAATCAATATATTGATCACTTTTAAGCAGCGGTTTAGTGATAGTTGATAAGTTGATAAGGTGTACTGGGTAGATGGGTGTATATTACTGAGGAGGAAGTGTGTATACTCTCCTACATATATTCCAGTGGCTTTTTTTGGCTGATAGGTGGGTATACTGTAAATGGCCAGAAAATGAGCTTGAGAGCCCCTATATACCTGCGTATACCCTCCACTACACCATTGCCCTTTAGGCCACAAGAAAAAGTAAATTAAGAAGTTAGTATTAGGCCGACCCTATGTTCTTTGTATTCTTTCTATTGCTTGCTTTGATGAGAAGGTTTTGAAACAGTATGCATTCTGGCCTTCATATTAAAACAGAAACTGACAGAAAATAATAAGAATAATAGGCTATATTAAAATAAATATCAGCTGAACATATATATATAAAATATGAAAGTCCAAGTAATTAAAACGTTATCGAGAATTCAGTCAAAGTTAAGCACTACTTGGACTCATGACTATGGCCCTTCAGTAATTAACATTAATGCTAGGACTTCCGGCTGTTCTTAATGATGAGTACAGCTTCATACTTAAAGTTTTTCATTATTCAACACTGTAGAACCATTATAGAAATAATAAAATATGATAAGCTGCATGCTAATATCAATTAAATACGTTTCATTACCTGTAATACCGCATTGTGGCAAAAAGTGTTACCCATGGCTGTTGGCGAGCAACTTTCCTGTATCCTGCTTCCTAGATTTTTAACCGTCTGACACCTGTGGTTCAGCTTTCTACCTGCAGGTGGCGCCAAAACACCGCCACAGGCAACAAAGACCATTTAGTAGCCTTAAAAATTGCCTGACGAAAATAAACATAGATAGAAAATATATATGAAACGGCGTTATTTGCGTATAGTCTTCAAATTCTGAGTCATTCGTATTCATATATTGAAATATGTATTGAATATGTGCACACATCGTGTTGAGATAGTTTAAATTTTGTCGTCCCGTCCCCAGGCACGGAGGGGACAGACTAGCGGCTCCATGCCTGCCGCCAAAATTCAAGTTAGAAGAGAGAAGGAGTACTTTCCGTGCTGTCGGTTGTAAACACTGGGCTGCAACCTAGTGCTTCAACTTTTAAGTTAGCGATTTAATATTCAGACACAAATCGTGCCTCCGGAGTCTGCGGAGAGAGGACAGCCTAAAGATGCATATCAAGTCTATTATTATTGAAGGGTTCAAATCCTACGCTCAGAGGACGGAGATCAACGGCTTCGACCCGCTGTTTAACGCCATCACAGGACTAAACGGCAGCGGAAAGTCCAATATTTTGGACTCGATATGTTTCCTCCTGGGTATTTCCAATCTCAGTCATGTAAGTTTGTTACTGGCTATAAAGTCAATAAGCTTTATCAAAGTGGTGACCTTAAAGTAATCATGCTGTTTGGTTTGGTTTGGTATGGTAGTTTTCTATCGTTAACTAGCAAAACAGTTAACGTCACGTTAGCTAGCCAGAAGCATGTCAAGAAAACTGGTCACTTTTGAAACTTTAAAGAGGAAAACACCACCTAAATTAAGAACTCCAATATGTTATTTGCATGGCCGAGGAAAGTTTAATCAATAAGTTATTTGTGAAGTCTCTGTCAAAGCCAGAAACCAGAGGAGTGTCGAATTTGTAATGTTACAGGATATAAAGTCTGGAGCTGCTCCATAGACAATCAGTGTGAGCCTGATTTTGTGCACCAGTTGAAGGTTTGTTTTAATTTTTAATACCCAAATGAGCTTCATTCTATCGTAATGTTCTCAGTACTGCAACAGAAAATGTAACCATGTATCTAGAACAGTATTCTGGGTGCTCTCAGTGTCATCTATAACATCTTTCACCATTCATTGTCTATGGAGCAGCTTCATACTTTATACTCTATGACATCACAGAGTTTTAGCACTCTTAAGGGGAACTACGTTCATTTAATAAATTCATGTACTATATTCCTATCTATTCTGGTCCAAGACTTAAAAATCTGCCTAAACTCATCTCTTGGTTTTATTTCATGTGAAAGGTGCGAGCCTCCAACCTCCAGGACTTGGTGTACAAAAATGGACAGGGTGGTATCACCAAGGCCACTGTGTCTATTACTTTTGACAACTCCAACAAAAGCCAGAGTCCTCTGGGCTTTGAAACCCATGATGAGATAACCGTCACCAGACAGGTTGGCAATAGATGAAGAAGTCTCTGTAATTGATATACAAGATTATTGTATGCAATGCTAATGCAAAAACTGTTACACATCTTTCTCTAAGGTGGTAATTGGCGGCAGGAACAAGTACCTCATCAATGGAGTCAATGCCAATAACACCAGGGTGCAGGACTTGTTCTGCTCTGTTGGCCTCAATGTCAACAACCCGCATTTTCTCATCATGCAGGTAGGCTAAGTCTTGTGTCTGCAGCAGTGTGTGTGGGTGTGTTTGTATTCTTCTGCAGGATATTATATCATGTGATGTTTCCAATATTTTAGGGGAGGATCACCAAAGTTCTTAACATGAAGCCACCAGAGGTAAAGCACACACGTGTTGTCCACCATCTCACCATCAGTCTCTTTTTATACAGTTTGCGTGCCTTTTCCAAGTCTTCCAATAAACACCTCTTCTCTTTCAGATCCTTGCTATGATTGAGGAGGCAGCAGGAACCAGGATGTATGAATGCAAAAAGATTAGTGCTCAGAAAACCATTGAGAAGAAAGAGGCCAAGCTGAAGGAGATTCAGACAGTATGTTAGACATTGAAACTCATTTTTGACTAGCTTATCTCTGTTCCCTCTCAAGTGGGCAGCTGCAACAGATATAATTGCAACTAATGTTGAAATATTTAACTATTTCCTTATGTGTACTCTTTCAGATTTTTGATGAGGAAATTACTCCAACCATGCATAAACTCCAAGAGGTAGGTTAACTGCAAAATCAAAGCTTAAAAATGTCCTGCTATGATTTACACATGGTAGAAAGAATGATACATTTTCTGTGATACATTTCTCCCTATGCAGGAGCGATCGTCATACTTGGAGTACCAGAAGCTGATGCGTGAGATCCAGCACTTGTCCCGGCTGTACGTGGCCTGGCTGTTTGTTTGTGCAGAGGAAACCAAGCTGAAGTCAGCAGAGAATCTGAAGGTAATGCAAGATAACATCACCAAGATGCAAGCAAGTATGGCCGAGAACGAGAGCAAAGTCCAGGAGCTGACTGCCCAGATTCAGGAGCTGCAGAAGAAAAAAGACCAGGTACACTGGATGAAATTATTGTGCTTTTAAAACTGATTTTGTTGAAGATTTGAATCCTTGTCTCTGATGTAAGTGTTGAAAATTATATGTAGCCCACTAAAATTTGATGTTTTGCGTGGTTTTATGGAGCCACAACAAGGAAATTGAATCTTGAATCATTGCTTTGTCTTTGATGTTTATTTGTAGGAGGTGAATGGAGTATTAAAATCCCTGGAAGAGGCTCTAGCAGATGTGAAACGTGTGGACGCCAAAGCTCAGAGTGCACTTGACCTGAAAAAACATAATGTCAAAGATGAAACCAAAAAGAGGAAAGAGCTTGTCAAGAGTATGGAGGAGGTAATGTAACATGTGCCTGTGTGACATGTTTAATCTCTGGTCAAAACAAAATCTTTAAACAATTGAGATTCACATATATTGAGTTTTCACAGCTTGTTCACCAGTTGTTCTCTTTTTCTTTAGGACAAGAAAATGCTTGTGGTGAAAGAAAAGGAGGTTGCTAAGTTGGCAGAGCAGCTTCAGGCTGTACAGGAGGATGGACAGAAGGAAAGCGCAGCCCTCGAGGCAGCTGAGCAGCATTTCAGGGCAGTGTCAGCAGGCCTTTCTACAAATGAGGACGGAGAGGAGGCCACACTGGCTGGGCAGATGATGGCCTGCAAGAATGACATGAGCAAGGCAGATACTGAGGCCAAGCAGGTGAGGAAAGGAAGTTTTCAATACAACATTTATGAAAAATTTATGAGAAAACACCAGATGTATTTGCTGTCAAATTCAAAAATTGTTCATCTGTATTGTCTCTGTGCTCGTTTCTGTTCAGGCCCAGATGACCCTGAAGCATGCCCAGGCTGAGCTGAAGACCAAACAGGCAGAGGTGAAAAAGATGGACAGTGGCTACAAGAAGGACCAGGACAGCCTGCAGGCTGTAACAAGCAGCAAGGAAAAACTACAGGCTGAGCTGGCTAAACTCAACTATGAAGGTACTGTGTGCGAGCAGAACAGTGCATGCAGACATGTACTCATGGCAGCTACCTTTTCTTTTGTTTTACATCCTGTATTAATGTGTAAGGTCTGTGTATGTATGTATGTCTGTCTATATGCAGATGGGAAGGAGGAGACTCTGCTGGACACAAGAAGACAGCTGTCCAGAGAGGTTGCCAAACTTAAGGAGACCTATGAGAATCTTGTGTCTCGCTTCCCCAACTTGCGCTTCGAATACAAGTAAGGATTTACCAAATGGATTAGCTCATGTCTTAAACCGTACTGTATGTATTAAATCTAGCTGTTCTTACTTTTGCTTGTTTGCCCTCGACCTGATAATAACTAGTGCTGCACACTGTATCGTTTTGTTGTCCTGTAATATCAACTTGTGCAATAACCACATGGCGAAAGACTGCAATATTGCTTTATGAATACAGTAACAACATAGTAAATTACATTCCTTCTGTGAGTGCTGTTTTGGCTGATATACGCCATCCTGTTAACTCTGTGGTCAGTCAGACAGAGCTCTTGCTGTTAGGCATCATCTGATGGGTTTGAATCTGCACGCATATGAGCAAGGTTTATTAGACTAGTCTGGCCTTACTACTCTGCGTGGTTGAAAGAGGAAAGTGTGAATAACAAAGAGGAACTGGTGCCTAAAAAAAAAAAAAATAGCACATCAGCCGTCTGTCAATATTTCGGTTACAGGAGAGTCAAATACTGAGTACATTTTAATATCCATTCATCGCAAGTGATATTGAACAACATAGCAGCATATTGCATGTTTTCCTGATATCATGCAGCCCTAATAAAAACCCATTTCAGGGTGAAATCATCTTTTCCAAACAAAGGATTAATTAATCTATTCTGAATTTAAAGGCTCTGCACACCCACACAGGGGTTGTCAACTATTCCAGCTGATCATAATATTTCTGAGATTTCACTCTGGGAATTTCCAAAAAATTTTGGATAACTAGATAAGGATCTAGCACTCTGGCATGCTGACAAACTTTGCTATTGTGATGACTGAAAAAAATACTTATAACATGGGGAGGAGAAAATTCCCAAAGTGTTTGCCTGTCTCATCATGTTGCCCTGGGTCCTGAGAAGAGTTTCAATATTCAACGCATACAGAATATTTTATGTGCTTTCTGCTGTCTTATAGGGACCCAGAGCGAGGATGGGACCGTAGCAAAGTGAAGGGGCTGCTAGCTAACCTGATCACAGTCCGTGATGTCACCTATGCGACAGGATTGGAGGTTGTTGCAGGAGGACGGCTCTATAACATTGTAGTTGACACAGAGGTGGGTGTGTTAGTGGGTAGTGTGCATGTTATTTTAGTGCAGACATGTTTTGGTCATTTGCAGACCAGTGGGGCAGTTGGTCATGCGATTTTTGTCTTTGCCAGGTGACCGGTAAAAAACTGTTGGAGAAGGGAGAGCTGCAGCGGAGGTATACCATCATTCCCCTGAACAAGATTTCTGCCAAGACACTCAATGACAAGGTGGTGAACGCTGCCAAGAGCCTGGTGAGAGATCTAAACAATGCGCGGTTTGGAAATTAAATCATCCTTCTGTCTGATGTTAAAGCATGATGCACAGTCTCATTGATGACTCCTCTCTGTCCGTTCTCTACCGTCTGTCAGGTTGGAGAGGACAATGTCCACACAGCTCTGTCCCTGGTAGGCTATGAGTCTGATCTGCGCAAGGCCATGGAGTACGTCTTTGGCTCCACGCTGGTGTGTGACACCCTGGACAATGCCAAAAAAGTGGCTTTTGATAAGCAGGTGATGACCAAGACCGTCACTCTTGGAGGGGACATCTTTGACCCACAGGGAACTCTGAGTGGAGGTGAGAACAACAAGGATAATGTGTTACTGAGTCATCTGCATTATTTAAGGTTACCTTGAAACATGCTGCAACTTGTTAGCCTGTACATCCAGATGTGTTAATTATTGCTCAGAATTCATCACTGCTTTCTAAAACATCTGAACCTGATATCTGGAACAACAGTTTTACATTACTCATGTTTTATGGAATCTTTTTTTTTCCACACACAACTATTACTACTTCTGCTAGGCGGAGTGCAATGGACTTTTGTCATGGACTTTCTTTGTCCTGCTTTTTGTCTTCCAGGTGCTCGCTCCCAGTCAGCATCAGTTCTGTCCAGCCTGCAGGAACTGAAGGAGGTTCGGGACAACTTAAATGAAAAAGAAGCCCAGCTTCAGGATACTGAAAGACAACTGGCCGGCCTTAAGGGAACCGCTGAGAAGTATGTTAGACAAACACACAAAATATTTACACTAATTTAAATTATTATATAAGGTTTTTTTGGTTTTTTTTCAAATTTTCCAAGTATTAATTCACAAAACAAATCAGGAACTCAGTGTCCCCAACTTGCTTTCACATCCTCATGGTGTATTCTAGCTTTCATCATCTTAGATTTTTAACCAACCTCCTACATTTTCTTCTTCACCACATTTTCTCCACACAGGTACCGTCAGCTGAAACAGCAGTATGAGCTGAAGGTGGAGGAGGAACAGATTCTGCAGGCCAAGCTGCAGCAGAGCTCCTTCCATCAGCAGCAAGAAGAGCTAGAGAGGCTGCGCAAGGCCATCGGTCAGAACGCTGACACACATGCACAGCCATACTCTTTAAATAACTGAACTCAACAATGCAGTTTGTGCATACTGTATACAGATAGAGATTAGATTTGTGATTCCAACAGTGCCTACATATGTACAGGTCTGATAGAAAAGTGAACCTAAAACAATACATTGGGTCCTGATTTCATTTTTTTTTATTTCTAAGTTAATTGTTTTGGTGTGTTTGCTTAACCAGAGGAGAGTGAGGAGACTTTGCGTGTCACCAAGGAGGTGCAGAAACGGGCTGAGGAAAAGTACAAGGTGCTGGAGAACAAGATGAAGAACGCTGAGGCAGAGAGAGAGAAGGAGCTGAAAGCCGCGCAGCAGAACCTCAATGCAGCCAAGGCCAAAGCTGATGCCTTCAATAAGAAGCTGAAGCAGAAGCAGCAGGTACATCAAGCAGACACTCACAGTCAGACAGTCCTCTCCATGCATTGCTTTAACAACTACAATCTGTTCATGCTTCTGCTGAGCTGATCAAATGTGCTGCTTTTCTTGCTCGTGTGTGCAGGAGTCTGATGCTGTGGCCCTAGAGCTGGAGGAGCTGCGGAGGGAGCAGGCTGGTTATGAGCAGCAGATTCAGGCTGTAGATGAAGCCCTGAAGGCCATCCAGGAGCAGATAGACAGCATGGCTTGCACTGTATCACAGAACAAGGTAATTGGATCATATTTACAGTGTGTTTACCAGTAGGCCAAATTTTAAATTGTCCCTAAGAGCTCATACATTTTAGGTATACATCAGGGATGCACAATACCGGTATCAGCAGATAAAGGCTTTAAAATGAAATGCCAGCATCATTCTGAAATGAAAATTTCTGACAATATGACAGGCCGATAAGATGACGCTTAGTCGAAAAAGGTCAGATTTGCCCTGGTTGTCACTGTTGTCAGGATTGTCTCATCATCCAAGCCTGTTAAAGTAGGATGAATTTTATAGTTTTGTCTAAAAATGTCACATTAAAATAAATGTGGCATGTTTTACATGTAACATAAGTTGAAGTAGTTTTCTTATTTTGCCCAGTGAATTGTACATTTTGAAAAGCATCATATTTTATGTCTGCATCTGCCAGTGGGCCTTCACAGTAAGAGGCATAATGATATGTTAATTCCATTCCAGGAGAGACTGGATGTTCTCTGCAATTAGGTGGGAAAAATGAGTTAGAAAAACATTGGATATCAGGAAAAATCCAATCTGGTGCATCCCTAGAAAAATGCTTACTGTTATTTTTTTCCTATCTCTCCTCATAACTTATTCTCTGTTGCTGTGCAGGAGGCGGTGCGTAAAGCCCAGGAGGAGCTGGCCAAACAGAAGGAAGTGATCATGGCTCAGGACAAAGAGCTCAAGGTGAATACAGGTTTTGCCTTTAATGCTTTGGTTTTGAACCCCTATCTAGCCCCTTTTCCACTGCACAAAATACTCGCTAACACCTGGCTTTTTACTGTAATGGGAAAGGTTACATTCAGCATTCACACCCAGATCAAATGACCCTGCAGTAGTCGCAGGTATTTATCGGCCCCGGCTCTGATCAGCATTGATGGAGACATAACACCTGGGTGATTGCACTAATTTTAGTCCCTAACCAGCGAGATGCAGTGATGTACCACCACAAAATACTGTCTATCTCCACCCAAGCAGCACTCAAACATCCATCTAAGTTAGTCTGCACCACTTTGAAGTAAATAAGTAAGAGATATATAAAAAGAAGTAAACACTGTTCATTTTCCACAAGCCTCCATGCTTTTTTCTGCTTTTCACTAACCTGTTTTCTAGCCCATGTGTTATGTTGAACATGACACACCCAAAAAATCCACATGCACAGTCTGTAGCCTATTTTAGTGGGTTTACCCTTGTTTAAAAAATGTATACACTTTCTTAATTACTGCTTGGAATTTTAAAATGTGACTATTTGTTTAATAATTTATATTGAATGAATTGAATGTTCCAGGGGAAGAGCACAGAGGCCAATAAAATAAGGGAGCAGAACAACGAAGTCCAGCTGAAGATCAAGGAACTGGAACACAATATTAGTAAGCACCGCAAAGACAGCCAGGAAGCTGCTGATAAGGTACACACACACTTTTTTTTCAGTCACTCCTCCACTGTAATAGTGTAATTCTATGATCTATGAGTTTGCTCCAAGTTTCTTTATTTATCTAGTATGATCAGGGTCCTCTAAACATCTCTCCTCTCTTCCTCCTTGTCCTACGTTCCTCCTCCAGGTTTCTCGGATGCTGGAGGAACATGACTGGATTGCAACGGAGCGTCAGTTCTTTGGGCAGCCCAACACCTCTTACGACTTTAAGACCAACAACCCACGCGAGGCTGGCCAGCGGCTGAAGAAGCTGGAGGAGACCACCACCAAGCTGGAGAGAAACGTCAACAAGAGGGCCATGAACATGCTGAACGAGGCAGAGGAAAGGGTGAGGACAAAGACACAGACAGAGTTTGGGAGATGTCAACACAACACAAAGCTACAATTGCAGTTTGAGTATCTTACATGTATATCACACACTTGTGTCCCGTCCTGCAGTACAATGACCTGATGAAGAAGAAGAGGATCGTGGAGAACGATAAGGCCAAAATCTTGCAGACCATTGAGGAGCTGGACCAGAAGAAGAACGAGGCTCTCAATGTTGCGTGGCAGAAGGTCTGCTCTCTTTCAGCAAATAATTTGAATTATCTAAGATTGGACTATGTGTTGTCAGATTATTAGGTACACCTAGTTTAAACTAATACAACATTAGACTGCATTATACTTTAGAATCAGTGATTAAAAGTTAAAACTGATCAAAGTGTCACTGAAGCTCACATTCTCACTGTTAACGTGTATAAGGTATTTTGAGACCTGGACCCTATTTTCTCCATGTTTTTGTGTCAAAGTGACTAATGGGAACAACAATTTTTGAAATTGTATTGAGCCAGACTGCTGTAGCCAGGAGCAGCAATATAGGCTGCAATGTAATCATTTAGGACATGTACACACAACCAATTTCTGTCTACTTAAAGAGCTTGTTTTTGCCACTGCCATACTCAGATTATTCTGAAATGTGTCTTGCATCCCAAGATGTCAGTTGTCTTAAATAAATACACATAAAATACACTTAAATCCAAAAATACAAAACAATATTTAACAATATTAACAATATTTAACCAATTTATTCCTCCCCCCTTTGCACCTCACTGCAGTGCCTGTAGCTTCTGCTTCTCCTTCATTTGTAATATTTCCCTTCCTCTGCAGGTAAACAAGGACTTTGGATCTATTTTCTCCACCCTGCTGCCGGGGGCCACTGCTAAACTGGCTCCTCCCCAGGGCTGCGGTGTCTTGGAGGGCCTTGAGTTTAAGGTGGCCCTGGGTAACACCTGGAAGGAGAACCTCACTGAGCTCAGCGGTGGGCAAAGGTCAGCAAAAACACTTTCATGATCTTTAAGTTAATTATTTTGTCTGTTTTAGTAGCATGAATATGAAGGTTCCCATAACTGATAATGAATGCGGTCACTTTGATGGAGCAACCTCTCTGTGTTTTCAGATCACTGGTGGCCTTGTCTCTTATCCTGGCCATGCTGCTGTTCAAACCAGCTCCCATCTACATCTTAGACGAGGTGGATGCCGCCCTGGATCTCTCGCACACACAGAACATCGGACAGATGCTGCGCACACATTTCAGACACTCCCAGGTGTGTTGAGACACACCTGCACATGTTTAACCCCCTTACTAACCATCAAAGTGTTGAGCAATAGACTCGTGATCATGTACACATTCACCATGTTCTTACTTGTGTTGTGAAAGCATCAAAGAGCAAAACATGTACTCATTTTACCTTTTAATTCTCTCCCTGCAGTTTGTGGTGGTGTCCCTAAAGGACGGCATGTTCACCAACGCCAACGTCCTGTTCAAGACAAAGTTTGTCGACGGCATGTCCACAGTTACTCGGTCTGCGCTCAGCCAGAGTGACACCAACCTTCCCCAGAAAGGCCAAGACAAGGCTCGTCAAAAAGACAAGAGGAGCAAACAGCTCATCAGCTAATTATGCACTGTAATCGCTTAATAGAATATTTGCTCTGGTATTATTTCTTTAGAAACCGTATCACTGAGCATAAAATGTGTTTATAACTTCTTGCAATCAATTGTGTGTATGCGCTGATGTCCATTAGTAGTCATTGCTTTTTTCTGATCCTAAGAGGTGTGTTTATATGACTGTTTTTATGCTGTGGGTCCTCTTTGTTGAGCTGTGTAAATGTGGAGTTTGCTCAAATCTGTGTGTATTTTAAACCTTTTAACTGTAAATTTCTTTTCTCTAAACTGTCCTTGTTGTCCTGTCTCTTTCCTGGTCTATGCTCATGCTCTTTGTCACACATTATTAGTTTTATATGCAGCTAATGTGTCTATATATTTTAGTAAATAAAGCTGGTCAGATGTAAATATTTGACTCTCCTGTGTTATTGTCCATTGCCACGTCTTGAAACAGCTTTGTAGAATCTGTTCAATGTTGATGCCCCCTAGTGGTGCTGTCAGAGACACTCAAGAAGACAGCAATGTACACAGTGGAACTGGTAATGAAACCAGCAGTGTTGGACACTGAGTGTCCAGAGATTTAAGCAATATTCACATTGTAAAAATCTTCAGGCCAGTGATCAAACACAAGCTTTTTGGTTGTAAAGTTGCAAACAATTGTATATTTATTGTTATTTAACATCCATAGATGTGTCTTTATTAGCAAACAAATACCCAACAATATTTACTGCCCAGTTATAACTTATTATTTAACAGGATTACTTAATTTACCTCAAATATACAAGACTGTTTCATGATACAATGTTGAACCACAAACCTGATTCATAATTTTGAGGCTGAGCAGTTATATTCCTCATTTGGAACACACTTATGATGACAATAATAATCCATGGTTATTAGTTCATGTCACAAGTATTACTAATTTAAGAATAAAAATCATTTGAAGCAAAGGAGATGAACTTAAAGCAGCTGAGAGGATTTTTTTAGTTAACTGAAAGGCAAAAAAACCTTCATAAAAAATATTATCTTAAACCAGTGGTAGAGGAAGTTTCAGATCTTTACCTTAAGTAAAGTAATACCACAGTGTAAACAATACTCCTGTATTCCAAATCTTACTGATGTATAAGTACAGGTGTATGATCAGTAAAATATACTAATAAGTATCAAAAGTAAAACTAGTCATTATAAAGAATGGCTCATTTCACTACCTAATACAAGTATGAGCATTTTAATGTAGTTAATGTGGAGCCTATTGTAGATACTCTGTATATTACTGGGTAGATAAGTGGTACAGCCCTGCATTGTATCATATATAAGCATATAATGCTTCTTTGTGCAAAGTAAGGTTCAGTTTGTTACATAAAATTATATAGGGTACAGTTTATAAGTATAAAGTGGCATAAAATGAAAATACTTGTATGTCAAATTGTACTTTTGTACCACCTCAACTTTCAGTGTTATTTCCATGGCCTAGAAAAGTTGAATCAATATTTGTGAACGTGAGCTACTCTCTTTCAAAGCCAGAAACCAGAAAAGTAAGTCTAAAAGTTGTGATTTCATCAAGTATAAAGTCTGGAGCTGCTCCATAGACAATGAGTGGAAACCTGACTGTGGACCCACAGATACCCAAACAAAATTTATTCTATTGTAGTGTTGTCAATTCAGACAGACATGTAACCATATACACAGAACAGAGTGCTCTGTGTCATCTAGAACATCTTTCCCCCTTCTTCGTCTGTTGAGCAGCTTTAAACTTTGTACTTGATGACATCGCAAATGTAACACTCCAGTTTTTGAAGTTGATCATGTTTATTGATATTTTTGGATTGTCTTGAACATGTATGAGTTTTTTAAATGGGTGTTGTTCCACTTTTAGAACAGTACCTGGGTAAATGTACCGTAGTTCCATTACTGAATACATCTAAAGTGCATGATACACTTTTGCTGCCCGTTACATATTAAGTTTGGCCTTTTAGAGTTACATTTGAATTAGCCTTTCATTACTGTATGTGCTTGTACATTACTACTACTCGTGGTCTCATGATGTGATCATGAAGTATGAATTACGGCCTCTTCAGCCCCTGAGACATCTGACACGAACTTGTTGCTGTGGTTTAAAGCGGCTGATGTATAACCATCATTCTGTATCAAGACAAAAGAAAGTCACATGTCCAAATTGCCAAGGTATTTTTATTTCTTCAGGGACAAATTCAAACAACTAGAGCATCACTTTGAACTTAACAGCAGGGGTTTTTTTTAATTGTTATTACTCTCAAGACTTAACAAAATTGGCTGCTGTCCTGCTCATTCACATTGCAAACATCATTTACAGGAGACGGAGATAGATCTCCAATGTCTCAACTCTTTTTTACCATCACTCAGCAGCAGTGGTCAAACAGCGAGAAGTGTCCACACCCCTGAAAGTGCAACTCTGAACGAGAGCCAGCCAGTCAACCAACTTCGTTAGCCGAGGTGTACGACCTGCTGTTGTTCCGATATTTAATGAGTAGGCAAACCCACAACAGTAGTAAAAGTCCCCATTTGGGGCTATAGATATACAGCGTCCACAAACCCAACACATTGGTTTATATAGCATTTATTATCATTATGTTACTGTCCATTTAAATGAACCAAATAAAACTTGACACGTTACAATAATAGCCTTGCCCTTCACCACTTGTCACTGCCAGTTTAGACTCAGAGCAAGTTGTGTTACCGTATTCTCTCTTCAAGCTTCAAGGTCAAGCTTCGTCAATCAGTCTGTCAGCTTCCACCCGCTTCAAAGCTCACAGGTAATATGGATAAGTAATGCAATGACTGAGAGATGTGTGAGGAGGAGATCAACAGACAGAGGAGTGTGTGATATGTTTTACTGATGAAGAAGAAAAATGAATTGATGCTCTATTTTGTTGTGTTCTGTGTTTGTGACTGCATGTATCTGGCTGGCTTAGTGAGCTGTGTGTTTATCTCTCTGTGTGTTTGTGTGCGTGCGCTCAGGGTTGGCTCTGGATGTGTCTGCGCAGCTCCTGGGCCTTATCCCTCAGGTCAGGTCTGCTGTCTGACTGCAGCGTTGACAGGGAGCGCTGCAGCTGCTCCCGGCTCTTCACGGACACACAGTCCCACTGTTCGCTCTCTGTTCACATCACACACACACACACACACACACACAAGAAATGTCATCAGTGATACTTGGATCAATAATCCACAATACATGCGGTACATAACCGTGTATTTATGTGTGTACATATATATAGCATTTACATGTTAGTAATGCTGTCAAACCAAATATGTTAAGTTTTGGAATTATTTGAAATATTTAACATGTTAAAAATGACTGCAGCTGCGTTTTGTTTACTTCCTGTGGCAGCTGACATGTGATCTATCACTGAAGCAAACCATCCTGGCTTAAGATGGATACAAATAATGAAGTTTAAAGAGGAACGTTTCAATTTAAAAAGCTGCCCTACAGTCACTCTTACCCCTGAAACATCAAATTATATGGAGAACTTTATTGCTTTTGTAACTCTCTTGGTTAGACGCTTGATTTTTGTCAAGTAGAAATCCCTGCTTCACCTACCCATTACTCTTGGATTAAAGATATCTCCTACTTTGTTCATATGGAAAAAATGAGATGTACGTTAAGCAGACTGTCCGCTAGTTTTAAGAAGATGTGGGGACCATTTTTTGCACCTGCTAACGAACTGAACTTGAAACTTTTTCAGTGTCCCTACCTCATCTACTGACATTATTCACTTTGTATTTTATTGTTGCATACTCTTCATATGTGCAACTCTGTACTTTTACAGCTGCCATGTAACTACATAATTTCTTAGCTCTTAAAGGTGACTCTTTCTTCTGCAGGTGTTCTGTTTCTTTACTTTCTTTAATCCTCTGTCTTGTAATTACTTAAAGCAATATTTGAAACTCGGTATACTACTGCTACTATCTCTTACTTGTCTAAAAACCCCAATGTATAAGGTTTGAGGAAAAAAAAGAGTGAGAAAGAAAAAAGTTCACCATCACCATACAAGTACTTTGTCTGACACATCACCTCGAAGCACAACACCCTACCGAAACTACAGGGCTCTGCTTATCAGTACAGCAGTGTGGTATTCATAGGCCAATACCGAAAGCTGTAAGTGAGAAGGTAACTCATGCTTTGGCTAAGTGAATAGCTAAAAACTGCAGCCAAATTAACACCATAGATGATGACGGACTGTGAGCAATCATTCAGATTGCATCAGGAGAAACCACTTATCTAGCCTCAAGAGGAGCCATCGTGTAAAAAATACACACTTTGTGTGAAATGGAGAGGGCATAGAGGATGAACATGTTTGAGCAAGCACAGGACGTTGCTCTCACAGGAGATCATTTGACTTTTGTAAGTAATGACAAGTACTTGGGCGTCACAGCACGCTTCACTGATAAAAAACAAAATCTGCAATTGTTTTAACCAACCGTGAGAACAACAGGAGAGAATTTGTGTTCATATTTAGAAATAATGCTATTAAACAATCGTATCTGAATTTAAATATTCTTTCTTTTGTATTGATCCTACATTACTTCCACGATCCTACATTTAAATATCTATCATCACAAGCTTACTTATTGTTTAGTATTTTTAGTGAGAACAGGAAGGTTGTTAAAAGTAACAGGAAGACGGGCTTCTTGACATTTAGTGGAAACAGTGTGTAGAAAAATGTCATATTGAAGTTGGCTCCTGACTGAGGATATGTTTCCATAAAACTGCCTAAAAACATATGAATATATTGCACATTCGATAAAGGGAAGAGAAACCCTGCCCCTGAAGAAAATCTGGGCTCGCCTTTTCATTTGCTCACATACAAACTGAACTCAGTCAATTATAAAGCAATGTAAATAAAAGAGTCACATATTTCTTTGTCTTACTTTGTTCAGAGAAAAGAGGAACTTCAGTGGTCAGACAGAGAGGGAGAGAGGAGGGTGTGTTTTTGTGGAACATGGAAAAAAAAAAAAAAAATAGCACAACCAACCCTCCTTTGATGCAATACACTTCAGGACAATCTTAGCAGCAGTAAACACTCACCTCCAGTTCTCTTTACGATGAGATCCACAACTGACAAGGCCTCTGTCCTCACAGAGGAGTAACTTTTGTTTTCTGGATAGAAAAACAACACAAACATGGTGATGAAAGGCAGCTATATTACACTATAATACTAAATATACTTGAATCGTGAGGCTCTTACCTAAAGGGTAAGTGAGAGCAGCACAGGTCTCTGTCAGGATCTGTGACAATGCATTGAAGTCTTCACTACCCTTCTCAAGCAGCAATAACCTGACAGCAGAAACAGCACATGTATTAGTGAAAAACTTAAATTAGAATTTTTTTTATTGAGAGCACACATCAGCTTGATTCAAGGTTAAAATGGAAATAGACACTTTTTTTGCTTTAACTTCTGATTATGAAGTAAATGTTGACTGCCCAATATAATGCTTATACAATAATGACACCATTGCTTTTAGATTGGTTCTCTATAAGCCTTGCTTTCCCTGGGACTGTGGATAATGTGAGTGAGAGAATTTAGTTGCGTAAAATGCCACCAACACTCCTCCCCATCCAAATGATTTTTTCATTAATGAATTTTCAAAGTGTTCAAATTATTAATATATCTATTAAATAACTGTAACAACAGCTCAAATACACTGCCCTTGACCTCACCTTACCACAGGCTGTATAGGTTGTAGCTGCTGCAGTTAAGGGGCAATCACACTGTCGCATTAAATCAAAGAATGCTTGCAGTGATTCCGAGAGAAAAAACTTTCATGTTTCAATATTACTTGGCACTGGGTTATTTGGGTACCTTTCAGGTACTGAATATTGATATAAAGCCCTCGCTTTCACTAAGCAATTCTGTCGGCCACTGGGTCCAATCTCCCGCAAAAAATAAGGCTCAATTTCTGGCACAAAGGAGGCACCATTGCACAACTAAAACAGGAAGCGAATAGTGCCTTGGTTTTCCCCAGCAGCTATCAGTAGCTGTACCCGGTTACCAAAGAGTATCAAGAGGTGGAAATGGCAGACGTTGGAAAAGCTGAAGTAACTGTGAAACTGTGACAAGATGCAGTATATCCTGTGTTGTTAGTTGTTTCTGGTCTCTGAGGAAAACGTGAAGTGATCTGGTTGTTTTTGCGACGGCAGCACAATAATACCACTTGGAAACACTAGGTGGGCAAAGTTAAAAAAAATTGTCCATTTCCACTTTAATTTCACAGAACATATTACAAGAACATGTTTGTTTGGTCCTTACCCCTTGAAGTACGCCTTCATGGACTGTAGAACAGCAAGCTGGACTTTCCAGGTGCTTAGTTTGAGTTTCTCGCACATTAGACTGCACACCTCCACCTGGAAACGAGCTGCAGACAGACAAATGTTCACAACATGAAACAACTACATTACAACACTATTGAGGTCCTGCCAATGAGCTTGAGCCTCTGATAACATAGTAAGTCGTAATCATAGCAACAATGCCAACATGTCTATATGAAGAAAAACCTGTATTTTATTGTTGACAAACCCCACAACATTTTGTTTACAGTGACTTTAACTTGCTATAGGTAACATACTGTCTTAAAATCAAACTGGTTTTGACGACAAAATATAATTTAAGCCTCAAACCTTGCTGCATGATATTGTTGTAGGAATATGAATTATTGTTCAGAATAAGTATTTCTCACCATACACAATGTACAATATGTCACACAAGTGTAGGGCAGGGAAAATGTGGTTTGGGCTTTATACCTTTTACTGAACCGGTTAACTTGTTACATCTGAGCAGTGATCCACTCGTTTCTGTAACTCACCCTGAGTCTGTGGGTTTCTGGGCCAAGTCTTCCCAAGAGTCTCAAAAGCACAGAGTATAGCATCTGTCTGCAGCACTTTCTCCTTTGCATCTTTGTCATCATCATCATCATCCAGTGACCTCGGCGATGCACCGCCGCTCTCTGGGCAGTTCTGTTGGGAATCAGGAAGATAGATTAAACACAGTTAAACGGGTTTCTTAAAATGCAATCTTCGTATATGGTGGCAAAATAACAAACAGATTATCAAAATGAGCAGATGTGATTGAACCTTCTTGATCAGAGGGAAAAGGATCTCAGCCATGTCGCTGAAACGGTCCTCCTGGCTGCTGTGGAGCACGTCTCCAGCGCAGCGCAGAGCAGCCATTTTGTACACCAGACTCTCCTTGCGACATTCCTTCAACACAACCTCCAGCACCTCGGAGATGGTCGGTTGGCCTGCGCAAGGCTTCTTCAGCTCCTCACTACAAACCACAGGAAGAATGGCAAAAATAATTAAGCATAAAAAACAGTACATAAACGTCATCTTCTGAATAAAATACTGGCATTCATAGGAAAAAAGTTATGCAAGGAATCTCACCTGCATTTGGAGACGACTGATCCAATTGCTTTCAATAGCTCCTCCTAAAAAAAGAGAAATATATTTTTTATAAACCCAAAATTTATTTTTTGTGACACAACAATCTTTTTCTTATTATTTTTGTTCTGCTGTTACCTTGCCAGCCCATGTGCGCCCAGATAGTCCCTGCATTAACGCTGTAAGCACCATGCCAAGGTGTGGCGCCACCAATGAGCCCGTCTGTTCCTTGGCAACGGTTGCCATGGCAGCTGCACCCTGAGCCTTCATCTTCCAGGACTGGGACTGCAGAGCCTTCTGTGTGATAGCAATCAGCTCTGTCATGTAGAGTCTGATACCTCCGAAGCTTCCTAGAACCAAAGAAAAGTTCAAAGAGTAGTGTATGTTATTGCAGTTACAAAATACATGTAGAAGGTGTGATGTTACTGTGTTTTCGGTCTACATCAATACTCTATAAGATTAGATCCAAGTAATTTGTAATGTATTTCTTTGAAACAACATTAACTGTATTAAAAAATGTTATAACTGTACAGGCGTTTCTCACCTGGGACATTCTCCTGCCACACCTCAGCCCACAGCGTGGCATCGTGGCTCTCTCCTTTCTCCTCATCAGGACCTGGCGCCTGATGCATACCCAGAAAGGCCAGCGGCAGAGCGACTCCTGCATGGCCCTTCAACACATCAGGGCTATAGTGGCTGATGGCGTGCATGGTCAACGCACATGATGACTTATACACTGGTTCTGAGAGTGAAAGAAGAGTAGAAAAGTGAGGGTAGAAAAGAACAGAGTTCAAAGTTACTGCTTGGTTTAATGCACATACAGAATGGTTATATTTTGAGGAAAGTGATAGATTTCTATCTTACCCTCTTTCTCCAAGTACCAGCTGTTGAGCTTCAGGAGTAGTTTCTCTACACTGGCATCTTTGGCTGTCTGATGGGAAAAACAAAAACAAATACAACATTTGATGCTTACTGAGTCATTTAAAACAACTTTAATATAATGAGATTGCTTAACAGAAGTGAAGCTTACTCTGACTAAGTGTCCCAAAGCAAAGGCATATGCCTTCTGTACTACAGTGCTTCTGTCATGGATGCCATTCAGCAGGGCACTCATTAGTTTACCTGGACAAAATAAAAACATCTTCTTCATTAGTTCACTTGCACCGAACAGTAAACACATTACAGAAACAGATGAGCATACTTGTGTTTTACCTGAGTATGGGGTGAGGTCCTGGGGGCACTGCACTGTGAGTGAAACAATCACACTAGCACAGCCACCCTGTACCAAAAATAACAGAGACAAACATAAACAGGCAGACTCTACACACTATATTTTTTACATTCATGAGGGAGACAAGGGCCAACACTCCAGAGACAGGTTGATTTAAAAAGGTGGTCAAACCAACGCAAGCATTTACAGTTAATTTAAGACTACAGACGTGTGTGTCTACCTTGGTGCCCAAGCCTACTCCACTCTTGAGCAGTTCACAGAGCCTGGGAACCAGCTCTCCCAACACGGAAACATCGAGGTGGTGCAGACACTGAGAACAGGGATACATGAGATGGATCCATACAAAACAAATCTCATTGACTTTGGTCCTGTTTGTTAAGTAGAAGCCTTACTTTCTTTCCTGTGTAACCTTGAAACCTGTTTTAAAACCCCACAGGTCAAGGATTTAATAACTTATTAATTATTATGTAATTATGATGTTTCTTACCATGTTAACAGTCTCCATCATTGGAGAGGACTTGGCCGCACTCAGCCTGGCAGCGTCCATGGCACTCTGAAGAGGCAGAGAGAACACATCTCATGACAAAGTGGAGACTAACTTGTGATAAAACTTACTGACTTTGTTCACCACATTTTGGGTGTAGATGCAGTAGCCAGCTGGGGTTACCTTCTCTTGCTCTGTGGCTCTGAGACTGAGGTAGTTGAGGACCTGGGGCTCAAGGGTGGTAAGGGCCTCCAGCAGGGCCGGGATCAACCGGGACGCATGAGGCTTTAGTCTGGCACCGGCTGTCTTACTAATCTTCACCAGGGTCTGGATACTGGGAGGGAATATAACAGAGTGGTTTACCAGGCAGACAACACTATAGCACAAAATCACAACCTGGTAATGTGGCAGCCAAAAGACAAACAAAAGATCCATACTGTTCATCATAACATGTTTTGCTGTGTTCAAACTACTGGTGACAAAGAAAGAGGCTTCAGGTTAGTTTTTAATGGAAGCCAGCTACAAACTTATGCCCAATACTTGTCACTGTGTGACAGGTATGATGTGCCACTATCAAACTTGAGCTGACCTCAACTTTTTTCAGCTCTCTGATGATGCAGTGAAGCGTCAGCCAATCATGTGTTTTTGTTTCACCAGGTGTTCATCCATGTTCGCAGAAACTCGCAAACCCATGACAACATAAGTATGTCAACGAGCACTTGAGCGACACTCAAGTGGCGACTCTGCGGCAATGTAGCTGTGTTGCAGCATGAACAAACCATTAGAAAACTATTGTTGCCTTGGTGATTTTAATGAACAAGTGGTGAAATGACTCAAAAACAAACAGACTAGAATCTGATTTAATTTTGCTGTGGTTATACAAAAACAGTGTGGAAAAAAACCTTCTTTCAACATGGGCTGAGTTTTAAACTGTTATTAAAGATGCACAGATTTATTAGCTGAACATCAATATCGGTTGATATTCTCCTTATTGACTGCCATCTGCCTATCAGCAATTAAGATGGCATTCACTGATGGCAGTGGCGGATGTTTTTCTGTTGTGTCACATCAATTTTGGAGAAGGAGAGCAAATTAACTTGAGCTGTAAGCAGCCGATGGCTGGAACTAACAGGAAATGGAGGCAAAGAGGACAGAGGTTGCATTAAGTTACAAAATGATGTGTTCAGGCGTTTGGGGCAGAGGTCAATTATAACACAATCATGATGTGTTCAAACATACGCTTGTAAAATTTAGTTTTTGGCAAGAAACTTAAAAAAATAAAGCTGTTTAAATTTATTGACGTACTCACAGCAACGTAACAGAGATAGAGAAGGAATTACAATATATGCCGTAAAAAGGCTTTTGATGCAGTAACTTTTTTTGGTAAAAAAGAAGTTTTTCATGTAAAGGAAGGTTACATTAAATGTTGTTTCAAAAATGTGTGCGACTGAATTTGTGCTCATTCAAAGGCAGTGTGATGAACAGCTGAATGACTTTAAAACTGTTCAGTTATTTTTTCATAATCAAGATTTAGCATTTATCATGTGTACACTATGTTTACACAATTAACTTGCTATTTTTATTCTTTGTTAGCATTTTTTGACATTTGTGAGCCAGGTGCAACATAATCTCATTTACGCTGTGCACCCGCACGTGAACAGCATGAAAGAATGACAATAGAGTTCATCTTGAATCTTAATCTTGAATGTCTTGAATATTAAAAATGTTATTTTGTATTTGACTGACCGACATTCAGGATAAGCTGCATCAATATAAGCATCTTAGATGTTACCTTAGTGAGCGGACCTCTGAGACATTGCTAACGATGCCTTTCTCCAGCAGGGTAGGTAACAGAACCGCCACAGTTCTCTGGGCTGCAGAGCCTGTAGACTCACACATACGAGTACACACCTGGACAGAGAGGGAGACACACACTTGTACATGCCAGAGTACACACAAACTATCATTAAGATATACACACAGGTCAATACTGTAACAGACATCTTTACCTTACTGAGTGTCTTCAGTGTTAGGTCTGCAGCTTTCCTCACAGATTCCTGAAACACAACATGACACAGTCAGAATCACATTTCTAAATAATGTTCTTGTACTTGTAATGCGTGTGTAGTAATTTTGCTATGTGTACGTAATGTCTACCCTACATGACAACCTTGTGATTCATCACCAGGTGTGTCAATCCTATAGTTTTTTGCAGTGTGTCAGAACTATTAACAAATTTCATCTGTTGCACTTAGCGAATACACCAGCATTGATTGTGACCACTTCCTGCTCACCTTGATGTCATCAAGGACTCTGAACAGTGTCTCCCACATTTCTGCCAGGTGATCAATGAGGTCATCAGCTTGGCGGCCACGAATCAGGTCATTCAGGGCCAAACAGCTGGAAGGAACATCAATTAAAAAACAATCCATCAAAAATTATTTTCTTGGACTTTTACATTACAGAGCACTAGAACTCTAGGCCTCTTTATCTTAATGCTACAATATTAATGTGTAAAATACTGGGAAAAAATAACTATATATACATACGAGCATGTATATACATATATGGACTTAAAAAATGTCACACTTTACATATGCCATAAAAAGACCCTGTTCCTGTACAAATATTGCGTTGCCCACTCACTTTGCTTGAAACTATCAACAACAGGTTGTAAAAGAAATTGATGAAAGTAGAAATGTAGATGACAACAGCATGATTAATCTTCTTTTTTAGTAGTTTGTTTGTGTGTGTACTGTTGTACCTGGACTCACGCACTCTCCAGGTGTTATTGGTCAGGTTGGAAATAACATCCTGCAGGATCTCCTTAAGATACTTATCCACCTGAAAAACACCAGAACAAACCAACATGCTCACTTCACTTCTAATGATGAAAGTATTTTACATCCATGGTCTACATCCATTTGTTTGTATGTGCACAAATATATATTTTTGTGTGTGTATGCTGCACAAGGTTAAACTCCTACCAGGGTCTTATCAGTGACCAAGGCATCCCAGATGCTGGTCATGGCCTGACGAATGCTAAGGTTGGGGTCAAACTGGTAGCGGTACAGGCGGGGCACAAGCTGGGGCAGGAATGGAGCCAGCTGCTCCCCAGCCTTGGCTGCGATCATGTGGAAACCAAAAGCTGCTCCCTGAAAGGAGGAGAGGTCAGGTGGAAGGAAGGGTGAGACAACCCCAGACAGTCAGGAAAAGTGGCACATGTGGTGGATGGGAAAGAGGACGAGGATGATGCATGATACCTTGCGGGAGTTCCACATGGCATGATGATTGGCCAGGTTCATGAACTTGTAGACGAGATCTGGTTGGTTCAGGTCGCTGGCTAATGAGCAGAGCTCCTTGTATGTGGTCAGGCCATGACTGCCAGGAGCCAGCAACACAAGAGGGAGGAGGAGGTCAGATTTGTGAGACAGAAAACTCACACAAATTAAGACTTTTAGCAATTTCATTACACTTATATAGAGAACAAAAAACACCTAAGTATCAATAAACAAATGCATAAATAAATACATTAATTAATTAATGCTGAACTATGAAAAAATAGACATTAATGCATAAATAAATACATGCAAAGGTTAGGACCTCCTACCTCAATAGCATACAGTAAGTATATCAATGTAGTTGTCCAAAATGTAGAAATAAATTTAAGATATTCATATATGTATGCCTTGTTTAATTATCCATGTCATTTATTTATGCATTTATGTATTAATTTCCATATTTAACATTTATTTATTCATGTATTGTTTTAGTCATTTATTCATTTTTTTTTGTATGATTATTCCATTAATTATTTATTCTTTTATTTATTTATTTCCTTGTTTATTTTTCCTGTCTATATCTATTCATTAATTTATTACTTTATTTATTTCTATGTTGATTTATTTATTTCTGTCTTCATTTATTCCTGTATTTGTTGGTTGAGTTACTTAAGTAGTTTTTCATTTTCCATACATTAAGACAAACAAAAGAGCAAAACGTGTCAACTGGTGGTGACATATGACTTACCCATCAGGTGTTTTCCCCAAACCTTCTCCTTGGAACACCTCTGTATCTTCTGAAACTGCATGTTTCACTCTGTTTGCAAAGATGAATAAGAATTTAACAATATCTCCATGTACTGACACATTTTGACATTAATTCCTCTCCCCTGCAGAGAGGACACCTCCTGTGATTCTCTCCTGTTTAATTCCTTCCTCCTTTACTCAACCATCCACTCACCTTTTGCCAGTCATGAGTGTTTCCACCAGAGTAGACACTAGTTCCTGCTGGTCAACTTCTCCTCCCATCTCATAGACGAGGCCCAGGCCTTTAGAAGCCACATCCTGACTCAACTCTAGATGAAAAAGAAAAAGAGGGATCGATGAAGGACAGAGAACAAAGGGTGATGGTTTGTTTTGTAATGTTTAACAGGTACACTTGAAGAGCACTGGCTGGTATGAGTAACATACAAATCAATCCAACTGTCAGGTTAGACCAAGGTCTTTTCTTACCGTCAGGGTCTGAGAGTGTAGAGATGAACGCCACCTGAATCTCTTTCAAACTGGACTGTAGGAATACAGGCAAAATCATTTTTATTACAAACAAAAGTGATCTGACATAAGCACACCAAGTCTGAATTTTCTATACATAAACCCACCACCCCTCAAAAATAATTTTTAAGTATGTGTTGTTGTTTTTTTGCAAGAAAACAAACTGCCCTCAAGCACTGATGACTTTCTTTCACATGAGAAGAAATAACAAGCTTGTGTATTTTCTACAGCTAAAGGTCATTAATAAAAACAGAGAACACCTCTCGTGAGCAGTTGTGACTAATGTGAAGAAAGTGGAGAAAAGCGTTACAAAACTTCTTAATGATGCAGGACAGTTAAAAGCCAAAACACAAGGTCATATTCATCTTTCAACATCTGACATTTGCCAAATAAAAATAACAGGCTTGTTGTGTGAAAGTCTTAATTCAGGATCTTATACACCAAAACAGTGTTAAAGTGCAAAACAGACTAAAACCCTTTTTTACTCTAGTCACGAGTGAAGCTGGCAAAAACAGTTACTACTTCAGTGATCACTCTCTTGGTTCTCAGAGTTTCTCCTTTAGACTGTAACCCTGTTTCTCTTTAGAGTAGGAGGTACGCAGTTGTACAACACACCCACCGTTATTTCCTTGTGCTGGCTGAGTTTCTTGACCAGGGAGAGCAGCCATATGCAGGCTGCCTGTCGGACATGGGGGTTCTGGCTGGGTATATACCGGGACAGGATGGACTTCAGGACCCAAGGAACCACATCATTGTTTTTCACATCTAAAAAGGGAAGGAAAATAATGGACACTGTGCTGAGGGACAAAAATTAACACCGCTAGTTTTGTTGAGGGAGCATTTAAGATGTAGATAAAAATGACATACTATTTAAATGCAAATGAATGCTCAGGCAAATTTAAATGTTTACATATCTGGATAACTGGCAATGCAGAGCTGCTAGACAGAAAACATGTCTTTCATCATGATGCATGTCACTCTGACAACCACTGTCATTACGCAAGACACGGCCTGACAAATCTGATCAGCTAAATAACTGCAATGAGGACAGTCAGCCTTAATACGTACTTGGCAACCAAATGCAGCCTGTATGAACATAGCTTGAGAAATGACCTTATTCAATAATACTTATGATGCAGGTAAAAAATGTACAAACAAGTACAAAAACAGTTAAAATGTGTACTACGCAGGACTTTCCAAAGAGACAGTAAAGAAGCTGTTTACATGGCCATGAAAACAAATATTCCACTAATACTCCTATTTACATGCAGCTATGCATACTCCAATTAATGTGCCCTAGCATGTTGTTTATCATGTCAAAATATGGAAAAGTAAAACAGCTGGAGCCGCTTGTCATTTGCTTCTTTGCATCCTGTGATGGACCGTGCAAGCTCACCCTCCCTCTTTCATTCCTTTAACCACCTTCTTGAAAAGGTCCACGTTGCCATATTTGTGCATATTCAAAAACCTGTTGATATCCAAGTCTTTCATAATG
>JAPZEB010000020.1:19326256-19336553 GCA_029783705.1 Chaetodon striatus | reverse complement strand
AAAGGTCATATTTGTGCATATTCAAAAACCTGTTGATATCCAAGTCTTTCATAATGTTTAAAAGTAGGTGTTTCTCCTTTAGATCAGAAATGTGGGCTTTTCTTGGCCATGCATTTCTACAACAGCCTTAAAACCACTGGTGAGTTGGTTTGTGTACAATGTCTCCATGACAACTCACAGTGCCAACCGTAAACAGACAAGATGCCATGTGTTGTAAAGTGCCAGAATGTGCTTTTACAAGTCCAAATAGTTTTTATAGAAATGAAGCAACCACGTGCTGTAAGCAGTAGACTTTCAAGAACCACAGCGCAGAAGAAACGCAAACATAGTAAAGCGAAATGCCCAACAAGAATGAATCTGGGGTTGTTTTTTTTTACTTAAACTTTCACTGGCAAGCGTGTTTACAAACAGTAACCAGCATTCCTGCATAGTATACCTAGAAAGTACATTTCAACTACTACAACTTAAAGTACTTACTGTGTGGAGGGCTGTACTGGTCCTCAGTGCAGGTCCATGGGTCTCTGGCAGCTCCAGAGCTGGTGCCTATTGCAGCACTGGTTATAGCCTCTCCAACTGTAAACTGCAGCTCCACCTGTTTGGCCTTCAGGAAGAAAAAAAAAGAAAATATGAGTGATGTTTCCATTAAGCCCTGCATTGCCACTGTCAGTCAGTGTGTTTCATACCTCTACAGAGTCCATGAGACCCTGCAGCAGCTTCTTCTGGTGAGGGAAGTCTCCATCTCCTACAGGAAGGTAACCCAAGGTCTGGATTGACCGCTCCTTCATCTGGACAACATACATGGACAAATGGACCGATAGAGGAAAGATCATTAAGATGAAGATCTTTTAGTTCTTCATCATTAATACATACATACTTCCTGTAGTGTAGTCCCTGGTTACCTTTGTGCTCTCCTTGCCAGAGGGGATGCGAGCCAGCAGGTTTTCCACGGCTGACAGTTTAGTGAAGCCCTCGCCCTCTGCAGGAATCAGCAGGGCGCCATTACGGCCAATTTCTCCCAGAGCAGTACACGCTGCTACAGCCAGCAGTGCACTACTGTTGTCCAGGAAGGAACCTGGATGAATACACATACACACACACAGGTGGATGAACCCATATAGACTGAAATGATTTGTTTTCATTTCATTTGTCTTCACACAAAAGTCCGAAATAACAAATAATAAGCACAGAAAATAAATATTTTGTTAATGGAAGAAGAGAAAAAAACATTTTCTTTACATCCCCTCGTCACAATCGACATACATAAATGGCAATTTAACAGCGCTTTATTGTACTCTGATGGCTGCTAAAGTTAATAAATGCAGCCAAAACTGCAGGAAATTGTGGCAAAAAAGATTACATACCAACTGTCTTGGTGGCCATGGCAACAAGTTCATCATCTCCTTGGGAGGTGATGCTCATTTGCTGCCCCATGTCATCCCCAGGGGTGACAGCTTTCTTCTTGCTCATGTACCTTCCCACCATGTAGCCAAGAGCCAGAATAGCACCATGCTGAGTCTCAGGACTCTGTGGTTAAACAAAGCAAATGAACATTTACACAAAGAAAAAATACACACTTCTACAACATAACAAAAAGCTATGAAGAGACCATGTGGCGTACATGGTTGTCTTTGGTGATTTTCAGCAGGTTGTGCACAGCCGTCTGCAGCTCGTTGCCAGTCATGGTGGAAACCACCACAGCATACAGCTGGGCTGCGAGCTCCCTCATGTCCTCCTTATTTGTGTTCATCAGACTCTGGAGAAGGAAACATCTGTTATTACAGCTGAATGCATTGACAATGGGGAGATGTGAATGAGGCTCATGGTTTCACACTATCACAGGAAAGCTAAGCGATTGGACTAATTGTTTCGTGGTGCTGGCATTTGTCTCACTAATGAATTAGAGCATGACAAATCTCAATGCAGCACTGCCTCCATCCTACATAGAAAAAAACGCATAAATAAGTGAAATACTCACTTTAATCCAGTCAATTTTATCAACAAATCTGGAGGCCAGTTTCTCTGGGCACACAGACACCACCTCCAGCAGACAGTACATAACTGGGATTCCTGTTAAGATTAATAATGGAAGCACAATAAATAACACATGGAGAGTGTTTGCACCCATGATTATTAGGAAAATTCAAAACAATTTAACTAAACACATTACATTATAATGAGCTCTTAAAAATCTTAAATGATCCTGCAGTATAATGGCCCTAAGCAGAGAGCAGGTTTACTTCTCTCACCTCCAACGGCAGACAGCAGCTGCTGCAGCAGATCCATGTAGACATGGACAGGGTTGGCCTCAGAACCCTTTGACACTGAAGGCTGAGACTCAGAGAACAGCAGTGTGTGGACGTAGCGTCCGATGGCCGGCGCATCGTCCTGCATGTCTGCCAGGCGTGTGGACATGGGTGTGACCCCGGCGCTGTGGGCTAAACACATCCTCAGATAGAGCACGATCTGGGAAAACAGGGAAAAAATTAGATGTCTGCAGCAAAACAAAATTCGACTTACGTCTTCAAAGGTACAAACTGAATTTGCAAACTCATCCTGTGTCACAATTAATGGATATCACAGGCTGACTGCCAAGTAATATTCACCTCTCCAAATGCAGATGGGTTGAAAGGAATAGTGGAGGTTCCAACAATGTACTTAGCTGGCGTCTTGATCCTCTGAGCCGCCTGGAAATGACAAGATCAAAAAAGACAGGTTCAATATTTCTTTCTAGCAAATAATTCTAGTAAAAATGACTGACACCTGGGTGTATTATTGCCTCCAAGAGAAAGAAAAATATGCATAAAGCCTCACCTTCTCTTGGACATAGGCCACCATGTCAGGAAAAGAGGGCATTGGCTTTGGTCCCTCCTTCTCTGAGCTCTTGGTAGGTAAAGCTCTCAGGACCCTCTGGGCCTCCCCAGACACCTCCTCCCTCCTAAAACAAAAAAAACAGCTCATTTGATCTCCCATCTAATGCATTCACTAGAAGACTTTAAAACTTAGAAAACACTTTTAAAAGACTAAAGTCTGACATCCTCTCACCTCTAGAGACAATGTGAATTTTTAGTCCCAGACTATAAGATTTTACAAAGAGATCGTGCAGGGTTACAATTTGCAAGACTACAACTAGATTCATTTTGAGATTATTCGTCATCTTGCTACTGGTGGAAAGTATTATGCCAAACTCCCATTAAGAAATATGACATATGAACAATTCCTTGCATGTCCGCAAAAACGCATAACTCTAGAAACACAGGATAAAAGGCATCATATGTCCACAGTATTCTTGTCAATACTGCATCAGTATAATCCACAAAGATAACCTGTATTTGTGTGCAACCTTTAAATATTGGATTTTGTCACCTCAGCTAGCTACCTGCCTCCGTTGTTAGCTGCGCTACTTTAGAGGGAGGAGAATGTGGGAATGAGAGGAAAACCGCTTCAAAAATTAAGATTTCTCACCAGATTAAGTGCTTGGTGATACATGCAAGCCGAATTAAACATGGACTCATTCCACCATTTTCTCCTTCATTTCCACAGTTCAAGAGAACCAAGACTTATCGACACGTTCTCGCATCTCTCTGAAGTCCCCTCCATGTTTACTGTCTACTGGGTTTGCTGCTTCTTGTGTGGTGCTGGAGTGAGTGCAGCTACTGGTTGTTAATGTTCATGTCCTTAAACTTCAATGCTTGCATAACCTAGGACTAAAAACCCACAATAATGCTTAACATGATAGATTTTGTTGGAGTGTGAAGTCTAGGTAAAGACTGACTTAAGACAGCTCAGACTGAGTTTTATGACCACCCCACACCAAAAAAATTAAAATCACCAGCTAGGTAAAACTCTAATGATTTTATTCTGACATTGGAAACTTGTCTGCGACAGTTAAATCACCTGAAAAGTCATTTGGTGAGGGGCTGGCATTATTCGTATCTATTGTGTATATGATATATTAAGTGCTTTCCTAATAAAATACTAATAGTGTATTCATGTAGATATTTATCATCATGTAGAAGCTTTCTCTGTTTCAGGACTTACGGGTCTCCAGCTGCCAGCAGCAGTAGGTATCTTGATGGCACGTGATCAGGAGCAAACACTGTGCTGGCAAATTTCATGGCCACCTGGCGAACTTGCACCTCCGGCTATCAAAAAAAAGAATAACAAAAGTTCTTAATTTAATTCATGCGTATTTAATCAACCTTGTTTGTTTCTTTATAATCCAAGTATCTATTTTATCCCTGCACAGACTCACCTTTCCAATGTATGCTGCCACCAGGGCTTCCATTAAGTTCAGCAGTGCCCCCTGTAGGTTGGCATAAGCTCCAACCATCATAGACAAAGCTTCCTGAATGGCAAGACGGACATCAGCCTCCTCCTAAAGATGATGACACAGAATTTTGGACATATAAGTATCAGATACACCATTGAAATCATCTAAGAATAAAGGCTAAAAAAAACTGTAATTGCATTCTTTCAATTCATTGTTCTAATATTCTGAGATTTTATTCATTTATTGTCAGATTTTTGAAAGATCTTTCACATACCTTGCACATGGACTCAAAGAATTGCTGTACGAGTGCAATATCCTTTGTAAACAGCTGTGGCATACGGCTAAAAGGAGAGAATATAGAATAATATTTTTTTAAATTCTAAAATCCCACATCAAGCTGGCAATGTTTAAGGAAAAAAGAGAGTTATTGTATTGTACCTGGACAGCTTTCCAACAGCAGAGTAGGCAACACATAGTAACTTAGGATCCTGTAAGGACAAATGTTGTTAGGAAGGTATAAATTAAATTAAACTGTTTGAATTTGTAGTTTGAATGTATGTTGCTCTTAGTAGTTTTACCTCCTTGTATTCGTTGATGAGCTTGGTGAGACCATTAAGCAGCATTAGTCCCAAAGGTTTATTAGTGTCGGGACAACTGGAAAACACAAAAAGCCCAAATATTATTTTTCAAAAAACACTTTTAACTGAAAAGAACTGAGCCTGGCTGTATCTAGAAAAAGTGCACTTTTCTTACACCATGCAGATGTGATGGACAAACTGCAGGGTGAGAGACAGAAGTTTGTTGTTGGTGTTGGCTCCAAACAGACCATCATACACAACCTACGGAGGAGAGGCAAGAAATAATAATAAAGCACACTGGAGCATTTCCTTGAAAATGATTTAGCCTACTACCAGACAAAAAAAATGAGAATATACAATTGTATACACACATGGACAAAGAGCGTACCTGGATGTTAGCTGGAAAGCACTCTGCAGCTAGACGTGACCGCAGAAGATGTGGCAGGATCTTCAGTTTGACTCTTGTGCTTACTGGTTCATGTTTTAGCTCTTGCTTCACATTGCCTCCCTAATGTACATACAAAAGAGTTTCACACTTTTAATATAAAAAAACCCTCACAGATTGAGTTTGAAAATTAAGCGTGGAGTTGACAAACCTTTGTTTTAAGAGGAACATCCCCCAGATACACCTTGTACATCTTGTTGATAATTAGAGGATTGTTCCAATCAATGATGCTGGAAGGTAATAAAACAAGGACACAAGCGATGATATGAATAAAAGTTTGTACTTTCAACACATTTCTGATGGCTTTAGCAGCTTGTCAATCTCCCAAAAGAAACCTGAGGAGAATGTCACTGGCATAGAATCATAATTTTATCTTGTAAATTTGAAGCACAAAGAGTATACCTAATAATCTGATAATCCATTGTATAATTTACTGAGTTAGATGAAAGATTACTGAACAGATGACTTAAAAAACACATCTGAACCAGACATAATTTATCCTTCTTCACCTACCTCTGTTTGCTCTTCAGCTCCAGATCAGCTGCAGTGGCCACACTGTGTCGGGTGTCACTTGACGCCACCACCAGGTGCACCACTGTCTCCACCTCTGGGACTTGCTTTGCCTCCATGAACTTCACTATTCCCAGCTTACACTGTTGAAACCATATACACGATGAAGGAATCATTTGCTGATACTCAAGACAAACACAGTGTGCATCACCATCTACATATACACTCATTATGTGGCTCTGAAAATACACATAAACTTAAAAATGCTCTGACTAGCTGTTATCTGATAGCTACACACACAGCTTCTGGATTGAGCTGTGTTTCCACTTCAGTTATTGTACCTGCTCTAGCTGCTCAGCGCTCCACTGGGCCTCTCCAATCACCCTCTTGGCAGCATAGACACTCATCCCTGGGGGAGGCTGGGGGAGACCCTGGCCACCTGAAGCCACTGTCCCCTCAGCAGAACCTCCCTGGGAGGAGGAGGGAGCAGGGCGAGTCGGGGATTCATTCAGCACAAACCTAGAGAAGCCACAGAGAGAACAAGTCAATGTTCTTGTTCAAATGCTTAGAGTTAGGCCATTCTAAGTCCCATACATCTACCCGCACAATCTCTAAAGCACATGGCATTAACTCACCCGTAAGGCATCAGTAAGACATCCAACATGAACTCCAGCAGCAGCTGCACTGTCTTTGGCCTTTCAGTTAGGTTAAATGGAGAAGCAACCTTGGAGGTGTCTGCAGGATACTTCATATGGTAAAGAGTAGGGATCAGCAGGTGCATCAGGCTGAGAGAAGTGAAGGATAGGGTTAGCCTCGTATAAAGAAGCCTGAGACAGTATCCGTATTTATGTATGTGTCAATCAAGCAAAAAAACTAGTGCATCTAAAAAACATGCTTGTTTTAATTCAGTATTGCAATCATAGTAAATGCGCTTGCACAGCCAAAGGTGTGTGTGTATGTGTCCTCCCACCTGTCTTGCTGTGGCTGTGGCTTGCCTTCCATGGCAGTGAGAAGGGTGGGGGCCAGCTCGCACTGTTTTCCCACCTCTAGACGTGGGTAGCCCATTTTGATGTAGATGATGGTGAAATTCTACAAATAAATGAAACAATCACCACTCCCGTCTCAAGTTACAGACCGCTACTTCTACTAACTGACTTCTTATGATCTACAGTTCAAATTTTGATTCTTACCGTCACAAAGGAAGCAGCTGCAGGATCTTGGTACTGTACCAGCAAAGTTTCTACAGGAAGCTGAATTTTAGGTCGGCTTTTTATCCTCTTGTTCAGGTGGACCAACAACTCCATAACCTAGCAGGGGATGAATAAAGTAATTTGGTGGTTTTACTATATTAAACAAATATATAACCAACACTCACTAGCAAAAGAAAGAGCTTTTTACAAGCATCTTTGCATAAAGCATCTTTATAATTCAAGTTTTATAGGTTTATTTTAGGTTTTGGTCAAAATATTGGAGGGGGAAGTTTGGCATTAGCCTGCAATTTAGTCATATTTTCATGTGTAGCTTTAAAGCACACACTCATGAGTCATGATAATCTCTTTAGGCACAGAAATAGACAACACCCTTCTTACTTTCTTTCGCACACCCTCCTGAACGCTGGAGAGTTTGAGGAGCACAGGGGGCAGGAACTTGGAGATAATGTCCTGTAGCTGCTCATCTGTTTCTGCATGGCCCAGGCGAAGGAACACACGTTCCAGTTGATCTGTCAAAAAACACATTCAACATCTAGATCATCTCTTACGTCTCATTTCATGTGTGGTATTGACATACCCCAGCACTAAAGATTAAACATAAGAGCAGGGCCAAAGCAGTGTCTCTACTGTAATTCATTTCCATTCAAATATGGAAGCACCAGCCCACTGGGTGTATGCAACCACATGTAAAACCAGTCTGTGCGACCCTCAGCTTCAACCAGAGACAGTAAAAATACACAAACTTAAAACAGTGAACTAAAAACAGATAGTCCCTCATGCTCGTCCTGTCAGCTGCTGTGTTGGTGCAACCATCACCCAGCCCTGCCTTCTTTCTCTTGGCATGGTTCACCAACCAGCTAGCTACAACAACTGACAGACTATCAACGCATTTCATTTCATTTTCACGCCATAACCGCTGCCTTTACACCGACACCGACACTCTGCGCAGTTAATCCTAAACGCCCTAAACATTCCCGTTTTGAGTCTCCACCTTTAAAGTTTGATAAATGGAAATATATGTAGCCTACGTGATAGTTTCATTTTGACCATGACTGGGCAGACGGCCTCCTGACGTTAGCATTCCAGCTAGCTGAGCAGCTAGCTATCGTTCCTGCACCAGTTTTTAACTCAAAGACGCGTTATCGTTCCTTAAAAGACATCCCAGTCGTTACAGTGAAGCAGGCCTGTTGTTCACTAATTTTTGACAGCCGCTGATGCAATATTTTAAGAGATATTAATCACCAATAACGCAGAGAGAAACTTACTGAGTTCATCCTGGGCAGCCATGTTTGCAGAAAGTCATTAGCGACCCTCCCAGTTTACTGAGTGTCACTGCACTCACTAGTGCCACTCCTTCATCAGCCAGTGATGCATCAACAGCACTGACACACATTGCAATTTGGTGTTGTATACACAAATATAATAGTTATTTACATTTTTACAGGCGTGCACGTGAATCCAATACATGCTTATAATCTTTGTGACCACTTCAATAATACAACATACTATGTTTCAGGGCAGTAGCCATGGCGTTAACATTGGGGGTGGGAGAAAGTCTGCCAGGGGGTCTGGGGGTCCCCTCACCCAGAGGATATTAAAAATTTAAAAACGAATTTCCTATTATTTCATATTATTTATCATGAACAAGTAGATGTATACAGTTTAATTTATGAGCATGCAATAAATAAAAACTACAAGTACATGAATAAATACATAAATTAGGCATGCAAACAACACAAAGAAACTGCATACTAGAACTGGAGTAATAATATTGGCAATTCTAGACCTATAGAATAGATTTAATCATCTGGTTGAGCAATGACTGCTGTAAAAGTGCAGCTGTCACCTTGGGAAAGACCTGGTGACAGCCTGGAAAGACAGCTGGCAGGAGGGAGCACACTCCAACAGGGCTTTTATAGGCTGGCTACATGTGGCAGCGGGATCCAGCAATAAAGGTGCTTAGGTCCCACCCACCTTTGGCTACTTTTAATAAGAAGACATCCACTGAGTCTTTGAGAGAGGAGGCAGAAAATAACTCATCAGCAAACTACCCTGTAACGGACACAAGAGTGGAACAGACAACAAGTTTGATGATCAGCACACCTAAGGCTTCATCAGCTGCAGCAGGACACTTCTTCAAGAGTTGCATATGTGGCTGGGTTAAAGTTTACTTCCAGCACAGGCCTGGAGATACATTAGGGCAAGAAAGGGTGCCTGAAGAAAGGACCACAGGGACCTCGTATCAACAGCTACTTTCTGAGAAGCAGGCTGAGTCCATCAACTGAAGTTAAGCAGCAAGACAAAAACCAAAGTCCAAGCGGGGCAAGACCAAGCCACAGGAGAACAACATGAAACCAGTCCACCATATCCTGCAGCAAATGCAGGGGCAACAGTCAAGTGGCCAAATTCCTGCGAAAAGGCGACGTGGAAGGAGGTCAATGCTGACCTCTACAATATCTTGAAAATGCTCAGATGCACCACCATGAGAAAACTGGAGGGGAGCTAATCTGCAAATACAGAGTGGAACATTTGGAGCAGTAAAGAAGAGGAAAACTTCATACAACACTCCCACCAAGTCAAGGAGGCAGAGGGAAATAAATCGCTTAGTCAGAGAGACATGGCAGCAAAAGGAGAAGCAATGCAGGAAGGCCTCAGAGGAAGAGAAGAAAGCCATAAACCTGTTGCAGTCAGACACCTAGAGCAGGTTTGCGATGCAGAGGAGTGCTGAGAACAGCGGACAAGAGCAAGCCTCTACAAAGATCCCTTTCAATTTGCCTGTTGATGGCCAGCATTAACGGCAAAAAGAGAACACCCTCCCACCTCACATGCCACCAATCCAGTCACCAGAGCAACAACTAGACATTGGTCTGCCTAGAAGGAGTGAAGTAGAGAAAGCAGTGCACAGAACAAGGGCCTCATCAGCGCCACAGCTCAATGGAGTCCCATACATGGTCTACAAAAAATCAGCAGACGTCATGTGTTTCCTCTAGAGCCTCATAAAGGTGGTATGGCGCAAGCATAAGATACCAACATCATGGCGGAGAGCAGGAGGCATCCTTATCCCAAAGGAAAGGGACTCATCAAACTTGCCAATTTCACAAGATCAGCTTCCTAAACGTAGAGGGAAAAATCTCCTTGGCTCACAGATTGTCAAGAAACCTGGAAAGAAACCATCTGATCGACACTTAAATCCAAAAAGCAGGGATCCCAGGCTTCTCCGGCTGTCTGGAACATGCTAGTACCATCTGGCATCAGATTCAGGTGGCCAAAAAGGAGGGATCAG
>JAPZEB010000020.1:19297058-19310263 GCA_029783705.1 Chaetodon striatus | reverse complement strand
AGTGGTTGTCCTGCTTTGTGTTGGAGTACAGAAAGTGGAGCTTAGTGTTACCTAAAAGATTTTCATTGTCATGGCTGACTACTTAGCTGATTTCGACAATGTGGAAAAGTCCGTGAGATTTCAGAATGAGACTTCTTCTTGAGTGACACTTGGTCACACACACTAACAAACAGACCAGATGAGTAAAAGGTAAGGAGAAGTGTTTCATTTCTTGATAGGGTCTTTTCCATAATGTTGTCAGACACTTAAACAATCTTAGCCTGTCTGTAGCAAAAACAAGCACTTTTAGTGGATGTAAAGTGATGGTGCACAGCTGCCTGAGGGGATTAAATTGCATCCTGTTCACAACTACGGCTGCAGTGGTCTTGCTCAATACTGGACCAGTTTAAAAAAGTGTCTGTCTCCTTTTGTCACAGAGACACAAAAGCATGGGGAAAAAGGGTCCAGGTTTAAAAATACCAAAGTTTCAAATATCACAGTAAAACAACATGTGCCACATTCTTACAGACAACCATTGAGTTAGAAAGGTAAAATGGTGCAGTAAAGGGTCATACAAACTAATTATTAGGTATAAATTTGAAAATTTGCTGCTTTTTTTTGCATTTCATGCAGTGTCGTTGTAAATTGAATTGCTTTTGTTTTGTCTTGTGATGAATATTTGTCATATTTTGGGACATTTTAGGAAGATATTCACTGATTAATTGAATAATTAATTGCTATACCAGCATTATTATTATAATGATTATTAGCTGTAGCCCTAATGAAAAGCAAAAATATCACTCTAGTCTGTTAGGGTTGAAGTTTCAAGTTTAATTTATGTAGCACTTTTGCACCAAAGTGTTTCACAAAGACAGACATATATGTATAAACATAAATACATATAAGTGCATAGATGTTTTGAAAAGATTAAAGTAGAAACAACTAAGAACACAAATTAGACTTATGGAATCAGATAAAACAGCAAAACTGTTTTAACACTATTAAAAGCCAGTGAATAAAGGTTGAAAATGTTGCAGCCAAAGAAACTGAACTCCACCAGTCACTTAGCTCTTTAGTCTGGCTTTTTATTCATGTATGTTTTTGTTTATGTGTTGGTGTTGTTCTTGGCTTACACTCCATGTTAATGGTATGTGTGTGTGTGTGCATATTTTTGTCAGGTTTCTTTCCTAATAGCTTCAAGGGGTGTGAGGCTTTTCTTCGTCACAAGATGACTCTAATCTCCCCTTCCATACTGAAGAAGTATGGCATTCCTTTTGATAAGGTAGGCTCTTAGCCCCTTTGAAAATTACTCTCTGTCCTCATCTTCTCAACGTTTACAGTCCCTTTATTTACCAACTTTCTGGAAACAGCTTTTCTTGCCAGTAAAATTAGCAGTGCTCGTTTTGACTGATTGCAGAAATTTGCAGTGGCTTATTTTAATTCTTTTATTTATTTTCTTTTACTTGGAAATTTTTGCAAACCGAAAGGACAGTACAGTGTGTAGTGGCACTTGTCTCAACGGAAAAAAAACCAATTCTCCTGCTGTGTCTTTCTCCCTCCCTATCATAAATTCTCAGATTACTCAGGAAGCAGGAGAGTTCATGATCACCTTCCCCTATGGCTACCATGCTGGCTTCAATCATGGTTTCAACTGTGCAGAATCCACCAACTTTGCCACTGTGCGCTGGATAGACTATGGCAAAGTGGCCACACAGGTAACATTCAGCTGAGAATCTTCCTTGCACACCTTATGTCTTTGGGAAGTCTAACAAATAGGTGACAGATTTGAATACGGTTAATTTCATGGTATAAAGTCATCCTTTCTCAAACAGAACAGTATTCTAATTTAGCCTTAAAAGTGAACTCCAGAAGGCCTTTTCATGCTTTTCCAACCCAGATATGATATCTGTCCCCCCTCCTCTTTCTTTCCTCCAGTGCACATGTAGCAAGGACATGGTGAAGATATCTATGGAACCCTTTGTGAAACGTTTTCAACCTGACCGGTACCCTAACTGGATGCTGGGCAAAGATTCTGCACCTCTTGACCACCTACTTGCCACTCCGAGTTCAACACCGGAGCTGCAGAGCTGGTTACAGAGGCGGCGGAAGAACAAGCCTGCTAATAAAGGGTACTGTATTTACCTTCAGGCTACATCTGCACTCATACTTCTTCATTTTAAAATGAAAACTTACTCCGTACACACAACCGTTTTAGCACTGTTTTCAGAATTAACCTCCATCCTTACTAACATGCCATAATGTTTTGGCTTGACACGTTGTGACTGATAAGACCTAATCGGGAAGCTAACGTAAATGTTGGTGTCGTTGTTTCTAAAAGTCTCAGTTTCCACCCATCCAGACTTAAATGCAACCCTGGAACTTTGAAACTAAAACGGGGTCAACCATGTTCGTGAAGGTCTCTGTTTTAGGGGTTCCGAAATGTTGGGGTAATGTGGACACTCGGCATAAACATAGGAATAGATATGCATTTTAAAACAAAAACGATTAGCGTGGGTGTAGCCTTAGATGATATTTCTTCTGTTTTCTATGTCATACTGTTAATGAGAGTAGTGAACTGCAGCTAATAGTGCTGGTGGGGTTTGAATCTGGAGTAGGAGTGGTGATGATATGTATAATTAACAGTCCTCATCAGTGTTAGTAAAGATCAAATTTAAGTTTGTATAAGGAAAAGAACAACTACAAACAATAACATTTCCCTCACAACATTTAGAGATGCATATTGTGATGGTGACCTTGGTGCCTGTGATAGATGCTCTGGTGCATTGGCTAGTGACCTAATGTATGTGGCCAGAAGTATTTGGCAGCTGCAAAAGCCAAATGCCATTGTCTCCTAAATCACAAAATTCCACATTTGCTCTCGTTGTTTGTCAGCGTTAATCAGGGTTTTGAGTTTGAATCGTCTTTGATCTCTCGCCCTTCTTACAGCAGCACCCACTCTCGAATGCGCTCAAAGCGCTTGAGAACCACTGAAGAGCCTATTGACCTGGATGGCAGCTCTGCTTTGTCAAAAAGCAAGAGAAAAGACCTGGGCGGTTCGCCTGGGCCCAAGGTGCGTCGGTCAGTGGCAGGGCCAACCTGCAGGGGGAAGGAGGAGAAAGACAAGAAAAAGGAAGCCGAGTCAAAGCACAACCAGAATCATAACTCCACTCAGCTTACTGGTAAGAGATGATAGTGTGTGTGTATGCGAGTGCATTATAAAGATGGTATGTCTGCGTGCCTACTTTTTTAGATTTTGGAAATTTCTCTCAGTAGAGATAAGTGTTGAGCGTGTTACTCAAAAAAATTATTAGTCATGTCTTTTTTTCAATATTATTACTTGTCACTCCCTGCTAACAGTCATTTGTTAGGCTTCTCGTTACGTAACTTTTCTGTTACACACCTCAGAATTTGGAATTGTGTCCTTTTGCCACAAAATTCAGACTTTGCATGTGCACCCCTGTTTGAATGGCAGGGTAATCTCCAGTAAGCACAGCTAAGGCTAACATTAGATAGCTCGCAATTTGTTTTTTTTACCTGGGGGTTTTCTGTTGCCTGTGACCTGTCATTTTCCCAAGTATCTGTCTGAAAGACAGAGACTCAGTCCTGGAGATAGGCAACATTTCATCCACCACACATCCAGCCACAAGTTTCATTAGTTCTTTGCTGCTTGTAGCCTGTTGTCATATTTAAACTCCAATTTTGGTTGTTTAGCCAATGTTGGGCTACAGCCATCCTCATGGTGGTTTGCATTTCCTTCAGTTCATGTTGTATTGCTGTTGTAGCAGGTGTTAGCAGGAGGTTTGAGGCAGTGCAAAAAGTCTTAGTAATACTACATGGAGCAACAATGTTTTTGTCAATTTTCCTTCCAACAAAATCAAAGGAATGGGAATAATTCCAGCTGCTGATTGTAGACGTCTGAAAATTAATCCCAGGATGATAACTGGATTTCAAATCAGCAGGGGGTAACAACAGATGTAAGGCTGTGACAAATTACTTGTTTTTAGGGTTCCTGTAATCTTATTAGTGAAATTTAATTAATAATTTATAACACTACTTGTTACAGGGAAAAATAATATTATTACTGCAACATGTTATAATAATACTCCTTAGCAGTAACGCAGTAATGTGCTACTACTAACGCATTACAGCCCAACACTGAGTGAGATCTGTGAAAATATTTCTACAGTCCTTGCTTGCTTGATGGTACATTTTATGTTTATCCTCAACAGGTCCTTGCAGACAGATGTGTGTTGTCAAGGTAAATCGTGTAGAGAGTAATAGTTTGGGATTTTCAAATAAGGAGCCAACCCATAACTCTCACTGCAGCCCCAGTCCCTCCCTTGCTTCCCCGGTGAAGAACAACCTCAAGGCAGAGACGGTCACTCACATTGACCCTGAGCAGCTCTCAGGGTCAGGGGTCACGAACAGGAGTCCTGAAGGACTCAGACATTCGCCTGAGGCTACCCAGATGCATCCGGGAATTAATGAGTCAAGGTGTCGCTCTCCTGAACCACAAGACCTCTCAACATCTCAGGACTGCTCTATCAGGGTCTCTCCCCTGGAGGCCAACAAACTCTGTTCATCTTTCCACACAACAAGCACTTCTGCTGAGACTGAGATGAGCTTGTGCCCTCCTGACTCTGAAGCTCAGACATCTAGTTCCTCATGTAGAGAAGACACTTTATGCCTAACACCAAACACTGACAGTAGCATGGACACGAGTACTGAGAATTACACTAACAACACTGCTAAAGCAGAGAAAATAGACACAGTTGTCGATCCCAAACACATCAATCCACACTCCACTACAGAAGCACTTTATGATCTCAAAACTGAGCCAGCAGAGGGGGATAGTTACACATCATGTGACTCCTTCTCCCCTTCAGGACACAACTGCAGTTTAGAAAAAAACAGCACTGAGGAAAATCTTTTCCCTCCTCTGCTACAGAGGAATGCAGTGGATATGCCACAACTCACTCCTGAGCCAGCAGATAAGTTTGGAATCTGCCCTTTGCCACCTGTACTGATCCAAGGGATGCCCTCCCTCACCCCAGCTGATGATGGGCTAACCAGTGCTCCAAAAGCTACATCATGCAGTCACCAGGCTGCACCTGTGCTTCAGCGGGAGACGCCAACCGGCTCTCCGTCCTCAAATGGAGCCAAACAGGAAGAGAGAGAAACTGACCTAATGATGTCGAAAGAACCTCTTACTGTCGAATATGCCAAGAAATGGCATTTAGAGTCTCCATATAATTGCGAAGGGGCAGCAGCGTCTGGTTCAGAAGGAAACACAGCTCATTTAGCTACCAATGCTATGCACAAAATAACATCTGGTGCTGTCCAGGAAATGCTAATAATGCCAGGCATTGCTGCAGAAAAGGATCACTCAGAGCTGGAAAATGTTAGTACTGGACAGACTGATGCTTCCCCTCGCCAGCTAGTTCAGAGCAATGCACCTCAAACAGAGCAGCAATACAGCTTCCCAGAGTTAGCAAGTAAAGATAACTCAAAGGACTCAGCTCAAAGAGACAGTGCATTCAGTCTGAGCAGTTCTGGCTCTCTTTTAACTGGTACCTCAAACAATAATCCCCCAACCCCTTCCCCTCCAGTATGCACTCACAGTGACAGTCACTCAGCATTACAACTCCACCACCCCCACACTACATACTCCCCTACGCATTGTATTTCCGAGAACCCATACATGGAGCCCAGACCATTCTCCAGCAGCATCTGGAGAAACTTCACTTCCCAGGGTCCTGCAGTACTCATTCAGAGTTTGCACCCAGAGCTCCCTTCTGACTTTACCCATGACCCTCTACCTTACACCATGTGGACTGAACCTCAGTGCAAAGAAGTCACAGACCTGGAGGATGCGGAGCAAGACCTCAGAGAGTCAGAGAACCAGGAAGAGGAAGGTGGGCCTCTAACCTGGGCCCAGCTCGAGCCCACCTCACTGGTATCAGTTGGTGCTGTTGAGCCCCTGGGACTTTGTGGAGATTATGAGCTCCATAGAGGGGAAGCAGATGGGTCTGAAGCCCTTTCCTTGTGCAGGGAGCTAGGGAGGCAAAGGGAGGCAGAGGAGAGTTTACACTCAGATACTGCTGTTTCACCTCTTGGGATGGGAGGAGAACAGGATGGGGTGTCTGATATGGAAGAAGGGGGATCTGATGTTGAAGAGGCAGAGCAGCAAGGTAGTGTCAAGGGAGAGAGCAGTAGTGAGTCATCTGATGAGGAGGAGGAGGAGGAAGAAGAAGAAGAAGAAGAAGAAGAGGAAGAGGAAGAAGAAGAAGAAGAAGAGGAGGAGGAAAATGATACAAGAAACTGCGAGTGTGATGAATCAGGCTTGGAACCTGGGGAGGTTTGTGCAGTGAGTGCTCTTTTCCACATCATACAATTTAGTCTTTTGCTCAAGTTTGATACAAATATATGTTATTTGCACTTTAATGCCTTTCGATGATGCCTTTTCATGCTAGTACCCTGCCCTGTCAGTGAAGAGGACCACTAAGAGCTGGCGTCACCCACTCAGGAAACCTACTGCAAGGGCTGTACCCACTGCTGTCAAACAACAGGCTGCCAGCGATGATGGTGGGAACTCACTCACAAACACACAGTTCACACAGTTCATTGAAAGGTATCGTGAAGGTTTAGCCTTAAAAAGACTCCAAACATTCAGACAGTGACACATGCACATGCTGGAAGCCAAGAGCCATGCTCATTTCAATAAAAAAACCCAGGGACATTTCCTGTTGTGGTTGGTGCTGCATAGTGGTTGGCACTGGGCCAGAAACCATGATCCTTTGACTTCTGCTGGTTGCAGTACAGTTGCCATAACTATTGGTTTGTAAACCAAAAGCCAGTGTTAAGCACACTTAAAAAAATCATGACATTTTCTTTGTTAAAAGGTAAGGAATTAAGCTCAGGAGGAATATAGTTGCTGCCTTAATACCATTAACAGCAAACTTTTAAATAGTAAGTAATGTCAGGTAACATTAATGTTCTCCCACGGCGTAGCTTTTTATAACCATTGAACCATTGCACTCTGCGGTGCCTCCCTCCCCTCCTCATTTTTCACATTTTATGTCCCCCCAAATGATTCGTCTGACGTCAATGCACACATAAACCAAACAGATTTAACTCTCAGGCCTACCACAGTAAAATGACCTAGTGACAGATACTCTATTTGTTTTAACAGGGTGGGAGGGAGAGCCCTCAATTAACGAGTACTAATGCACATATACACACACAGTCACATTCATCATCTCCATGGTTGTGGAAAAAGGATGAATAATTCAGCAGCCATTTTAGTTGTTTATCCCTGAGTAAGAAATGACCATGAAATGACCATGGCTGCAAGAAGCCTATTTTATGATGATGAGAGCTCTTAATCATTTTGGGTAATTTTATAAACAGACAGGCTTCCATTCATTGAAAATGTTTTTCAAGTCACTGGAGGAAATTGTCACCTCTGTGGATGGATTGGATCTTATTTAGCAGCGAGTCCATTAATACTGCTGAAGTCAATTGTGAGAATGATGCATGCTGTGTTTTTGATATTCAGGGCACACGATTGTTTCACATTCAGAACAGGCTTAATTAACAAACTACCAGACAAGAGATTTGCACTCTGTATTGCATGAATCATCATCTAGACCATAGTGAAAGAAGCAGCAGTTGAATAAATAAGTGATTGTCAGGTTGTAAGCCTTTTTTTTTATTTTTTTTTTTATCTCCACTCAGAGCCCCCTGAAGCAAGCCTGGCGGAGGAGGAGGAGCAGGAAATGGAGGCGTGGGCGAAGCCTCTCATCTACCTGTGGCAGAACAGGAAGAGCTGCTTCACAGCGGAGAGGGAGTACAACGCTCATGCAGCCACCATGCAGCCATACTGTGCTGTGTGCACACTCTTCATGCCCTATTATCAGGTAAAGTGGAGTTAAACAAAAGTATCTAACCTGTGCCATTTGATGGATACCAGATTCCAAGCTGCACAACATTTTCATTAGTGCCTATATGTATTGCAGACTCGAGCGTAAACACACTTTAATATATGATCGTATCTCCAAGCCACCGAGCTGAAGATGTAAGAATCAATACTTGCAGATCACATAGAGCAGGACTCTTGCTTTTGCTCCTTAAGCTCCACAGGATTTAGTTCTTCTGGTGAGGTGGGGTGTTTTCAATTTTACCTGCACAGGTCAGTGACTCTAATCCCATCTGGAGCCTGGGTCTATTTTTTTTTTCCAACCCTTAGCCTAGTTATACCACAGGGCTGTCTCGAATACAAATTTTTGGGCTGCAGAGCTTTGCTTGTAATCAACAGCAAATATTCCAAGCTTTGGCTGGCGGGTAGGTACTGATTATGACACAGCATTACTTGCATGCATTACACAATTTAGAAGCAGCACTGAAAGACTGTCTCTGGAGCCGCCCAGTGAACTGTCAGTTCAATGTCTGCCCAGTTAGCACAAGCTAACACAGCAACAGGGGTTTAAAACCAACACAGAGCTGTCAAAAAATGGTCCCACCAAAACACAGCGACACCAAAACGACTTGACTTAGGTTACATTAGCTGTGTGATGCCAACACTTAGACCTATCACTCAGTGAGTTTGGGTGGACTCATACCAACTGTCTTAAGCTCAGAGAACTAAAACCGAATACCTGCTCAACTAAAATACCTGAATGGTCAAATATTTGAGCCCCACCCTACAATACGTAGAGCCACAATTTTTGAAATTGCTCCTCTGAAATTTCATGAATAGAGTTATGCTACTGTACCAGCACAGTTTTATCAGCTCCATGCACAGTGTGACAATGAAAGAGAAGTTGTTTTGTTAACTTAGTGGATCACTTTGTACCATCAGTCAACTCATATAAGAGTTGACTTATATGAGAATGTTAGAGAAAATAAATACCCTGCTAGCTAATCAAATGGGCTGTTGTAATATTGTAATGTAATGTTATAACCTGCCATGATGTGCAGAGATATATTCTGTGTACAGTAACACTGTTGAAGATATCAGGCCCTTTCTTATTGTGAAAGCATAGCACTGAAAAGAGACATTTAAGTAGTTTGCAGCCGTCTGAGTAAATAATGAAATTACAGCTAAATAATTACCAGTGAATAATAGGAGCGTTGAAAATAATACCGAGCCCGCTGGTGATGAACGTCACATGGTTTTCCTGCAGCTTATCATTGTCTTATTACAGAACCAGCTCCTGTAATTTGCCACTGGCTAAATTGCCATCCAGAGACGGTCATCCACTTTAATTTTTAGGAAAGAGGGGAAATATTTAATTATCCACCTCCCTCTTTGATATTAAGAAGTTCTTAAGAAAAACATGACAATCACACAAATTATTTTTCTTAGGCTGAAGACAAAGCAGAGGACAACACACCTATCGTAGCTAAGGACACCTCCAAATCCTCATCTCCAATGGAGGGCCCCACACGTCCCTGTAGAGGTCTGAGAAGGACCAAGCCCCTGGTACCAGAGATCTGCTTTTCTTTCCGGGAGCAGAACTGCCCCCCAACTCCCACTAACCCTCTGCTGCAGGAAGATGGCACCTCCCCTCTGCTTTACTGCCAGGGCTGCTGCCTGCAAGTCCACGCAAGTACGTAAGCACAAGGAAAGAGAAGTGTGTGTGCAAGAGCGAGCGAGCGAGAGAGAGAGAGCGTGTTGCGTCCTATGGTTGATACTGGAAACATCTATTTACCTCCTACCTCACCAAGCCACAGTGTTTGTTTCTAAATGTTGTGCTTGTTTTTCTGATGTCATTGTAAGAGGGTCAGTGGGTTTGAGCACTGACTGCATCTCAATGTTCCACCCCCCTCTCTGTTTCCCTTCCTCTCCCTCTTTCTGTGGTTTGGAGTATTTTATTTCCCTCGTCAGCCGAATGAGGGTGAATCCTCTGTCTTCACCACACATACTTCCTGTCCAAAAGCCCCAAGCCAGTGCAACAAGGCCTCACACACGCACTCTTTAAAAACCCCCAGAGCCTTTCTGTTCCACCGGACACACAGACGCGCTGCACTGTACATTATCTTAATCTCTCATTCACACACTTTTAACAGCCCGAGATCTCTTTCCCAATCCGTACACATTTTGCCAATACGCTTTACACACGCAGACACACACTTGATGAAAGTCTCACACACTGTCCCAAATCCACAGCTTTAAAATGACATTGCTTCTCCTTAAGTCAGTTTCAATCCCTCATACTTTCCTGCCACTAGTGTTGATCCCACCTCATTTTTTACTCTGGAGGGTCTAGGTGTTATGTATGTACTGTGTCTGTGTGTTTAACTGCTACACGCTGTATGTACTACACATGCCTTTGCTCGCTTTGTGTGAGTGTTTGGAGGTACAGCAGGGTGGGAGTAGGAGCTGAAGTGTATGTCATCTGACACTGATGAAAAAGCCACAAGTTTGGTTTCGAGAACCAACAATAAGTACAAGTTGATGCTGCTTTCCCCCCGCACTGTTATTTGAACTCGGGAAAGGAAAGAGAGGTGAGCTTGGATTTTATATTTGGTTTGGTGATGGATAGTGGGGGAAAAGAACGGAGACATGCACACATATACAGACTTTAAGTGTTTCTCACAAATAAAAATTCCCCCCAGCTTATGTGTCTAAAACCTCTAGGAATGGATTTTAAGCAGCTGTCAGCTTTGAAAGGAATCACATTTGTCTTACTTTTAAATTCAAAATGTTTGTTTCTATCGGAGGCCACCAGCATTTATATTTTTCTGAAACATTTCTGCTGTTCTACCACACCAAGGACACAGACCAAAACTAAGCAAAACAATATTTACTCATAACAAAGTGGCTGTTTCATACTACTGTGTATGTTTTGCGGTGTCTGTCAGCCATGTCATCTGAGTTACAAAGGGCTAGCTGCACAAGTGTCTGAAACGAAAGCATGCCGTCACGCCAGTGCAAGTCTGGCTGTCGTACAAAGCACTCTTTGATGCACAGATGAACACACAAACAGATGCATTTATAAACAAAGACGCATGAATGTACTTCTTCCTCTTGTTGTCTACATTTCTTGCTCAACCACAATCGTTCCCTTACACACAGACACACATACCATAGAGCTCTCCTTTTCCACTTAGTCTGCAATACTGTGCATTTCTGCATGAAACAATACCATCGTTCTGTTGAAAGTCTGTGGAAACAATGTGGACGTGGCATTTTATTCTGTTCTTTACAACCGATTATAGACTTACCATTTGCCGTCAAGTCTGCTGTTTTTTGGGAATGGTTCATTGAAACTGGTTAGAATAAAGCAGTTTAGCAGAATTTGAGTGAGTGTCAAGATTTTTATTTTTACACAGTCATATCTTCATCCCTAAATGTCATCAATCACCTCCTCTAGGTTGCTACGGTGTTGCCGCAGATGACGTCAGCGAACAGTGGTCATGTGATCGCTGTATGGAAGGAAGCTTTACAGCAGTAAGACAATTTTAATCCTTGTGTGATGTCACTGCTCTATAAAAATGTAGTTGGTAACAACTTTTTGTCATATTTGCGAAACTGTCACTATGTCCACACAGTTGTACATGAGACAGATAGTCTGTGAAAAAAAATCATGTTCTTCCTCCTCCTCGTAGTGCATCTAATGGCATTTGCAAGAATCCAGCATGACTGTAAGAAACCAACCAATCAGAGCCAAGGAGTCTTTTACACAGCTGTCAGTCATGTTCATAATTGTGAATTGTTGTCAAACTGTCAAACAAGGCAGCACTGATGATGTCTGAATCAAGATTCTGTTACTTTATTGCCTGTTCCTTGTCTTAAAGGTTTTCAGAAACATGTTTTAGTGTACTGTTAAGCTGTAAAATTAGAAAGTTTGTGACCTGGCCACCATATTGGAAACAACTGAGCCAAAACGAAGCACCGCTCATAGGCCAGAGCAAACGTCTTAATGTCAAAGTTATACAGTACGCTAAAATATGTTTCTGAAAACATCTGAGGTAAGAAACAGGCAATGCAGAAACATAATCCTGATTCAGATGCAGGTTACGAGCAGTGATTGACATGGTTGACAGCTGCCATTCCTCAGCTCTGATTGGTTGATTTCTTTCAGCCTCCATAGATTCTAGACTATCTGCTGTGCGGATGTGGTGACTGTTTTAGAAAGTATGACAAAAAGTTACTTATTTAAAAGTTACTCAAGTATCTTTAAGCTTTTTTTGACGATGGTTGTTTTGGATAGAGTGTAATAATACACACATTACTTGTAGGTTTAAGGCAGCACGGTTAAAAAAAGAGCAACACTTGCACAATGACTCCAAACTATACATTTATTTAGAAGAACAATGTTTTGGTCCTAGTTAAATTTTTGACCTGACGAAGACGGATCCTTGCAAGATCCAATTGGAAATCTCATCCTTCTCAATAAGTCTGTAGTTTAGCGTCAGTGACGTTATCTTATCAAATATTGGCTTGATAGATTACTGAATATGACTTATGCCTCACTGTTCCTCTCAAAAACAAGAGGTTGCTATTTGCAGCTACTTTTGTGGTATCGTCACGTTGTGTGCATTATCTTGCTTTACTGAGGAGGAGAACTGACTGGAACAGATCAAAGTTAAAGGTGCAGTTCTTTAACTGCATTATGTAGAAAGCATCTTTTTGTACTAAAAGTTACACTGCCTTTTTAAGGTAGAACAACTCAGTAGATTTGACCGAATGCCACACACAATGCCATTACTTTATGCAGGTGTTGGGTGTAAGCATGTGTAAGGATATTGGTAAGCAGAAGAAAAATATCTTCCTTCTGTCTTACTCATCTCTTTGTTTTTTTTTTGTTTTCTCAGGAATGCTGTCTGTGTAACCTCAGAGGTGGAGCTCTGAAGAAAACCCAAAACGACAAGTGAGACGGGCTTTTGTTCTGCTATTAGCTCTGCATACTCATCTCTGATCTCTAGAGCTCAGATGAATGAATTGTCTTGTGCGTCTTAATCATCATAATGTATTAATTTGTTTGTCTGTGTGTGTTTATGTGTGTATGTATATAGATTGGCCCACGTGATGTGTGCAGTAGCACTGCCAGAGGCAAGGTTCAGCAATGAAGCCAAGAGGAGTCCCATTGACACCAGTAGAATCCCCATGCAGCGATATAAACTGGTGAGAAGACACACACTCTCTCTCACACTCACACACACACACACACACACACACACACACACACACACACACACACACACACACACACACACAC
>JAPZEB010000020.1:19251816-19275544 GCA_029783705.1 Chaetodon striatus | reverse complement strand
TGTTCTTTGTCTTTTTAATACTGTGTGCTCTGTGTTTTCAGTCTCCTGTTGGCAATTCCCTGGTGCTCAAAAGTCCCAGTTCTTTCAGTCCACGAGGCTTCCATAAGATGGATTTGTAGACTCCTTCTAGACAGTCCTCAAGATAGAAAAAATCTAAATTTCCTGTGACAGCTAAATACTGTAGCCGGGTCCTGTATTTAGGTTGGTGATGCTACACTGGTGGTGGACGAGGTGAGAAGTTCCACACCCAAACAATGTAAAGCAATCTGGGTGCTCACAAAAGCACTGAAACGAATAAAAAATCAATATCTGATCAAGTATTCTGATTGGAACAGTGGTTGAAGTTGCTTCTTCAGACTGACCAATGGGTGTGTTTGGGCTGAGGGTGGAAGGAAACACCCTTGTCAAGCAGGTTGCTATGGCTCAGTTAGAGGTGCTGTTTCTGGGTACGGGTTAAGCCGATGGTCCCCCTTCACTCTGCATGTGGCGGCAAAAATCTTCAAGGACACATCGCAGCCTAGTGCATTAATTCAGGCCTCATGTGACCCGAGAAAAGTGCACTAGGTGGGATGTGGCATGAGAGACGGCCACTTGGGTTTATGTTGCATAGTGATCAAAGCTTCCCAGGTACTCCAGACTGGCCCGGTAGCAGAACTGGTACTGGTCCTGGAGGGAAGCAGAAGAATAACAAGTCAGTAAGAGAAAAAAAGACTGATGGGTGAACTCACAAAATAATTGTGTGGCTTTTAACTGCACAAATAAGACTGACATTTACTGCCATGTTTCGCTGTTTTTGAAAACCAGTTCACTTATCCTGATTTTAGTGCTTTATAAAAAAGCTTTAGAATGAGCACAAGTGAGTCACAAATGTGTCAAATTTGTAGAAAACAAAACAATACAGTGAATTTTCGGCACAGAGCTTTTATTTTGAAGTGCAGTTTCTTGCTATAGAGTGACTGACTAACAGACAGCTACTTAACAGAGACAGCGAACGAGCTCGACAACATGGCTGAATCCAAGTATGATGCTGAATATATTAAACTGTGTGGACCTTGAACTAATGACTAAGGTGAAATCTGGACCCAGTGGCTAAACCAGTTGGGAACCACTGGATTATATGGTTGGGTAAAAAGTGACAATGATCGGCTACAGTGTTTTACGCAAAGTTGGATATTATTTAACTCTTGGCAACCAGAAAATAATGGCGAACATGAAATGCTCAACTTAGAATAGACGTTCAGAGCCTCATCACACTGTTGGCACTTGTAGTAAATACATGAAAAAAGAAGAGACATGACTATAGCAGTTGTGGCAGTTGTTTGCCATCCCTGGAGTTGGCTTGTAAATAGTGCAGTACTACAATATGGCTGTTATTGCGATAGCCCTAATTTTGCACTGATCAAATTAGGTAACGTGCATCCATTGGCACAAAATTACCCCCTTTCTATGCAAATGAGCCTCACTGCCAACAGTCAAATAGCCACATGCAGTAACAGTGGAATTATTAGCATTCATTAGGTAACTGGAGCGCATTTAGGAGGGATGTCCTCATCTTCAAATCATGTCGTCTTCTTTTACAGTCAAATCCCAAATATGGTCTCTCTCTGTCATGTTTAAGTTCCTTGCCTAAAGTTTTGAGCAAGGCCTCTGCACCTTTTTGGTCAGGACAGACTTTAAACTTTGGTTTTCTTATTCTATCTGTCATTGTTTTGCCTACTGTGTTCTTTGGTAAGATTTATAATTTGCCAGAAGTATAACTGCAATCACAGGCAAAAAAGAGAAAGTTGCATTAAGCTGCAAAACTTCATGGCTGTGTTAAAGCTGTAATATCATTAGCACATTATCTTTTGTGAATCAGACCTTCAGATGGGGCTGATGGCAGTTGTAAGTGATGCGCCATTCATGGTGCATTCATCAGTGGCTGCAATCCAATTCTTTATGAATTTGCCTCTAAGTGTTTAGAGAAAGAGAGCATGAGCTAGAAGGTAAACAGAATGATAACAGCGGGGAAGCTCACCTCTGTCTGAACTGTGGCAGGTCTCTGGGTGCGCAGCATCTTGACAGTCTGGAAGATGTCCACCACTCCCTCGTACCTCATCCTCTCCAGCACGATGCTGAGGGTGATGAACACACCGGTCCTCCCTACCCCAGCACTGTCAGTGGACAGGTGGAAACATATTTAGAGCTGGATATATTTAGAGGTGCAACACCTGTAGTCATGTATAATAAACTGAAGTGCCATGGTCACAATCATATATAATAGTTCCTCCCACAGGCTCTGTTAGCAGTGACCCAATTCCGATTTTTTCCTCACACATGGCAAAGATCAGACACTGTGTGTAATATTAATATATGAGCAGGGCACAAAATATGTATATATATACTATATATATATACATAGCTTTAGCAGAGATGAACACAGGCTAGTAGCGCCCCACTACTTTATCTGACTGTCCATATTCAGACAAAGTCTCCAAAACTTACATCAACCCCAGTTAACTTTGCAGTTTGAAGTTGGTAACTTTAAAAAAAAAATAAAAGAGTCATATTTGCTGCAACTGTCACTACATCCACACAAAAATACATCGGACAGATGGACTGTGAAAAAGATCAGGTTCCTCCTCCTTCTCCTTGTGCTTCCTGTGGTATTTGCCAGAATGCAGCTCACAGGAAACAAGTGTTGGACAAGTTACTCTCAAAATATAATATATACACATTACTAGTCACCATTTGAAAGTAATACCTTACTTTACAATATTACTCTCTATGTAGAGTAACAAGTTACTTATTACCCGACTTTTGCGTTACTTTCACCAAAATGACAGATTTTAAATGGATGAGGGTCATGTTTTTTCATAGCACGTACTCAAAGCACAGACGCTTCATTTCACAGAAGCTTAACTTCAAATCCAGTGCTGCAGGTCTGACCCAGTCATTCATTCACATACAGTGGTTACCACTTTGTATTAAAATTAAAAAAATGATAAAGAACAATAAAATAGCCTAGCTTTTCTAAATAAACTCATAGCCTTAGACACAGGGAGGGTCAGGCAGAGGATCAAAGTCTAATAATTATGAAATATGGATAAATATTTGTGGGCCTATGGTATGACACAATAAACAAATGTCGAGGTTAGCACAACAAACCGTATGGCGTGCAAGTCAGTGACTATGATGAGCACAAATTAAAGCTACGGAGGTCAAAGAACCACCTGCTGGTTCCCTGTCCGCCAGTCAGCCATAGCAGTAGAGAAAGTTATGCATAGGAATGGGACTGTGTGCCGGCGTTGTTCTGCAATTGTAGGGCATTTGAATGCACATTATCAACATATACTAACATCACCCAGGTCCCATGTGTCTATCACTGAGACAAAGAAAAAAATGAACCAGAGGTCAACTCCTTATCCCTGCTGCTTTCAGGCAGCCTTAGGATGTAAAAGCAAAACAAGATACGTTGTACATTGTTATATTAATGTAAACACACTGAACATGATATCGCACAGTATGACATGACCCAGCTGTGCCGATCACCGGCACCCTTCTATGATGTATGCTGTAGTGACATGACAATGGGGATGTTTTATTCTGGTGGTGCACTGGCAGAAGTGGAGCAGTGTGGATAAATGAAAAAACGCGGGTGATAACGCGGTATGAGACATTGTAAATGTAATAATATTCCCCAAAATTTTGTTTGCTACGTGTTATTTATCTTAACATATTACTGTAGTGCATTACTTTTGTAACACATTACCCCCAACACAGGGAAACAAACAATCAGAACAGAGGAGTCTCTAACACAGCTGTCAATCATGTCAGTCACTGCTTGTAAACTGTGGTCAAACTGTCAAACTAGGCAGCGCCGATCAAATCTGAATCAAGATTCTGTTACCGCATTGCCTATTTCTCTCCTCAGATATTTTCAGAAACATATTTTAGTGCACTGTTTAGCTGTAAAATGAGAAAGCTGAGAAAGACAATGCAGTAAAAAAACATTTGATCAGTGCTGCCTAGTTTGACACTTTGACTGCAGTTTACAAGCAGTGATTGACACAGTGGACAACTGCGTAGAGACTCCTCGGCTCTGATTGGCTGTTTTCATCCGCATGCCATTAGAAACGCTAGAAGAAGGCTGACGAACATGATTTTATACACAGAGTATTTGTCTCATGTATGACTGTGAGTATATAGTAACAGTTTCAGCAAATATGACAAAAAGTTATTTTCATCAAAGTTACCAACCGTAGCTTTAAATGGACTGCATTTACATATCCAAAGCGCTTTACAATTTGCCTCTCTTTCACCCTTTTTAAACACATTAACACACCAGCTGTGGCAAGCCTTTTTCTTTTAGGGTAGATGTGAGCAGGCTACAGAAAAGTTGGATAAATGCAAAAATTCAGAGCTGGGTATAATTTCCTGCAGCCTAACATACTGTAGACTTTTATGTGGTGAGATGACTGGCACTGAAATCATCTATGATTTGTCAGGTACGCACCGTATCTCTGATCAGTGCATATGCCAATGATACATCTAAACCTTTGCTTTAAACTATCATCAACTGCACATAATCTCTTTGACTCTGACTATAATTTCTTTAGTTAATGTAAGGTTCATTGAACTAGTACAGTGATGAAATGTACAGATAAGTGGCAAATGCAAGCGAAAGCCCGGCATAAAGTGTTATAGTAAGGTGTGGGGCCAGCGCAAGTCTCTGAGCTGTGCTGGAATAATGAACACCACTCTTCAAAAAAATATTCCCTCATTTGGTGTTTTAATGATGGTGGTGGAGAGCGCTGCCTAACAGGTCAGTCACAGCTGTTCATGCCATTTGAGATTGTTAACGCTATTCTTATTCTTATTTCTCTCATCAGGGTGTCTCTCCACTCATTTATTTAGGTTTTTCTTTAAGTTGTCACAATGAATACCACAATCACAATGTATAAGATGTAGAGGTGTTAGTCGGAGGGGTAAGTCTTACCTGCAGTGCACAGTAATTGGCCCATCCTGGCCAAACTGTTCTTTAGTTTTGTGCACCTGGCCAATGAAATCGATGAATCCCTCCCCTGACTTTGGCACTCCTTGCTCTGGCCAATCAGTGAACTGGAACTGACGAACTGTCCTTGACTGGCCGTCCTGAAAGAAGAGGATGTGTTTTAATCACAGAAATGATGTCAAAGCAGTCTGAATAACACACACACACACACACACACACACACACACACTGATGGCTCACCCTGGCATCAGTGACTTTGAATTCTCGGAGGATGTACTGGGGCATGTTGTACTCAGCCATGGGATCCACCACAAAGTACTGGTACCTGGCTGAGCGCTCTGCAGGCCAGTACTGGTGACACTTCTCCTGCAGGATGACAGCACAAAGGCTTCTGTTCAGAGCTTAACATCATGTCTCAGGGACTCAGTGTGTTAGGAGAACAATTTCAGGCTACTCTGTCATGAAAATTTATTCCTGACTGAATTTATTCACTTGAGGACAGTCTTGTGCCAGATGAGATATGATGTTCATGAGATATAACTCACACCATTATCGCTCTCTTTCTCACTCCATCAGTGTCGCTTGAATTTTTATCGCTTCATATGCTGTTTTTAATAGTTAAGACTCATCATTTTCATTTTTTTCCCAGAAGCTCTTTTACAAATATAGCAACATATCTTGTCCCTCCAACATGCAAAACGACACTGTTTATGACAGTTCTCAGTAAACAGGGAAACATGATGTACAAGGGCTGCTGATCACGCTGCAGGTCAGGCAGTCCTTCAGTATTAATTAGTATTCATTTTCTAAATGCTGAAAATAATGAGCCCTAGTTATATCACAATGTGTGATATTGTATGTTACAGTACATGTTTGGGTAAAATCAATCATGTAATCATGAACAGATCTCATTTGATATTTTGGCTTGATTGCACAGAGCCTATACACCCTTTTATTACATAATTTCTCAGTAATATTTGTGTGCGTGTGTATGTGCGTGTGTGTATTTGCATCCGTACCCGTCCCATTTCTCTCAGTTTGGTTAGCATGACAACTATGGTGGAGTTGTGTTCCCACAGCATCCTCCAGTAGTCCTCTGTGGTTTCAGCCAGTGGGCCTTGAGTTGCTATGTAGGCCTTCTGCTGCCTACAGACACAAATACATTAATTAAATACTGTACATATAGTATGCATACTCACTACTAGTTATACTTTAAATAAAGGTAAGCAGGGAGTTGAAAATCTCTGTCAAGGGCTTTGAGTTTACATAAAGTAACTTAATGAAATAAACCTCACACTTAAATGCCAACAACAACACAGAAAGTAGAGCTGGGCAATATGGCCTATAAATAATATCGCAATATTTTTAGGCTATATTGCGAAACACGATATGTATGTCAATATTTTGAAATCACCTCCTAACTACTGCAGACTACTAAAACACTAAACTACTAAATACAGTACTGTTACAGTAAAGTTAAATAAAGTACTGTTATAATAAATTCAAATAAGGTATTATTACAATAAAGTTAATGGAAGTGCTGTCATAATAAAGTTAAATAAAGTAGTCATAATAAAGTTGAATGAAATACTGTAATAATAAAGTTAAAGTATTGTCATGTTAAGTTAAATAAACTACCATTAATATAAAGTTAAATGACATACTGTTATAATAAAGGTAAAGTACTGTTATATAAAGTTAAATAAACTATGTTAAAATAAAGTTAAATAAAGTAGTGTTATAATAAAGTTAAATAAAGTATTGTTAAAATAAAGTTAAATGAAATAATGTAAAAATAAAGTTAAATAAAATACTTTCATAATAAATTTAAATTAAGTACTGTCATAACAAAGTTCAATAAAGTACTGTTAAAATAAAGTCAAATAATGTGTTATTATAATAAAGTTAAATGAAGTATTATTGTTATAAAGTTAAATTAAGTACTGGCTTAATAAAGTTAAATTAAGTACTGTTATGATAAAGTTAAACAAAGTATTGTTATATAAAGTCAAGTAAACTACTGTTAAAAAAAGGTTAAATAAAGTATGTTATAATGAAATGAATCAAAACTGAACTATAGGTACTTTTATTCTGAAGTGCCTGGCTTGTGATGGGCCTAAAGTGTTGATGTTTTTTCTGCGAACAGTTAGCTGTTAGCTGTTTGCAGTTAGTGGAAAGTTAAATGATTACAGTGGCGCCATTATACGTGAGGATTTATTTACAGTGAGCAGGTAACAAACTAACAGCTCTCCAATTCTCATATTAATGATATTTGCAAGTTGCACTGGTGCTCCTTGGTCTGGAGCCCTGCAGATGCAAAAACAAACGCCTAGCCTCACACACTATTGCCCAGGTGAGGGTGGTCAGGATGGACGGGGAAGCGTGTGTAACATTATGTTAGTGAGTCTTTAAATTCTTTTTGTTTTTGTGACAGGGAGAGAGCCAACGGAGAGAGCAAAAGAACCAAAACACCAAAGCGAGTCTCATGCTGGTGGTTTAAAAAAATGACATGACAATTTATGATTGATGTTCACGATACAATCATATCATAGATCCCACGTGGAAAAAGCAGTGATACATTGAGTATAATAGATATATCACCTAGCCCTAACAGAGACATAAACAATAACAGTTCAGATGAGTTTTTTCTGACCTGTATCCATCAATGAAGCTGGCGTTGATGTAGTCAGACCCCTCCACTCCTCTGATTGGCTGCAGACACACGCGCGTGGTCTCATAGGGCATGATGTTCACCAGCCGGTTCTTGAACTTGTTGCATGGCAGGTTGGCACTCACGAACCGTGATGTGTGAGCCTTGGCACTGGCCAGACGCTGGAACAGAAAAGAAATCAATATTTCACAATATTACTCTGACTGACAGCTGAGGAAACTTTTACAGATCCTTAGATACGGGCCTGAGAAGAAGTGTTGTTAGTGAGAGCAGACAAAACAAAGAAAAGAAGACAGGGAGTGATGGAAACAAGGAAGGATGGATGGATTAAAGGGAGGCAGAAATGTTCAGACAAATTCAAGGACCCTCATTCAAATGTATTTAGCACAAGCCTTGGATTTCCCCTGGCATAGTGGACATGTGAAAATCAGCTTGACTCGGCAGGCCTGGGGATATTTAGTCAGACATCTTCAATTGAATAAACAAAAGAGGGGCAATATAGGGAGACAAGGGAATGGGAGAGGGAATATAACAAAACGAACGAGAGGAGGAAGAAGAAAATCAAGAGTCGGGGGGCAGGAAACCACAAGGCCCCACACTGTCTCTATGCGCATATGTGAACCACAGTTGATCCTTCACCAGTGAAGGAAAAAAAAACCTTGGAACACACACATTCATATGGATACGTGCAGACCAGCAGACGTGAGCACATACTGTACACTCTCTCTCACACTCGACCATTGGATGACACGGCTTAAAACGAAAGACAGAACAACAGAGAATAGGCGGAGGGGAACCGCAGACTCAGAGGGGGAAACAATGGGGTCTCATGAACTGAGCCTCGACCATCGGCGGCTACCGGAGCGCTGTGGGAGAAACAGCAGTACCTTATTTTCTTACAGACAGACCAAGCTGGAAAATCCCACACCGGCCACAAGTTCACCAGTTCGTTTTGATACTCTGCACCAAAGCTCCCAGTGCCAACGATAGTTGTTCTTCATGGGATTTTGTTTGAATTGACTCGGTTTTATCAATACAGTCTGACGCACACAAAACTTTTTGTTGCTTTGATACATGCCCATTATTTTCCCCATCTGTTAAGCTTGGATAAAATCATGCCCTGTTGGCAACCTCTTTAAACTCTGCCTGAAAGGAAACAAAAACAGTGCGTCCTAATAGGGTGTTGGATTACTAAAAGCTGCCAGAGCGGCTTCATTTCTTTCTTTTTCTCACACATGCTTCAACTTTCTGTGTTTTTTATTTGAGGGATGTGACACCGCTCCTCCGTGAGAAATTCCATCCCATTTGGTGTTTGGTTGATGATGGTTGAAAGTGCCGTTTCTGTCCCCTAAGTGTTTGAGTGAGATGAAATCTGGTGACTGGGACACCCCTGGCATATGTTTTACATCAATATAAGGCTGAGCAAACAGTTCAGCGAGCGCTCGGTTCATTGTCATTCTGAGGGGACCGCTGCCATTAGGACAGGAATGCCGGAGCAAAGGATGGCGGAGATTGCTTAGAGTGGCTTTGTGTTTGCTTTGCCCTCTGAGCGTCTGAGCAGACATAAACCATTCCAGGAAAAAAATTTAAGCCACCTGCTTTCAATATATACCTGTGTGGCTAAATTCTTTTTCACCCAGCCAAACCAGACAGGTCTGCTGAGAACTCGTCTGGCGAGAGGTAAATATCAAAGTAAACAAAATAAAAACAGCTAGAATAAAATGAAAATAACACTACTCAATAACACAGACTCCCTTATGTATTCAGTCTTCTTGCTCGTGTATTGATGCTTGTGTTCTGTGTTCTCACTTAAAATTCTGAGCAGCTCCCTAAATGTTTGAAAGTGCCCATCTGACCTTTCCCCAATATTTTATTATAAACTGCAACTTCCTGGCCTACATTATTTAGTCTTTCTGTGTATGCCCATCAAAGGTCCAAAACTACGATGCTCTCTAAAACTCTCAGTAGAACTCCCTTGGATTCAAAAGGTGCAATCCCATAATCCCCTTCAAATCCGACCATCCATCCTGAGTATATGAAACTCTCAGAGGGGGAGCCGCTAACAGCCCTGGGAAAGATGCTAAGTGACTATCAAGGTCAGGAAATCCAGGTTCATACATACTGTATGTTGTTGTGAAGAAGGTTCTCAAGCTGGGAGAACCATTTTCCCAAACATCTCCTGCAGCTTCTAAACAGACCTCCATCAGGATTATTTTACCAACTGCTGTTTTAAAGGTGAATAGTTTAATTTAGACCTCAACCTTTAAGTCAATATGGATGGAGGTGCTTAGAATTATGTTAAAAGGACAACTTCGCCTACAAATAAAACATACACATATTTCCTCTTACCTGCAGTGCTGTTTATCAGTCTGGATTGTTTTGGTGTGAGCTGCTGAGTGTTGGAGATATCAGCCATGTATGTGTCTGCCTTCTCTCTTAGAACTAGATCACACTCAGCTTGTGGTGCTCAGAGACCATACATACAATTGAAAACTAAACAGCAATGACTCTTTCCAGAAATCATGACCTGGTTACTCAAGATAATCCACAGACCTTGTTGTGAGCAGTTTCAGGAACTATTTTCTTTTTACCAAACTACTTCTACATACTGCATCACTGCACCAGAAGGATGCGTACATCCACTGCTAGCTCACTGAACTAGCGAATATTACAGCACAGCCGCGGAGGACGCCATTAATTTTTACATCTTGCACCGTCATGAGCACAAGCCTCTTATAAGCAGATGCATGCTTCCATCTGTGCAGCTGGAGGGTGTAGGTTGGTAGAAAGAAAATAGTTCTTACATGAAACTGCTCACAACAAGGTCTGTAGATTATCTTGAGTGCCATCTAGTTCCATTATATTGGAGAGAAGGCAGACATCTGTATGGCTGATATCTCCAACACTCTGCAACTCACAGCAAAACCATCTAGACTGATAAATAGCACTACAGGTAAGAGGGAAAATGTTTTTTTATTTTTATTTTGAGGTGAACATCTAGAATTGCGGGGTAAATGAGCATCTTAATCTGCTAAAGTGAACCCTGTGATACCGTCAAAAGCTGACTGACTGCCGATAAATGGACCTTGAGGTGAGACTGTTTTTTTCCAACACCATTGTCAGTGTTTCATGAGGTGTGTTCAAGACATCACATAGACATTTTTGCTGTTTCAACTGGCTATAAACTACACACTGTGTCGCTGTATATTCATCCAAGCTAGCTTGGCAAAGATATGTTGTTCTTGGAAGCTTCTTTTATTCAATTTAATTGATGTTCCTGTTTATTTTCATTGGCCACTTTACTATACAACGCCCTCTTGATTTAATGTGTTCTGGAAGTAAAATTCTGGGATCATTAACCAACCTCATTCGTCTGTGTTCTTTTGTTCTTGAGCTGTACTTGTGCCATTAGACATTCAACATGTCATGGAGGACACAATATTGGAAATAAAAAAAATTAGAGTTCAACATTTTAGGAAATACCCTTATTCTCTTTTCTACTGGTAGTTCAATGAGAAATTAGCAGCTGGTTAGCTTAGCTTAGCATGATGACTGGAAACAGGAAAACAGCTAGCCCGGCTCTGTCAAACAGGAGATAAGTCTTCACCTTCAAAGCTCACTAATTAACATGGAAGTTATGTCCAGGACCAGTCAGGTGAAGTGACTTCCTTAAGTCTCTGCTAGTTTCCTGCAAACCTCATAGCAACGACAAGTCTCCAGGACGTTACTGCAGTTGGCCAAGACATAGTTTGTCACTTCTGTTTTTGTACAAGTGAATGGATACTGAATGGACAGACATGAGAGAAATATCTATCTTTTCGTTTACCACTACAAGAAAGTGAAACGAGTGTTTCTTTCAAAACGTCAAACTTTTCCTTTGATAAAGAATATTTCCTTACCTACAGAGTTACAGACTTAAAGGAGCTTTACACAATAATCAGAGCATATCTATGATCTGAACATTGTTTACACACAGCTCTCAACATGGAGGTGGCTAAGCTGGTGGCTTGTAGCTAATGGTACGAACAGTGTAAACAGCGCTAACAATGGTAAAAGAGCCAACAGCTGACGGAGCCAACAGTGTTAACCGGGTTAGAACAGGAGGGTGGGTGCTCACTTCTGTAACTGTGCCTCTCTTTCTGTTTATCCTGAGACACTAGGATACAACTGCTGCTAGAGTATGAGTTCTGCACAGTGGAAGAGTTGGTGAAACACACACACACTGAACTGACTGAACAAACAGAAAGTGCGCTGATTTTTTTTATGCCAGCTTTGAATGTGTAGTATAATAGGCCAGCTGAAGCCTGGTATATATATATATATATATATATATATGTTTCATTAATAATTTAATGCGAGTACTAAAATGTGGAAGTTACTCAAAATACCCATCTCTACTCTACACCTTCTATTAAATTGCATCCAAATTTCCCTCCCATGCGTCTTAGTCCCTCTACAAACATATGTTTTCAAGAAAATGAATGTCCTTTCCTATGAAGTGTCAAGTAGTCAAGTAAAGCAACTTCTGTTTCCGCTGATGGCGGAGGCTGATCACAGCTGGGTCAGCCGTAAATTGGCTTTAACAGCTGCAGACTTTGAATTTGAGTTTTTGTCATATGTACACTGTGCTAATACTAATAAAGGTGCACAGTGATCACCACCAGAGCAACAGTAGAAGAGTCTCTCTGTTTAACAAACACTTGCACTTCAGTAACCTGCATTCTATATTTATAACATGTATTCTGTCCCGTTTAGAGGTGTAGAATACATTAATGATATTTGGGCTATTCATTATTTACATCTAAAGGCTATTTATTGATTTTCTGAATGTAACTTCATTATTTAATAACACAGAATATGATTATTGTTTCTTCTGAATACTGAAAATGATTTATTAGGCTAAATGATTCAGGAAAAATTGAAATTCTGTAACTGATCAAACCCAGCACTCAGGGATTAAAAGCCTCATGTGTGACTGAATGGAAATGACAATAACTAAAAAGTGTTTGTTGCTGACAGACAGACTCTCTTTTAATTGTTTCCATAATAAAAGGGGGAATGGGGGAAATGAAAGATTGTTAAAAGAAAAATCTTTCTAATAAATGATGAAAGTGGTTTGTGCTCCTTTTGTTCAGATTTTTAACTAGATGGTAAATCAGAAAAACAAATAAAACATACAGCTAGGGAGTGATCTACTTGAGTTTAATCTCTTATTTGTCTTCACTCCAGTATGAAACTCCAGCAATATTCAGTCCAATTAGCTGCAGTGCTGCATGTGTCCAATCATTAACTTATTTCCAATCAGGGGGCTGGGCAGTAAATAAAAGACTTCTGTGAAGGCTTCTCTCATGCTCATGCTCATGCTCATTGCTTAACACTCCTCACTCCTCCTAAGCAGAAAGAAGAGCTTTGGGACAGCCTTCAAGATGGCACATCAGAACGATGCCCGGTTCAAGGGAGAAAAAAAGAGACTTGGGATGCACCCCTTGTTTCTCAGTAACCAGCCTAACTTTAATCTCAACCACCAAGCCAAGACAAATGTAACTCCCCTTTATAGAGACCAGTGAAGAGTCACAATATCATCATAAATCAGGTTTATGAACCATCATAAATCAGCCAAACTCAGAGTACGGTGACTGGGCCTCACCTTGAACTCCAGCTCCATGCCGGTGACATTCTCTCCCGGTTCAATCTGCGTCAGCCTCTGGATATAGGAGTACAGGTTCCTCGCGGGGACCTCGGTGTTCCCGCAGGTCACAGCCTCCAGTAGTGCATCATGAATGAAGATGTACTGGTCCTCTGTCTGGACCATGTAGTTCCTCTGGGAGCGCATCAGCGTGACGTGGCCGTAGATGTCGATGGTCTTCTCGTGTTTGATTCGCTCCGCCATGGCGTCGATCACTATGAAGCAGCCTGTGCGACCCACTCCGGCACTGAGTCAAAGGAGAGGGGAACAAATGGAGGGAACAGATGGTGATGTGATATTCTCTCATAACCTATAAGGTATGAATTGTTGAGCAAATTTCCTGAGTGTGTGCTGTGTCTTCAGACCTGGTACAAATCTGGCCCTGTTGCATATTGCAAAAGCTCTAACATACTGTGCCTAAATCAACTGAGTATCACAAAGATGCCAGCCAGCAATATTTCCAACAAAGGACGTAAAAATTGACATCAGCGATGAGTCAGCATCACCGTCTGACTGGCATTAGGAAGATATCCTCTCCTATCGACATACAATCCAGAAATATAATACATTTAGCTGCCCACCCAAACACTTCACAATTTTTGCTGTGCTAGTACCTAAATGGTGAAACACCCTGACCAAGCAAGTTTCTGCGAGTGAATAAAAACCTCTTTATATGGTTAAATTAATATCAGTGTGTATGTATGTGTGTGCGCTCGCGTGTGTGTGTTGTTCAGGTGGAATAAGATTCGGTCCATTGTTTGATACAGAGGCTGGTTGATATGTTAAGGCACATTATGATGGAGTCTTGCCGGGATAATTAAATTTGACTGATAATCCTGTTAGATACCCCATCTGACTGCTACGGAAGATTAGGGAGAGCTCCTCTCCTGCCAACCTTTTCACCCCCCCTCCCGCCCTCGTCTCCCTGCCTCTTTATCTTCTCTCCAAGTACCCTTCCAACACTCTCACACCAGCCCCACCACTTTTTCACTCTCGCATTTTTTTTTTAGACTCCATTTTCTCTCCACCTTTCCTTTTCTTTAATTCATCATTCCCATTCACCGCGTCCTGGATTTGACCTCACCTTCTCTCTCATTCCGCACATATCTCCTCCTCTAACTCCTGGTCCCTTGCTAACTCTCCCTCTCAATCATTTCTCAATCCCCTTTTCTTCACTTCCCCTCTCTCTTCCTTCCACCATCTATACCTCGCTAATTCTTCCTCCCGAGAGCTTCTCCTCCATAGTCCCTCTGCTCCCCTCTACCTCCTGTCTCCTTCATTCCCTGGTAAGAGCAAACAGCAGCTTCACTCCAGCTTTGGAGCTCCACATTGTGCCAAGACTGCGATGACACGTTTCCAGAATCTTCCTCCAACCAACACATGAGCCTCCTGCTGCTCAGACAGCAGCTCATTTAAATATAAACTTCTGACCCCACGTCTACCACCAGCTTAAACGGTAAATAGTGAACACTGAAAGCTACTTATGGAAAAGAGGGTCAGCATGGAGGCTGCCGTTGTTGTAAGACCTAAGGGATGATGGCTGTTGTTAAGGGAGGAATGTGGGTGTCTAAGCCAGTGAGGACAGTTTGAGGTTTACATAATGGCAGGTCAATCTCATTTCAGTTCAGGACCTGTGAATGATTTTACACAAGTGCTCTTGGACTCTTGCTGATTTTCACAGACTCTCAGGGCTTTTGAAAATCATGTTGCCAAGTAAAACCCAAAATAACACATAAGTGTTTCATGCAAGCACAAACACACAATCCAGACCCAAGTTTATTTTCTTTTTGGTCATGGACCACTGGACAGTTTTCCTTGGTGATTTTCGGAATTAGTTTAGCACAGTGAATTAAAACAATTTTCTAAACTACACCAATAAAAAACAAGGATTAAGCGCTGGCCAAAACACACACATACGCACACACACCTGCAATGGACAACCATGGGACCTGCGTCTGGAGGGTTGCAGGCCTTGACCCTGCGTAGGAAGGCCAAGAAGGGGGTGGGGTGTTCAGGCACCCCGTGGTCTGGCCAGGCGGTGAACTGGAAGTGACGAACCTCACGCTTCTCATTGGAGCCACTCTGAACAAGCAGACAGAGAAGAGTGTTAAAGTAAAAGCTGGTGTTACTCTACTTTTCTGATATTGTCAACCAAGATCGTGTCCCATGACAAGACCAACACACAACCACAACAGTCACACAATCTTTAAGTACTTTATGACTACTCTCCCCTGTGGTACTCAGCACCAGGCTCATTTGTTCCTACTGAAGATGTACATCTTTAAAGGCCAGTCACATTTTTTAAAGGCTCAGAAATGTCCAAAAACAGCTGGGGAACATTGCTAAGAGGAGTGAATAGTTTTTGGGATTATTTTTAGCACGTAGCATACACTTTTGGTGGCCTAGTGAGTATTTACAGCAGCAGGACGGTGTTAAAATAAAATCCATGGTAATAATAATGTCACAGAGAACGACAGTGTGGCTTGCTGATGTGTTTTTAATAGTTTTTGGCCAATAACGGAGGTCTGTGGCACAGAGGCAAGACCTGTAAAATATCAGGCTTTGGCTACAAGATCAATACTTTCTAGAAGGATGAATTCATTATTGCTTTCGTCTTTTTGCTGTGATTTGTTGCCAATGAGAAAACTACAGAATATCCCCAGATTTATCCTTTAAAATGTACAACAATAATTCATGGCTAGGACAGATATATGTGCACAAAACTTTACAGCTCTTCCACCTAAAAACAGAGTAACACTTTATATTAATGTACCCAAATTCATCATAAACTAGTTGCGTATTAGCATGCATATTAGCAGCATACTGGTTGTCAAATAGCCATTATAAGGCATTAATTTTTTTAAATTTTTTATTAATGCCTTATTCTACATAATCATATTCTACCACTGCTGGGACATTAAGTTAAGAGTTTTCCCCAAATAACCTACAAGAACTAAAATAAAATAGAACTACAAGAATAGTCATTCTCTCTTATTCATTCATTCATTCATTCATTTTCTGTAACCGCTTATCCCGTTGGGGGTCGTGGGGGGGCTGGAGCCTATCCCAGCTGACACTGGGTGCGACTAGCACAGGGCTGACACATAGAGACAAACAATCATTCATGCTCACATTTACACCTATGGCCAATTTGGAGTCACCCGTTAACCTAAGCTGCATGTCTTTGGACTGTGGAAGGAAGCCGGAGTACCCAGAGAAAACCCATGCTTACATTGGGGAAGAACATGCACAGAAGGTCTCCCCCACCTCCAGGTTCGAAGTACTAACAGTGTCCAAATAACTCTAAATTAAAACTCTCTCAGAATATGTTCCTCATTCTAAAGTGAGGTCTTCTTCATAACTAATTCATAACTAGGTAAACACTTAATAACCCACACAGGCTCCCTGTTCTAAAGCTGCCTCCTCTTTACTCTTTGTAAATCTATTACAGCACAACTACTGCAACTAACAGACCCTGTTCTTAAGTGATAAGGCAGTACATTTTTTAGTAAGTATGTTTGAAAATCCCTGAAGTGGTTCACTAATAAAGGAGATATCTCTACCTGTGCTGACTTTATTCTTCTACCACTGAATGGAAATAAAACCTGTGCATCCATGACCTTCATTTTTTCAAGGTCTAACACATCGCTTAAAAATTTGGTCTGTTAATTGCAGTGGTTCTGTGCTAAAATGGATTTACTAAGTGTGAAGAGGAGGCAACTTTAGAATAGGGAACATGAGTGGGTTAATAAGTGTCAAACTACTAGTGAATTAGTCAGCATGAGCAAGTCCTCATGTTACATAACAATAGACCATACTTGTTAAGTTTTATTAAGGAAGAATGACAATCATCTTATAAGGCCCATACTAAGCAAAGCTTTTTAAGTTGTAATTCTTATACCATAACTCCTTTACTTACTATTAATAAGAAGTAATAAGGAGGTTATTAGGGGGGAAACATATGGCCCGGTAGTTGTAGAATGTGGTCATGCAGAGTAAGGCTTTATAGTGCTTTATAATCAGCCTATATGCTACTCATATGCATGCTAATAAGCAACTAGTTAATGGTGAATATGTGTACATATATGTACATATGATGTGTACATAATATGTGGACACAGAAGTGTTTTCCTGTTTTTAAGTGGAAGAGCTGTAACGTTTTGTGCACACATATTTATGCTAGCCATGGATTATTGTTGTACATTTTAAAGGATAAGTCTGAAGTTATTCTATATTTTCCTTATTGTGAACAAGTCACAGGGAAAACGACAAAAGCGACAATGAATTAATCCCACTAACAGGCATTGATCATGTAGCCTGCAGCTTATTCATCTGTGCCACAGACTTATCAATAGGCAATAGTTAAGAGGTTATTGAGGGGCAAACTCTTGATGGCTCAGTAGTTGTAGAATATGGTCCTGCAGAAAGAGGCCTTAATAAGTGTTTTTTCATGACTAATAAAGAGCCAGTATGCTATTAATATGCACGCTAATAAGCAACTAGTTAATGGTGAACATGTGTCACTTAATATAAAGAGTTACCATAAATTCTTCAATTTTATATCATGTCTCTTTACTTTCCTAGTGTGCTTACTTGGCAATAAAGAGGTTTATAATTCTGGTGGGAATCTGAATATACTGTTTACTGAACCTGACAGGTGAATGACTTTAGGTGGGACACTTACTAATCAAGATGTGCTTTTTCAATTTAACAACTAATAATGGCCACTATTACGAATGATTCATTTTAAATCTCACTGGAAGGATCAATGGTGTTTGGAAAGGTTAAAAAAAAACAAAAAAAAACTGGTTTTATGTGGTTGTTCGTCATATCGGGTCAAAAGTACAGGCAGCTGCACATTCATGTACAAACTGTGACATGGCCACTACTACGCATGAATATTTCAACAGATCAATACACACACGACCCCATTACGCTCCACCGCACACGTCATGTTACCTTGTAGAGAGCGAAGGTCCTGACAGAGTAGGTGGCCAGCTCCACTGTATCCAGCAGAGTGACCTGGATGAGGCCGTAGGTCTCTGTGCCCCGTGTTGGCCAGTACTGATCACACTTCACCTACAACGGGAAGAGGGAAGAAGCTGTGAGTGATGCAGAGCAGTTTGTACACGTCTGCACAGATTTTTGTAAGAGAAGAGAGAAAGAGAGAGTTGGTGCATGTGCTTGTGTGCAGGGGCAAAAAAAGGAGGGGAGGTGTTGAAGCAGATCAGTGAGAATTTTTGCAAAATTCAGACAGTAATGTTTGGAAAAAATGTGCATATAGCAACAACCCAGCGCGTGAAAGTGGTTTTACTAAGTGTGTGGGGTGAAGAGTGACAGAGAGAAGAGACAGGGGAGAGAGAGTGAGTTCTGCTTTCTGGGGTGTGATCCTGCATAAGTTGTGCTTTAAATACTAGAAAACTGTGTGGCATGAAATTGCCATAGGTTGGTGGGCTCTCACAAAGATCCACCGCAGAGCTGAAAAAGCCAAGTGATACCCAAAGTTCAGCTCTTGCGTATTTGATGCTACATCGCCCTACATTCCAACCTCACAAATCCCTACAAAACTATGCCCCGCACACCAAATCCCAGCATCCCTGACCACCAAAAACACCTAGAATTCCCCTGTATAAAGAGGTCATATTTGTAGTTCTTCAGCTCAGCCTCAGAGACCACAGAGGAGAGGGGAAAAAATCCCAGAGGAGGGGGGAAAGAGGGGAGGAGGGCCTTGGCAGAATCAGGCCAAACCAAACGTTATGTGCTGATCCCTCCAGTCCTCACATCAAAGACAGCAGGGAGCTCAGCTCAGCTCGCTCTGCATTCCACTGCTCCAGACTGGGGATTATGCGTTTTGGCCCGGGACGTTCAGGCTGTAATTACAGCTTTTCAACTGTTGTTTTCCCACCAGACCTTGAGACACTGTGGGGACGGGAACGCTCGTCCACGTAGGGGGGCCGGACCCCTGCCAAAGACTAAACAGGATGCCTGGTGAACGCCTGGTGTGAAAACTATATTATGCGTTGATATATTGGCTAACAGCATTACTTCGCCCTGCTCTTGAGTGGTTTGATTGGTGCTAAAAGGAAAGATACTGGCAAGATTCCCACAGTGGGACCATCTGTGATCATCTGTGTTGTAAATGCGTAAACACATAATGGCATAATGTTGAGAGGTGTTAAATGAGATTAAATCATTTTCTCCAACAAGCGGCCCACTACTCCCTTAAACAGCAGATACTGAGGTAGTGGGCTGGCAATGTACAGCTAAGTATATTCAAATTGACTGTTTTCACTGTTGCATAATGTTGGCATTACTTTACTGAATTTAGAGAATTTAAAGCTAAAGCAGTCGTTCGGAAACTAATGATTCACCATGTTCACAAGACAATAGCAGCCTTCAGCTTACAATTAAGTGCTCTGCTGTCAGTGGCGCCCCAAAAGAGGGGTCGTGGGGGCCATAGCCCCACGATACAATTGCTGGTCCCCCCACTGGCCTAAAATAATTAGAGGCCACCATTACTTTATTTAAGAAGCTGTGGTGCACTCATTTTTTAAGCTTGGTATCAGTATCTTGTTGAAAAAGAAAATCTAAGGCATCCATTGTTACCAACCATGTTGGCATAGCTTGTCAGGTGGAGGGCAAAATAATGCTCCAAATTTATGCTAAATTTTGGTGTGGGACAACTGCCATGGCCATTTTCCAAAGGGTCCCTTGAACTCTCACCATAAAATATCTGAATGAAAATGGGTTCTATGAGTACCAACAAGTCTCTTGTAAAATTCATAAGGCTTGTCCCGAGTACGTTTTGTTTTTCACAATCAATACACTCCTTTAAATTAAAGCTGTATATTAGTCTATTTAAGGGGAAAGGACAACCAGGCCTTTTGAAGAACAATGAAAAACCTAACACATGTATATACAGATACATAACACATTGAAACAGGATTATTGTGGAACTCAAAATATCAGCTGTATCAGTATTATGCAAGGTTCACACTGGAGACAGAAGTGCTATGATTTGTTAAGTGTCGTGCAGCTTCCTGTCAGCAGTCACCTGGCTGTTCACACCTGAAGCGCATTTCTCTGCGCCAGTCAGCAAGAAATGAGGTGTAGAAACTACTACTCACATGCCGGCCTGGTCACTTGGTGCTGCACCGCATCCAGTGTGAACAGCCCAATCATTCAACAAGAGCAAAAGCAGGCAGGCACGCTCCACAGAAAATCAGCGTGCTTCGCAGCACTTCGGCATCCAGTGTGAACCTGGCTAAGTCTATGCATGTCAGATAACTGGTAACATTAACTCGAAATTCAGTTTTGGCATTTTAGTTTTGGTGCGTCACCCCAAGATATTCTCTATGAGAAATTTCTGGGGGCTTCATTGCAGTCTTTCATTCCGTAGTCATTTCTGCAGCAGAAATCAAATCAAACAAAAACAAAACAAAACCAAAAAACAGAATGTTTCATACAACTCCCTGGGTTGAAGCAGCGGGCGTATAACACTGTCTGTCTTTAATGGCTACATTCTATCCTGCATAGCCACTAGACAGGAAAATAGAAAAACAGTTGTGGGCGTGATCATGCAAACTGTAGACACTAATGTGCACTGTTTCTGACCTGCAGTGGTTACAATAAAACCCATTTCAAGTTAACTATGAGTGCCTTGTGGTGAGCTGAAAACAATCCTTCATTCTCACTCAATGCACTGGCTATTGCACAAGGAAAAAAAGTGGGGAGAAACAGCAGAAAAAAGGGCACTGAATAGAGAAAAAAAGGTAAGGAGAAAACCATGTGAGGTGAGGTTGCATTTTAAAAGGGGTTAGCAAAGGAGAGAAAGAGAGGTCTTGCCTTAGAGAAGAAATAAGAGGGCATCTGAGGGTCAAACAGACACAACAGAGACAGTTGGAAAAAAGTCGAAAAGGAAACAAAGTTTTTAACACAGGACACAGGTTAATAGGAAAAGAAGCACAGATGAGAGGAAAGGATCATTTTCTGAACAGGGCTCTGGACATAATTGGTTAGCACTTAATCATGATTCATACCTCAAGCCATTCTTGTTCATTTTATTCTAACATGACATTCTCATTACATTGGATTTTTACTCATGCGCATATTCTGTTAACAACAGCAAAATGCCTTGAAGCTAAATGATTTTCTAATTCATTACCTACCCCCCCTCATTTAGTTGTACGTGTAATTCCCTATAGGTCTTACTCACCATTCTACTCTACTGTATTTTACTGTATTCTATTCTGATCAACTACATGCCACCTTGTGCTGTCATACACACTAACTTCTCACATAACCACAGCACTTTTAGCTTGGTTACCATAATGATGCTGATTGCTTTTTGGCTTATTCTGTGAGCTACTTTTTTGTACTACATGATGTCTCCTTGCCCTTTCTTCTATGTCCTTTCCTTGTCTGTCCTGTTCTGTCGACGCCATCTGGATTGTCCTTCCCCGTCCTAAAAATGAAACACCCTGCCCTACCCTGTCTCGTACCTCCTCACTGCTGTCAAACCAACCATATCCAATACTTTTCTACCCTTATTCAACTCTAACCTAACTGTATTTTATTCCCCTTACTTCACTGTAATTTAACCTTCAAAAAAGGCCGTGTCCTACTCACCACTTCTACTTAATCACGCTCAACCTGACATCCCTCTTCCACATCCTATCATGTTCTTTTATACCTCATTATCTTGCCCTTTTGTACCCATGTCTTCCTTATCCTAACAGACTCTTGCAACCCGTTCTCACGCCCAGGTCTTCAAATAGAGAGGTGCAGGGATGATGTGTTTTTGAAGGCCAACTCTGGATTTTTCCATTGGATTTTGGATTATTGCAGAAAATGATCTTTGTGGCAAACAAAAGTTTACGATACTTACACACTTTGTTCAGCAATCATCACAAATGAACGCCACATGGTTGCGTGACTCTAATGTACCCTCCACAAAGAGACTGTAAAGTCATAACGTTCTGTAGTCTCATTTAGCCACTTTTTAGCAACCACCTTTTTTAAAACATGAAAAACCTTCAAAATAAACAAGTGGTGTATTTACTGACATATTTTATGTCATAGAAAAAAACATGACAGTCTCTCGAGCTTGTGTTAACCACCTTATTTCAGGCATCTAACCAAAAACCCATTCAAAAAACCCCACTTACTTCAAGACAAGGGAACTCGAAGTGCAAATATGCTGAATAATTTCTGGGTTTTAGGACTCATTCCTGCAGCACTTCCATACCGATGCTTTGTCATGCTCCCTCAGCATCCGATCCAATGCACAAGGCGCCCTTTTGCATCTGTATGAGACACCCAGCTGTCTCCTTGGTGAAACAAGTCGTGGTTGTGGTTAATGTTGTGAAACTGTTGTGGTTAGGTTCAAGCATCAAAACTACTTGGATAGCTTTATAAAAAAAAAAAAAGATTGTCTTTTGGGTTGAAAAAAGTATGTTTGTTACGGGGTTAGGATTAGACGATATAATATATATGATATAATATGATATAAATACGTGACGTTCTGTGACTTAAGTATGCAAAGTACATATGTAACTTAAGTAATGTTATGTTAAAATAACTCAGCATTGACTTTTGGTTTCAGACCTGTCCATCCAACCCGACCTCCTGCCTCCATTTTATACCATGCCAGTTGCTTTGAGTAATATCACCATGGATGAGTTTACATTGGAGTTATTTGAAAGACCGGTGTGTTTCATACAGATGCTAAAGGGTGGGGCATGACAGAGTGTTAGTACTTGAAGACCTGGAAGTGAGACCAGGCTTACTTTTTCTTACCTTCCAGAATTATAGTCAATCTAATCCTATTCTACCAAACCCAGTCCTACTATACAGTCTACCTTAATTACCCTTTTCTGTAATAACAGTTGGACGTCCTGTTACACTACCTGCCCCTGCTGTTCTTCTGACATTTTCTCAAAAACATCTGAAAAGGCAGGTAAACCAAATTAATAATGCACTGCCAGCACTGTACAGCATGTAGCCTACCTAAGCAACATGCTTGCAAGTGTTTACTGGCACAGACCAGGGAAATAAAGATCTGACACACTTTTGCTTCATGAATTTATATCTGTTAGAATGTAAAGATTAGTATTAGTTTGTAGTAATTCTTAGGGTTTTGGCATTTGTTAAAAATATTTATTGCCGACAATTGCTGGAGTATTTATACAGTGCTTTATATTGCACCTTAAAAACAATGTATGATCAATAACCAGCAGTTTCCTTGGGACAACAGAAGAGGTCATGTTCCACTTGCTTCAACTACCTTTTAAGCTACATGTTGGCCTGAAAAAGAGTTTATCCTGCAGACCGTACCGTTTTTACATCAATCGACCCTACCTATCAACATATACTGTAT
>JAPZEB010000020.1:19230936-19251716 GCA_029783705.1 Chaetodon striatus | reverse complement strand
CTGTGACCTATCCTACTCCATCCTCTTCTGCCTGATTATGTTTCATTCTATCCTCCTCTTCTTTTTATCCTCTCCTGGGCATCAGTATTGCATCATCTTAGCGCTGTGCTACCCTGTCCTTGCTGTCCCATACTGCCGAATTATTCCATCCCTCTCTTTTCTTACCCGTGACTTCTCTTCCAGCTTGGTCATCATGATAATGTTGGCCGTGTGCTGCTCCCACACCATCCTCCAGAATTCCCCGAAAGTCTCAGGGAGGGGTCCCTGAGTGGCGATATAGGCATTCTGACGGCGGTAGCCATCAATATAGTTAGCGTTGATGTAGTCACTGCCTGGGACACCTGCGTAATGAGGAAAAAGTGTAAGTTATGGAGGATGGTGGAGAAAAAATGGAAAGAGATGTGTGCAAGGTGAGGGGGAGGATGAATTGTGACAGGTTGAGGTGGGAGACAGAGGGGAGAATAAACAAAGGGGAACAGGTGGGTGAAATAGATGCCACTGATGCTGAAATGTGCTTTCATGTCTCTCCAATGCACCCAATGTGTGATAAATGGCATCAGGGTTGAATGCTTCTGCACTGATCACATTGAAACAGTATCTGTCTGTGTAATTTTCTTTGCAGATGAACCTGTTTCTTATTTGGATTCATGGTGAAATAATATATATGGATTATTTAAAGTCTGCTGCCATGAAAGCAGGTTTACGTCCCAGTAATAAAGGGTGCAGATCATCTGAGGTCATGTCCGGGAGATTAATGTTTTCACAGGGCCAAGCGTCCTTTGGTGTTGGATTGTTCAGCCGTCTTGTTTTATAATACATGCTAAGACGATCATGGGCCTAATCTGAGTATACTCTGGATGTGTCGCTTTGAATGGCAACATGACTGTAAGGCCGTCTCTGTGTAAGACTCGGCTGACACTGCTTGTCCTGGAAGGGATTGTGTGTATGTGTGTGTGTGTGTGTGTGTGTGTGTGTGTGTGTGTGTGTGATGTTAGATACCATCTGTGTGTGTTTGATTTAGGATCAGTCCTGCTCATCTGGGGCCTAATACCATAATCCCAAAAATCACTGAGTCACAGCTCAAACATGCACACACACACCAAAACAGCAAAGTACACACAGGGTAATACACACAGACGTGTACGCGTGCATTCAGCCGTGACCCGATTCTGCCGAAGTGGGACACAAAAACTCCTTTTGAGTCGTCTGATGGCAGTTTACATTTAAAAAGATAGAAGTCAATGAGCAAACAGTAGAATCCCCACAGGACGAAAACTCCTGCAGCTGATTCTCCTGCGGCGGCTTATTTTGTGAGCACGACTCAGTCCCATACAGTCGTAAAACCCCAAGCCTCCACTGCACACACACCACACACACACATTTAAATGACAGAGGAATATGGGGTGTTTACACAACTTACTTTAAATGGGATGGGGACAGACGGTAAGAAGAGCTTCAAACATATGTTTATCAACCTCAGTCTTTAAAAGACAGCTTGGCTAAATGCTTTGATGTGCTACAACTTTATTGCAAGGGACTACAGCAGAAGCACTGTGCAGATAAAACAAACACACACACACTTCCAGTCACTTGGTGGCTACACTGGCTTGGCAGAGAGTGTGTGTTCATGCAGCATGTGTGGAGGAGACTGGGAGCAAAAGTGCATATCTGCGCTTGAGCACATCCCGAGCACGTGTTCTAAATCCATAGTAGAGAGAGAGTGCATGTGTGTGTGTGTGTGTATGTGTGTGTGTGTGCTCTTATGTGTTTTGGACATGCTCAAGAGTATATGTGTTTTCTAAGCTGAAAGAAAGACAGACAGCCAGGGCTCCAGGACAGGCGGGGGTGGAAGGGCTGCTCACACATGCTCTGCCCAGATAAGGCTCATCTGTTTGGGCTTGGCCTCCCACTGCCTCCCTCTCTCCACATTGGAGCTGCCAGTTTCTCTGCCTCAGGTCTTTCCCAGCTGAGGTGGGTGAGTGCGCTTCAAAACGCACACTGAGAACAGGAGTGAGACTATATTTTTTTCTTCTTCTAATTTTAGTGTGTTTAAAAAGACCAAATCTGGTAAAATGGCTGCACTGTGAAAAAATACCCGTGTATAGGCTATTAATAAACTGTGAGCCTAATTTACCCCATAAACATTAAAATGGTCAGTTGAGAGGCCATATCTATTATATAATGTGGTGACACAGAGGGTAGAATCCTGTTTGAAACCTTAAATGTCCTTGTTTATGGCTGATGCAGGCACAGGCCCATTTGTGTGTGAAAATTGGCAATGAAATGTATCTATTGATGTTCCATTCGTCGTGTATAGCAGCTTTCACACACTCAAATTAACACAGATAAAGTCAAACACATATGTACTTCCATACTTGTGATGACTGTCACTGACAAACTGCACTCCTTAGCTTCTATTCCCAATCTTGTCCATCACACCTACATGCCCAATCCTAACCCTTGACCTAACTTTAACCCTGAAACCAAGTCATAAACCTCAAACAGCCCTTTAAAGGAGTGACCAAAATGCCGTCACTTTCTAAAAATGTCCTTATTCTCAAGTGAGTCCTCACAAAGATAGAAGTACAAGAGAAGAGAGACACACACCCACACAAACACACTGGCAGCGTGTCTTACCCTCAATGCTGGAGAGTATGACCCTGGAGTGATCATAGGCAATGACGTTAGCATAGCGGTTCTTTGGTTTGTTGACCTCCAAGTTGGAGTTCTCCCATGTGAACTGCTGACCGGGGTCGATGGACTATAAGACACAAAAGACAAGGTCAGAGAAAAAAGAGCAAACACTAGCAGAATATAACAGAAAGTACCACTTTTAAACTTCTATATGAAAGGTGTAACTCTCTAATAATATTATGCATATGCTGTAAGCATTACCATTTACTGACAAAGTAAGTGTTGGCAAAGAGGATGGCAAAGGGATAGTTTGAACCTTTTGAAGTGGGGTTGTATGAGGTACTTATCCATAGTCAGTGTATTATCTATAGTAGTTGAAAAGAAGTGGCAGGAGTAGTGACACGGATGCTGAGTATTGTTGTGGATGGGGGGCAGCAGTGAAATGTATTTTAGCCACCTATTTTAGCCACCTGTAGCCTGGAAATTTCCCCGCTGTGGGACTAATAAAGGATATCTTATCTTATCTTAAAAAAGTTCCACCAAAAAAAAAAATCATTAACAGTCTAAATGTATGCTATATTGAGAATATTTTCACCACTGTACCTTGCTTCAGATAGCCCTTTCTGACGTGGAAAGCTTTAATGGCTTCAGTTCCTGATCTACAATCTTGTCCAAGCCACAAGAATGCATTAGGAAAAACAGTAATTTCTGCTCAATGACCACTGCCTTGATCAGCTAGATTGTTTTAGGACTGCCCCTTGCAAGTCGGAGATTCGAATCATCAGTCAGAAACCCCTCAGTTGACTGAGCTTCCATTTAATCGAGCAGTTATTTTTTTCAGTGTACAGTGTACTGGTGGGAATCTTTCAGTCCCCCAGATTAAGCTGCAGAGTGTGCGCTTCCTGCCCTCACTGCTCTGCGGCACAGGCTCCTGCAGACACAGAGGCAGCTGCCCAGAGGAAGAGAGGCTTTTGCCCAGTCAGGCTCCAAAATAAAGTCCTCTGCCTTCTGCTTAAAAATGGTGAATTCATAGCTCACAGTAACTTAATATGATACAGTCTCTGACTTTTGTTTGATATCTACTGTTGGCAAAAAAACTTGTTGCATATTACATCAACATTTCTGTCACACTGAACGCCCCTGGTTTGTTTGTGTTATTGTGTGACTTTGGTGAATCCGAACCAATATTTTTAAATGCCAAAGTCATGCGAAAACATAAACATACTAATTGATTGAGGCAGCAGTGAACCAGCAGGTTTTGTGTTTAGCAATGTTAAATTACTGTTTTTCTCAGTGGAGTCTGGCTTTCAAGAGAGCAATGCAACGGCTTCAGTTCAAAGTGCTGAGTAATGGCAAAGTAAGCTAGTAAAAATATTCAAAACATAGCTTATTAAACCAATATGGATTTTTTAAGGGGTCTAAAATATGTTTTGCTGCTGCCCTCTTCCACAGCAATACATTGCTTCACCTCTGTGTCAGTACTCCAGCCTGCTTCTCCAAACTGGGGTGGTGCTGACCAACATCTACTGTATGTAATACACTGACTATGGATAAGTACCTCATATAACCCCACTTCAAAAGGACTGAACTATCCCTTTAATATCTGCCTTAAAATGCAGAGAAAGATATCTAGAAAAGCCAGAACTGGACACTACCATGGATTTCAGCTCACAAACACTGTCCAGTGTTGCTGAAGCTTAACCACGCCATTAGAAACCAAGTACAAATTGAAAATTAACAAGGTATTACTGAACTTGGACAGGAATGTCGACAAACATGATATCCCGTTTCAAGAACCAACAGCGATGTAGGGACTTTCCGCTTTCGACAAGAAAAAAAAACTAGCTACCAGAGAAAGATGATAAAAGCACATTAAATTCCTCTGGGAGAGAAAGGATGGTTGTGTTAGACCAACACATTAAGTTCCTGGAGGGTAATTACAGTGTAACCATCGCTGTTAGCTGGGAGAGGCAGACATGAGGTCATTATGGGGCTGTCAATGGAGAGGGACGAAGAGGAGAGAGCCAGGGCAATTTAGCAATTGTGAATATTTTACGACACATAATTATGGTTTGGTTGGGGAAAAAATGGACAGGAGTGGTACTGGTTGAGTGCACGCATGTATGTGTGTGTTTGAGGCTGCGCTCCGCACGCTGCCCAACATCATGTGTGTCTGATTATTACACCGCAATCATTTCTGGCCTCTCTCTCCCCCTCAATCCCTCCTCCATCCATCTCTCTCGTTCCCCTCGTTAAGGGTTCAGTACCGAACAAAGCGCACAGTCATGCAGAGGGAATGTGGGGCTCAACGGAGTGGTTCCAACTCGCACCACAATTACATACAGCTTCTCCCTCACTGTCTCTTCCACCCTCCTTTATCCTCTCTTTTCTCCCTAAAACATCCTCGCTCTGTTTTTCTACTCTTTGCATAATGTGTCCTTGTCTCCCTCTATATACGTATCTCTGTCACACACAATTTATCTCTCTCTTGTGGTAGCCAATTAGAGCCTTATGTCTGCTTTTTCACCCAGAGGCCGTCGGCCTAAACTTTTTTTTTGCGAGAAAAAGAAAACATTTTTACCCCTTTAATAGCTCTCTGTGGAGCTCATTGTAATGCTTGCACTATTTTCTACGTAGCCAGCATGTTGGGAAATATTCTACTGATGTGTCTTATTTAGTGCCACAGTTCAGCACACCAAGTTCAGGCACATTGTTATCTCTAAGTACATGCCTTTTTTGTTCCAAATTAACTGTGCTGCAAGTTGAAGGAAACTAATCAAGTAGTGTTTTTTTTTTTTTTTTTTTGTAGAGAACACTTGCTTCCTGTATCTCTTGGTGAGTCCTCTCTCTGACGCTGTCTCTTTATTTCTATCTCTGTTGCTCCTCTTTCTCCAGCAGAGCGTAGAAATAAGGGCTTGATAACCATCTGGCTGTAAGCAAACTCTCTTTGAGCTTGCAATTTCAATTTCCCCCTTATATTTGTATAGATAACGACAAGACAGTAGAGAGAGGAGCTTTATCTTGTATCGTTTCTGTGAGGGCCAATCAAAATGCAACTTGACTGCGGAGGCTACGTGAGGCTCAATCTATGGCGCTTTCCGCCGAAAGTGAAACTGATCCTAAAAAACATGACGAGTCGACGATAAACGTGCGTGCGACCGCAACGAGACCAGATGAATTTCCCAAGTTAAAGATTTTCAGGGACAGATAATCAGCATTCCTACCTCGTACTCTTGAGAGAACTTGAGATTGTCGTTTGCCTTGAGGCGCTCAGTGTGATCTGCCAGCTCAGAGATGGGGACGGGCGGGTGACTTGCCATGCCTGCCGAGCACAGAAATAGAAAAAGAGGCCATTTGGATACATGTACGACCAAAGTCTTTTGGAGGAAAATGTTAGGAGTAAGGATTTCTCAGAGGTGGTGTTGTTTAGTGTTCTGTCCACAGTTGGCGGCGAAAGCAAATGGAGGTGTTTTTTTTTTTTTTTTGTTAAGTGACCATTTTCTCTCCAGGCAGACAGCAAGAACAATGTGCGTGTTCTGAAAGTTACTGAGGCACAATAACATGTCCTCAGAGTATATGCACACTGCTGGTGAAGACAAAAAAAGACTATGACACAGGCGGTTAAAAATTTAGCATGAAAAAAAAAAATTGGTATTTTTTAAAGAGGTATTCCAGAGGCATTTTGATGAAATGTTGTCAATTCAAGCAGCTTCATCCTATATGGGATGGAAGGTTAGTTAGCATGAAAATGGGAAAGAAAAGAAAGAAGGAAAACAATGACAGCAGAAAGAAGAGAAGGTCTGTGGCGGACTAAGACCAACTAACTTGACAAACGGCGATAACCGCGGTACACTGATACACGGTAGGCTGAAAAGGGAAACAACACCACAGTTAATCTTATAAACACAACTGATATCTTAACAGTCACACATCAAACTACACAGTGTTTGTCCATATGTGTATCCTGGTGTGTATAGTTTACCTGGAGTCTGGAAGTTGATTCTGCGTAGCTCCACAGGGTCAGTGGGATGGTGAGATGACATGGCTTTGCTGCAGGGGAAGCTGCCCTTCCTGCCTTCAGCCTCGGCCCTTTTCCTGGAATAACAGATCAACACGCAGCGTTTACATGCACCTTAACTGAATAAATTGAAACCTTTAATGCATACAAAAAGGCTGAATCTGGAAAAATGTTTGTAATTTTACGCATAAACTCAATATTTGGGGATTTGTGTGAATGTTAAATTTCCGAGAAAAGCCGCATAAAATTGCTCCTTGGACATTTACAGAGAGGGATAGCTGTAATTCTGAGGAAATGTCTGTTTCAAATTGCTGGTTTAGTGTTGCAGCTTTTTATATGTTAATGACGGGCTCGATGTCTGGGATGGAGGTGGAAGTCTGCCTTTTTTCACAGAGACTCCCAGGAGTTAAAAGTGACATCTAGTCTCACATTTTCTTTGCTTTTACAGTATCTTTCAGCTCAAATCATTGACATGAACAAACTCCTGCAGTGCAGTTGTCATTGTTCCCTACTCTCAATACTTAGAATTTGCTTTTATGCCTTATATTTTCATCCAGTGCACTGTAGGTTACTATGCAATCATCAAAGAAACATCAAGGTAATCCTGACTCTACTGGGATCTATTATCTAAATCGTTCTTTGCAAAGGCTTTTCAAGGAAAATACCCCTGTAGGACAGAGGAAATGGTAATAGGTAGTGTTTGTTTACCTGTCAGGTTTGCTGGATCCAAACAGGGAGAGGAGCAGATAAAAGGACAGACAAGGATGAATAACATTAGTGTCCAATCAAAAAACAACAGGGACTAAAGCAAAGCGGAACTCATCCTTCTACTCCTATCATTAAAACTAATCTCTTTCTTATTACGATGTTAAATAAGTTAAAGGAATAGTGTGTAAGATTTAGGGGGAATTAGTGAAACCAAGCTGTGAGGACTGCAGATAGCAACCAGCTGAAAATTCTCTGTGTTAGAATTCTTTCCGTGTTCATTGTTCAGGAGGTTTTTACGGGGAGCCAAATTATCCGCAGGGGTTTCTTCCTCTCCAAAACAAACAGACCAGGTGATTTAAACTGGTAAAAACAATGAATAAAGTAATTTAACGCTACTAATGAGTGTTCCTTCTATGCTTTTTGGCATGTTGGAGACAGGTCACTAGCCCAGTACCTGCTAATTTGTGCTCAACTTTTTTTCTCTGATAACTTAACATCCAGATGTTAAGGGGATTTTTACCGGGGGCTGATTTATCCGCAAAGGTCTCTTCCTTTCTAAAACAGAAGGACCAAGTGATTGAAACTGGGTGTGAAGGAGGCCAATGTGAAAACGCATAAACACGAAAACACCAATGGCCCCGCTTAGAGTCTGTGTTTGCTTTGTCTATTCTGGGCTACTGTAGAAACATGGCGCTGCAACATGGCAGACTCCTGAGAAGAGGACCCTTTCCTAATAGATATAAATGGCTCATTCTAAAGAAACACAAACGCAACAATTTTCATTCTCGGGTGATTATACACTAAAGTAAACACATGCATTATATTATATTCCATTTCTGCCAATATATCCCCCTAAATCCTACACCCTGGTCCTTTAAATAGCACCTCCTATACACACAGAGATAAACATCCAATGCAAAGCTTAATGACAAAAACTCCCCACTAATTTATCACAGCACTGCATCTCTCAGCTCATCCTCTTACTGTGACATCTACTTCATAATAACATACTGGAAATATGTTGCAAAGTGCAAGTCAGCCACAAGTGAGACGTTAATGGTGGTGGATCACCACAGGTTACACTCCGGGGCCTATGAACTTTAGATTATTACCAGCAAGGTTAATAATTATGCAATGCCACATCAGTCACAGCAATTATTCATGTGCATTAACAAAGCTCCAGCCAGCAGAACAGATGATTATCATGAATAATGCTAATGAGTGATAATGTTATCTTTCCCTATCTGTTATGTTAGCTAACTGTGCTCCCTGTGTATAGATTTTTAAGAAGAGATTACAGAAAACACACAATTAAAGCTCACTGAGAAGTTGTGAGCTCAACTCAGACGTGATCGGTAAACAAAAACAGATTGGGAAGTTAATAGTGTCGCCTGCAGCAGCACGGAGTAGCAATAAATATACCTTAATGTTAGTCCTGTATGTTGCATAAATAATGGAAAGACATAATGAACCAGCTGGGCTTTGCTCAGTCTCAGCTTGGTTCTGAGGTTTTGCATTTAGTTTGAGGTCTACGTCTATTTAGCCCCTAAAGCAGAGGTTTTCAAACTGAGGGGTGTGTGGGTGAGTTGAACGGAGGCTGCAGGGGCAGAGGTGTCATGTGAGGCAAACTACGTGAGAAAAGAGGCATTTAAAATAGTTTTGTAAATTCTTAGTGCCACATTTTCACAATTTGTGTCAACATGTATAGTCTGTCTCTGAATCATAACTCTGTCAATTTTGGACACACCGACGTGATACATATACATACTGTTAAATTTAGTGTGACCTACACCTTTACAATAATATCATTAAATCAGACTATATTGCAAATAAATCCATAACTCAGCTTAGAAATCATAGAAAAAGACGTCCCTTACAACTCCAGCACCTGACTGAGAATGATCAAGTTTTAGGCTTCCTTCAGCACCAAAGTAATCGTAGTCTGTACATCCATAAATACAGTGCAAAGAGGGACAAAAACGCAAACAAATTAATGCTGGGGAAAAAAGAAAGGCCCACAGGTAATGGTGCGTTACATTTGCACTCAGGAATTTCCACTCAGGAATTTCAACTGTAAGGAAGGAAGGATCTCAACAGCTCAGACCTCAAAATTCAATGTGGCTGCTCAAAAGTAGTAAAAAAGATGTGGTAATATACTGTTTATTAGCACTTCTTTCCTATTGTCTCAATAAAACAGACGGACACATGGTACTTGCCAACTTTCAGATGTACGGATGTTGCTACAGTGTTCGTATATCCAAAATACAGCTTAAGGCGTTGTTATTAACTGATAATGCTAACAATGGCTAATCAGCCTTGAACTGGTGTTCTTGGTTTTTGGACTTCTTGTACTGGAATGGACCCTACTCAGGTGTGAAAGAATAATGACAGAATTGACAAAAATAAATTAATATTGCCGTCTCACTTTGTCTGATTTGTGGCCCACAGTGTCACACTTTGAAAACCACTGCCCTGCAGCAATAGTCCAGATAACTTAAGAACAGAACTATAAATTGTGCGTATCTTTCTGAGAGATAACTTACATTATTTCTTGTTTTTGACCTTGCTCTGTCAAAGGCAATTTGACTACTGCTGCTTAAGATAGAGCAGCCTAACTACAGGTGAGGAATATTTTAAAGTATAGCTGGAATATATTATACTGCCCTCAAAAATATTTTGTTTTTAAAACACAGAGGAGCAAGAAGCCAAATTGGAAATGAAAATAAATAAATCCCTGTGGAGTATCTATTGTCCTGTGAAGACGTAAGCTGCCTTTCTAATTATTTTTCTTCCTCTCGTATTCACCAAAACTCTTAAGCTGTCACACTGTGTGTTTTTTTTGTTGCTCCTTTTCTCACCAAACCTTATACTTTATTAAACTTATTTTTCGTCTTCTCGGCTCCATCATGCTGTCCTTACCTCTTGAAGAGGAGAATGGCGATGACGATGCAGACGATGAAGATGACAGCCAGCACAGGCCCAACCACCCACAGCAGACCCTCTTCCTCGTCGACGATTGGCTGAGGATCGACATCCGATGAGGTCACGGGATCAGAATAAGGGCTAGTGGCGTACATAGTCTGGAGGGAGACGTGGTTTTATGCATTTAGACAAGACTGCATTTAGATGGTTGAACTGAGTGGGCGTGTTTGTGCTTCTTACTCACGTTCTCAGAGAGGTCGAGCAGCGCAAGCACGAAGACAACATACTCCTGTCCGTTCTGCAGACGACGGTTGTGGAAGTCACCGTAGTTCCGTCCATCCCCTAGTGTGAACTCCATGGGGAGGAACTTAAAGTGAGCAGAGACATACGCCTTAGGGTCTGACTGGCCAGCCTGCCTGCGGATGCGGAGGGCACGACTCACGCTGGTCCTGTTGATCTCTTTCAGGAGCTGAAAGGGAGGAAAACAGAGGATGGGAAAGAGGAAGAAAAAGAGAATTGACACAAAGGTAGCAAAAAGTTAGACAAAAAAGGAGAAATTATAGCAATTGGTTATAATTTTCATATGCTGAGGTCAAACAAAGTGCAACATCAAAGCCATCACTCTATGCCCTTAGACACTGCAATTCAACATTTAATTTCTCTGATACAGTAAAAGCAATGCAGTCATCTTTCTGCAATTCTAATACTATTTTCCTATCACCTTGTCAATATTTGGAGATTGTATTCCTGAGGTACTTTTATAGAATAAAAAAAACTCCTTGGAAAGAAGGAGAGTTTTGGCAATTTTCCCTCACACAAAAACCCTCATCAGTGAAGGAACAATTGGCTGTATAGAGCATTATCACCTAAGCACAAATGTCTTCATCATCAACTGAATTGCCACCACATTTATCCACTGAGACAGAGGGCACCATAAAAACTCTATTGAAACTAATCTCACACACATGAATTTGCTTTCAGACCAACGTAATGAGGTGATGAAGTCTTTAGAAAAAGGCAGGAAGTGGAATTAAATGGGAAGTGTTATATGAAAGTATTGTTTGGATTGAACAGGCGATGGATGGCCAGGTCGTCTACCTTCGCATAATAAGACACAAATAGTCTGCTACAACAGAGGCTGCCAGGAGACTCAGCAGCGCTGTTCTTTGTTTATGTGACTTGAAAATTCTGTTCAATTCAAATCGTCCATCAAGGGGTAATTTGCGGCAAGTGAGTTTGCAAACAAAGTATGCATAGACAATTCATTTACACACAAAAAACTACCTAAAATAAAAATATGACAATGTTAGTAACATATTGACATTTCAAAAGATGTCAAAAATGTGTGTGCATCTATCAGATACACAAGGTATACTGACCATTGGTGAAATGTAGTCAGAGGACATGCTTTGCAGTCAATTTATATTCTTGACAATGGAAGCTCATATCCACCAGTGTGATGGAAAAAACAATGCCCTATAAGTCATTATACCGAGATACTTTCTCAACATTTTTTGATAAATAAGACATTTTTAAGTAAGTTTGGCATTATTTTGATATAGTTTTTTTTTTATCAATATAAGATACTGATTTATTATTTCCGTAAAGTTTCTTATTATGATGACTTACAGGATCTTTTTTTTCCCTATTACACTCCAGACCTTCCTGTAAGTCATTAGAATGAGAAGCATTCCCAAAATAATGGTAAACGTTCTCAAAAGGAGTTCGTTTCTCAAAATACTGACTTAGTAACTTTATTGAAATATTGACTTAATGTCTCCAAAGTTTGAGAAACAATACAAATTCATTATTTTAAAATACCAAGCCATCATTCTGAGAAAGTCTGTGATTATGACTTACAGGATCTTTTTGTCCCATCAAACACCAGATCTTGAGATCCTGTAAGTAATTCTTTCCAAATTCATACCTTAGTGTCTTAAAATAATGACATTGTGTCACTTTAACAAAAATTTGTTAGTATCTCAAAATGACAAGTAACTCTCAAAATTTTTATTAATCAGCTTTTGCAAATAATAACTTGCACATCTTGAAACAATGACTTCATATATCAACATTCTGAGAAAAAATATTAGCTCATTATTAAAATACCAAGTCTTTACTTTAAGAACGTTTCAGATTCCTTTTATTGTCATTTTTACGATGAAATATAAAAACGAAATACTGTTTCATGTCTTAAACCAGCAAAAATAAGGTTCTAAATGCAATAAAATTATTTAATTGATAAATAGATTAATAACTAAATCTAAAATAGAAGCTGCAAAAAAAAAGACCAATAATGTCATTATACTGACTATAATGTCTATAATGACAATTATAATGACTAACATGATCTTTTCTTTTCATCACACTGGTGGAAATAAGCTTCTATAGCGTTCATACTTGACAAAGGGATGGGAACTTGCAAATAAATGAAGAGTTCTGTCTAAAAAAGATCTGTTGCACCTATCTGCAAATTCCTGTGATTGATCTAACTTACTGAGAAGAATAAAATTAGCACTGCCGTCAGCAAATTTTATATGGTGATTTCTTTATTTACTACAGCAATAAATTTTGGACAAGATAAAATATGAAGCGGAAAGGTCACAACCCTGCGGTGAGAAAACTGACAATCCATCTGATGAGTTGATGATCATTGCCATCACCCTGGTCATCATCATCATTCCCCTCAGCATCAGTATCACCTTATATTAAGTTCTTTATAATGACCATTACTTAGTTATTTATTGGTATAAGCTCCTGTCTGCTGCGTGACTGACCTCATCCAGGTTCATCTGGTCGGGCTCCTCCCACGGATTCTGAAACTTTCCTCCTCTCTGCTTCTTCAGTGGCAGCACCACGATGTAGTAACCCCTGAAAAACAACATGTACTGACTTTAGGATTATTCTTGAACATTATGGAGAAACTACAGTGCTCTGACATTTAAAAGAACAGTTTGACATTTTTAGAATTAAATCGAAAATATAGGTAACAGAAGATTGACACCACTCTAAGCCCAGTGGGATAAATGTGAAGCTACAGCCAGCACCCAGTTAGCTTTTCTTAGTGCTTCTGCTTCAATGTTAAACTGCATTTAGTTGACTGAGTACCTGTGCAGTGACGATAAAGCTGAATCTAATGAAAACTGGAAACACAAGCAAACAGCTAGCGTGGCTCTGTCCGAAGGTAACACAATCTGCTCACTAATTAACACTTAATGTTTTATTCAGTTAGTTTAGTTTGGTTGTTTAATTATTGAGCTTAAGAGGTGAATGTAAGTGGATTCTGTTACCTTTAGATGGATTCAGCCTACTGGTTTCAAGCGCTAAGAGTTTATATTCTCAACTAACTCTCAGCAAGAAAGTGAGTAAGGTTATTTCCTAAAATGTCAAACTAGTCCTTTAGTGCCCTGCTTTAAAGAAGTATGGAGTATTGTATCAATAATACAGTATATTGCTGCAGCAGCAGCTGTGACACCGCACTCTTAATCTAAACAGTATGGTTGTTTTTGGAACAGACGGTCATGTCTGAAGCCACGTGTGAGACAAAAACAATAATACCACTGGAGTAGGGGAATTTTTCAGAAGCAGTCAGACCCTGAGCACCAGCCAAGCGATGAGGGCACAGACACCAAAATCATCCATGTGTCCTCAATAGATGACTCACCCCAGTGCTCCGTGCTTGCACTTGAGCATACGCTACTATGCCGAGTAGTGCAGTGGAAAAAAGCTTATTTATGTCAGATGTGAGAAAATTTGTTACAGCGTTAATGCTGAAACAGCAAGCAAGATAAAATGATGTGTGCTTCAGTTTTGCATTTAGAGTGGAGGGAGATAAGGTGGTCAATGCAGAAATCTCCAAAGAAAATGCTTACAGTGTGTTTTATTATTGTCACTAAGTAATTTCAACATTCAGCTCATTACAGTTTGTGTTACTATCTTGGATCATCTAAAACGGGAGGGACTCGTGTAGACACTGAAAGAGCAAAATGCTGTTTGGGACTCAAAGAACCCCCAAAACACTCCTGATGTGTTGGGGACAAACTACAACGAAATGGCTGTAAGAACATGTGAGCAGCAGTGGAGTGATTCAGGATGTGCTTTAAGGCTGCTTCCACATGGTATCTATATTTGTTCTTGGTTATAAAAAAAGGCAGATGAGATTATCAGCTTTGTGCTTTCATTTGGCCTGTTGTGGGAGTTCTCAGACCTGTTCTGCTGCCAACTCAGAGAAATCCCTCCTGATAGACCAATAAATGAAAAGCAGCAGCAGGAGGAAGAAGTGGAATTGGAGCAAATTCGGCACAGGTTACTATTAAAAATACTCCCATCTACACTTTACAACAAAACAAATTGTTCACTCTCACTCTCTTCACTTTCATCCATTGTCACTACCTGACTTTGGCTGTGGTCTGCACAGTTGGTAGCTGCACAGTCACCATCCCGTCTGCATTGGTCTTTCCCACTATTGTGGGTTTGGTTTTTAGGATGTCTGGGGCAGTGGTGGCAGTGACGCGGTGCTGCAGACCCCCGGCGCTGTTGGCCCGGTTGGTGAGCAGAAAGGAGTACTGGGTGTCCGGCTCCAAGCCTGTGATCAGCTTCTGAGTCAGCTTTCCATCCACCTCCACAGACTGGCCCTTTCCATACAGGATCTGGACGCAGGATGGGTCACAAAGTTTGAGAGTTAAAACAAATGTGACATAGTGAAAACACACAGTGCAGTTCCCAATGCCTTTATTTACCTCAAAAGAAAGAACCAGGCTTTTATTTCTCATAGGATATGATCACAATTGTAGCTGTGTTATTGGTCTATTTTATTACACTTTAGTGCAAAGTCTTCATGTTTTTGCCTGCTGTAAACTGAACCAATGTATTACTATGAATTAGTGCCCCTACTAGTTAGGTTAGATTTAGGAAAATTAATCATGGTTGGTTGTTTTCATATCACATATTGACATGACATTATGTATGTCTGTAACTTAACTCAATGTTGGCTTTTGGTTTCACATAGGACCCCAGTCTCCTGGGTCAAAGTCCCGTGTTTGTTTGACCACGCTAATCGCCTTTCCACAAAGACTTTGTCGCTCTTTATGCTACGTCACCTGACTTCCTTCTTTGCTTCCCTCATATTGGGGAAGACAGCAAGCAAAGCATAGTTCATGAGATGACCATAGACGGATTATGAGACAATGGGCCCATGGGCACAAATATGCAAAGGGCCCCACCACTTCTCCTACACAAGAGCAAGACAGACAGGCTTTGTGGTGGTTCTGCCTATTTTTGTTGTTATGTTGTGTCTTTCTTTAGTTGTTATGCATCTTTTGGTGGTTTTGTCTCTCTTTGAGGTAAATCTGTGTCTTTTTTAGGTTGTTATGTGTCTCTTTGTGGTTGTTTTGAGTCTCTCCTTGGTTGGTAATTTGAGTTACTTTTTTGCAGATGAAGACCTAGGGGGGCCCCTGACGCTTTGGGCCCCTAGGCCTGTCGCTGGTAGGCCTTGGATTTATGGTGATAACAGCCTGCTGGCTCACGATTACATGGGTTATATACTAATTATAGTGCATTATGTATAAGTAGGAAATGGGGAATGAGAGCAGCCTGACTCAACACTTTTTCTACTTTCCATAGAGAGTCTTCCGGCAGTTCAAGGGGCATTATGTGCCTAAAAGACTTTATCAATCATCACACAGACAGTGTTGAGTTTCATAAAGAGGCAAAATAATTGCTTGAAAATAATACAATAAATGATGCTGATTTTCTAGAGAGTCACTGTAGAACAGGTAATTTTATTCTACCCTCTTTTTTCCCCATCCTTTATTTCCACCCTCCCTTTATTTATTCGTAAACCATTTGAGGCCTGGCCTATTTAAAATCTGTTTTCTATTTGACTACATATGAACATGAGAAAAAAAAAATGCAAATGTACTTACAGTGAACGGCTGGGCAGGGTTCTTGTCTCGGATCTCCCAAGACAGCAGAACAGAGTTCTTCATGGCAGCCTTTACTCTGAAGTTGGTGGCAAAAACTAAGGTACAAAAAACAAACAAACAAACAAACATGAATATGATTCCATTTAATTTCCCCACTGAACCAAGAGTAATGGCCTTACCTGTGTATCATTCTCTAGTACCAGTCTCAAGCTAGCTATCTGCTCTGATCAACACACAGTGAGTGTGACTGGACAGGGATACTCGCCCAAGACCCAAGACTCTTACCTTGCTTTGGGAAAAGGACGTTGGGTCTAGGACTACAGTGACAAGACAACGAAAAAGGACACTTAGGATGTTGTTGCCAGATGTTGTGTGTCTGAGTGTCTGTGTGCAAGTGGGACTTAGTGTGCACAATGTATGCACAGATGTGCTGTTAGGAAGCGTGTGTTGCATCCTGAGACAATGAAGATGGGTTGTTAGAAAGTGAGTCCTACCTTGGTCTAGCCGCTGCGTCCTAAACTGGACACTGGGGCTGTACGGCCCGGGGCCGACAGCTGTGAATGCGCACAACCTGACATCATACACAGTATCGGCACTCAGACCCTCCAACAAAACACTGGTCCCTGGAGCGGGCACCACAACTTCTGAGGCATTCCCTCTGCTGTTTATGTCCTTGTACAGGACTGAGTACTTCATAATTTTCCCATTTTGCTCAATTAGTGGGACTGATTTCCACGCCAGCCGGAGGGACATGGCAGAAGCCTCCTCTAAAATAATATTTTCTGGGTATCCACTTGGGGCGTCTTCGGGAGTAGACACCTCCTTTACAGCCTCCTCTCCGTAGCCCATTTTGTTACGGGAGGAGAGTCTGAACACGTAGTTAGCTCCCTTGTGGATGTCCTGGGCAGTATAGCGATTCTCCTTGGTGGGGAACTCCACCACCGTGAAGGGAAGGATGTCGACGCGGCCGAAGGTGAGGCGGTACCCCAGCAGCGGGGTGGGGGGGTTGGGAGGTGGGTACCACTGAAGCAGAGCAGTACCTGAATCAGTGGCAGTCACCGTCAGTTTGGGCTTCTCAGGCACTAAAAAGAGGGGGAACAAGGAGAGAGGGAGAATGATGAAAAGATAATTAGAGGATAATTACAAAGCACATTATTCATAACCTCAAGCAAAACTGCAAAATATGATTAATATGGCACAAAATGACTGGCTTTTTTTCTGGCATCTCAAGGTGTGACAGAGTGAGACAGAAACCAATTCAATGATTTAATGGCCTCTAACGATCATTAGTGATGCTTTAGTCTCAACGATCATTAGTGTATCTGTCTATGTCTCTCTGTATGTTTGTGTAAGAGTCTGTGCAGACACACTTACGTGGCAGGGCGCTACAGACTGTAACCGGTTTGCTGCGAGCACCATCGCCCTTGGCAGTGTAAGCCCCCACTGATACAGAGTAGGAAGTGTCTGCCTTCAGGTCTCCAAGAACCACCTCCTGCAGAACAACAAAAAGCGCTGTCAGCTTCAAAAGGCAGTTATTTTTGTGTGCCCTCAGGACAATGAGCTTCTATTTAATAAAAAAGTCTGGGTCAAACCGGTCAAAAAGGTACAATTCTGTGCTTTTTGTCTGACAGTCTAGCTGTGCAGACAGTTATTCAAGTCTTTTCTACACCAACGATACTTTTGTCAGGCCAGGAAATACGTTCTGAAGTTATTTTCTCTTCTTTCATTGGTCACCTAGCTGCTGCTTTTGTAAAATATAGAGTGGATACGGTTTGTGATCATCTCAACAAAACCCAAAACAACTTTGAATATCCAATCATCCCACCAGAACTCAAAATGTGGTTTACTAGCAACACAAAATATTATTTAACTACTCAGACACTCCAAACTCATCTAGTTTTGTCTCCATCTAAACACTAAACACATTATTTTCTCCATTTCTTGGCCAGCGGAACGCATAAATAATATTATCATTTTGGCAACACCCGCAAATGACTCACATCATCGGTTATCTATGTGTACTTTTCCAGCGTCCTTTATTAAAAATCCTGGAGAACACACACTGCAGAAATGAAAAAGGGACTTCCTGCTGGGTTTTAAGCCCCCACTCTGGTCACAGGAGATTTTAAAGCTACAATCTCATAAATATGACTCATCTGCTCTCTGTGCTTTGTTGTTATCACGATTAAATAATAGGCTTAAAGAAGGGTTTACTCACATATTCAGCTGAGTCATCGTTTTCCCACTAAACGATGAAAGAGTTTGGAGGAAAGAGAGAAAGGAGAGACAAACACAGTTCTCAATATTTGGGATATGATCTTCAAGACTTCACATTTAAGTCCAATGTACCATCTTTACGGTCATAGAAATATACATTTGAAATTATCAGCAGTAAGTGGCAGTAATAAATAGACTTAAGTCCATTATTTATCCCGGACAGAAATCCAATAATATTCAACATGAAAAGCCTGAAATACACTCATTTGCCTTCTTGCCAAAGAATTAGATGAGATGTTAGATACCACTCTCATGTCTGTGTGTTAAATATTAAGCAAAAAGACTGTGAAGACAGTTTGATCAAACAAGCAAGATGTAATGTCTTAATTATTAATTAGTGAACTTTAGAGGTCCTGGTAGACAGAGTTTGTAACCTTTGGATGGTTTACCCTTCTCTGAGTCTTAATGCTAAGCTAAGCTAACCATCTCCTGGCTGAAGCTTCATATTTAATGGGCAGATAGAGTGGTATTGATCTTCTGAGCTAACTCTCTGCTAAAAGGTAAATAAACATATTCCCTATGATGTCATAATGTTTGTTTAAAATGATCTTAAGGCTGGAGTGCAGGACCTTTACATATAAAGGTTACATTCAATCCCTTGCCAAACAAGTACACCTTAACATATAAAGGTGTACTTGTTTGGCAAGCCAAAGCCCTTGCCAAAGAAGTACACAAGCCTGTGGCTGCTGGGGAAAGCTTTCTGTATTTCGTAGAATACTACTGTTGTTGTTGACTTTGCAGTGCTGGTGCACTTGAAATGATGTATCTTTTTTTTGTAAAGATATAATTCTTGGGAATTCATAAGTAGTATAAAATATGCAAGTGCACTAGAAGTATGTTCCCTTTTTTTTTTTAAAACAAAAGTAAGAAACAAAGCCACAACATCAGAATAACAGCAAACAAAATAAACACTTTTTCTTTTTGGTGCTGCTTTTTGTTTCGTTACTCAATGCTTCATCTGTATCTGTGTGATTCTGATGTTTTCCTGTGACACTATGTTTGCTAAGAGTTTAAAATGAAGACTTAAAAAAATGTAAGGGGGGAGAGACCATAGCAGTGGAGCATCAGCTAGGAGTATGGTGGAAGCCATGGTGGAAAATCTTAAGTAGCACCCATGAAATGCTTTGTGTGTGGATGTGCCAGAAAAAAAGAAACTTGGCATTCGCTTGTGGATTTAAGTAAAAAACAAAACAAAAAAACTGCAGTTCTTCTAATGACCATTTCAGGCTGGCTCCCCACAGACCCCCATGTTAAAATGTTTACAGCCTCTTAAAAAAACAGTCTTGGTCTCTGTAGCCAATTTTTCCCATTCATGACAACTGTATGGGGGTTTGGATCTTTTTTTTTTTTTTTTCAACAACAAAAAAACCCCAACAATTTTTTCCTGTATAAACATTTTGTTCTATGATTTAAAGCCTGTTTTCACTGGCCAAAATTAGCATTAGCATTATCAAAGTTAACCATAGCTAAATGCACTGTGCTAACCAAGCTAGCAGCTAGCGTTAGAGTTGGCTCCACCCTCTTGTCTAGATGTATTCACTTCAATCCAGGATGGTGATGGCCAAAATTCTGAATCTGAGCCTTTAAAATGGAAATCCACAAACCAATAGTTGAAGTCATGGTGGCTACGTCCATTATTTAATACAATCTATGGCCTTGACAGTGTTTACGTAATCTTTTACTACCAGTGGGGGGAAACAAAGGTTCTGCACTCAAGCTTTAAGAAAGGTTTCTAGTCAGTTTATCGATTTATTTGGTATCATTCATCATTCCTAAGAATGAGAGGAGGATAATATGGAGGCTGTGACAGATTGCTGCACTGTGTGTTGTGGAGTACAAACAAAGATTAAGAAAAAAGTCTGGCAAAATATTTGCCTTATCTACAATAATACCTAAATGGCCACATGCTGGCTTTCATCTATAAAATATATCCAGCTAAACCCATCTGTTCAGGGAGCTTATGATTTCTTCATGGCTTTAATCAAACTGTGAACTTTATATGATAATTTCCAATAAATATTACTGTATTATGAAAATACTGCTCATATAAAATATGGCTTTTATGAGGTATCTATTGAACAGTTCATTTGATCACGAGGTGTTGGAGAATATATGTTAGTGTTACCTGAGAGTCCTCTATGAGGATGTCCTTGATGGATGGCTGACCCTGAGGTTCTCCGTAGTTCATCCTCACATAGTGGACTTGGTAGCCTCGGATCTGACCGTGCTGCCGTTCGGGCGCCGGCGCTCGCCATTTCACCCTAACGGCCGAGGCGTTCACAGTCTCTGCCTCCACC
>JAPZEB010000020.1:19201371-19227800 GCA_029783705.1 Chaetodon striatus | reverse complement strand
CTGTCAGCTGAAGGTAACGGCATAAATGTTGAGAGCACAACCCTCCAGTACACGAGCAGATAAGCACTTTATCCTGCGCAGTGATACAGTTGGTGGGTGTAGTTTGGTAGGAAAAAAAATAGTTCCTACATTAAACTGCTCACAACAAGGTCTGTGGATATTTTTGTGGAGCTTTGAGTACCACAAGCCGAGCACCATCTAGTTCCATTATACTGTAGAGAGGTCAGACATCTTTACGGCCAATATCTCTCACACTCTGCAACCCACACCAAAACAATCTAGACTGATAAATAGCACTTCAGGTATGAGGAAAAATATGTGTTTTCAATTTAGAGGTGAACTTTCTCTCTAATTGGTCACCGTCCACCCAACCATCCTTGAATTTAGTAGCCCAGCTAAACAGTTCTCTGGGCTACCAATCCGTCTGTCTCTCCCTCTTATCTTACCTCCTCAGTGTCGTCAGCTCGTCGGTAGACCAGTTCATATCCTGTGATCTGGTTGTCGGGGCCACCCTGGGGTGGGGCCACCCAGGACAGCAGGATACTGGTCTCAGATTTGGCCTCACCCTTAAATTCTGAAGGTTGGGATGGAACTGAAGAGATGAGTAAAAAAGGATTAGTAAAACTTGTTTAATTTTTGTTCCTTTAATCTTGCAGAAGGTAAATGTTTACATTTTCAGTATAATATGGTATATCTATTTGCTTCTTGTCTCATACCTCCAGTCTTGGCTATAATCTGCAGGTCCTGAGACAGGGGTCCGTCTCCTACTGAGGTGAAGGCCAGCACTCTGATGTAATATGTCTTGTTCGGAGTCAAACCCTGGATAGTGATAAAGTTGGCACTTCGCACCATCTGCTTTTCCCACTGCACAACACACAACACAATGCATGAATGCAAGAGGATACAGAGATGCACTCTTGTGTATTAGACACATGAAGAAAACACAAGTTAATGCCATCAGTCATCAGTGATTATAAACAGGCACACACCTGGTTAACTGGCAGCGTGTTGTCTGAGGTGTAATAGACTCTGTAGCCTACCACCTGTCCATTAGGTTCCTCTGGTTCATCCCAGTGGATGATTGCTGTTGTGGTGCTCAGCATACGACCTCTGACCTGCAGGGCAAACAGGAAGAACTTCAGTGGCGCTGCACCCGGAAAAAATGTTCTGTAATTCCACTTGAGAAAGTTCAGTTGAAGAAGGTTGAGCTAGTTTATTTTGGAGAAAATAAAGTCATCTTAAGACAACAAGACCGTATGTTGGGTATAAAATTTTCACGTTTAAAAACAAGTACAACCTCATGTTGTGTCAATTACATATAAACACTACCTCCAAAACGTTTTTCTGTCACTGAAGCTTTTGAAACATGTTTGATTTGCTGCATATTTGCGCATCCATCAAAAGCTTTAAGAGAGTTGTTTGACCAAGATGCAGTAAAGGAAATATGGCGTAACCTGCAGAACAGGGGGGAAGTGGAAAGGGGGCCAGCAAGAAAAAGGAATGGAAGTATATGAAGGTAACGTCCTTGTTGAAATCTTCCGAGACAAAGACAAGGTAACGTTACCCTATCAAGAATGGCACGACAGCAATAATAACACCAACAGTGGCGTTGATCTAATAGCTTCACAGTGTGATTTAAACTCAGGTAACCTCGGTGCCAAATGCAAGACGTGGGCTGAGAATGGCAACAGCCTAGAGAGGTAGCTCAAGTGGAGAGAAGCAAGAGAGCAAATGTGCCTTTCCATTTTGCCTTATATTGTGAGTTTCTGCCATGAACAGAACAATAGAACACATCAGACTCAAGTTTGCAAGGTTCTTGTGTTTAACATTTTTTGTCAGATAAAGAATTGAAAAACCCATACGAAACTTTCATGATAACAGGCAGCAAATCATACTGTATAACAGCCAAGCTTGACGTGAAGTTGTTTCAAGAGAAATAATGATACATTAGATTTCAAATTACAGCTAAGCATTCAAGTCAACTTGTTTTTCATACAGAACTAAAACTGCATTCCTCCAATCTAATGCTGACCTGTCGAGGAGGCGAAGAGGGGGCCTGCTCGGCCGTGCGAGCCTCCACCACCTCGCTGGAGGGGCCCTGACCGATGGTGTTAACGGCCGCCACCCGAAAGTCGTAGTGGGAGTATGGGCTGAGGCCACCCACGCTGTAGCGCGTTGTGGCGATGCCATCAATCTCTTTGTAGGGATCCTCTGACCCTTTGGCACGGTGCTAGAGGAGGCAAGAGAGGAAAACGGAAAGAGGAACATACTGATTTAAAACTGCATTCAGCAACTTAATACAGAGGAAGCACTACATATAGGGATCTCTATATATACTATATATATATACTGTATATCAGTTTGACACCAATAAACTGCAAACACCACGCTCTTATTAACCAACAAAGATTTATGCAAAAACAGAGAATGAAATGTGAGACATCACATATCTAATGTGCTTTTTCTGAATGGAGTCTTCAGTCATTGCTTCAGTGCAGCAGTTCATGTTTCATTCTTAACATTTCAATTCATTACTCCTTGTGGGCAGAGAGTACTCCAGACACCAGATTTCATTTGAGCAATTTAGAGATTTTATTACCAGCAGGAGAGACAAGGAACTCTTTTATTTTGTGGCCCTACTTACTGATTTAGGCTGCTAATAACAGTTTATGTCCGTATAAAACTCTAGTGCAGCTTTGGCCATCTCAAGTTCAGTGTCTCAGAAAACCTGTGTGCACATGCAGTAATGTTTCTGTGTGTGTTACACACCTGTATGATATAGTAGGAGACTGGCTCAGGGTTGCCCGAATCCCAGGTGAGTGTAATGCTTGTTGCAGTTCTCTCCGTCACCACAGGAGTACCAGGGGCCTTCGGCAGCGCTGAGAGAGAAGAGAGATTTTACAAGCTATCCCCTGATAGACTTTCTACCATCACTCTGTGCTCATAAAAACAAAAAATCAACATCTGCTGGTTAAAACATGGCCAGCTCATGTTTCTACAATTATACAATGAACATAATCTCTACAGAACAATTACAAGAATTAAATTAAACATAATCAGACTACACAAAAAATTCAATTCAACAACTTGTTCATTTTAATTCAAATTAATGCCACTGTTTACTCACAACATTTATTTATATTCAGACTTAGTGATCATTAATTAGTTACAAAAATAGGTCCCTATTGAAAACGGAGTTTGACAGAGAAAAACAATTCCTTGCCTAACGTGAAGTGGAGACAGAAGTCAATTTTCGTAAATGATTCCCAAAATGTGAATAAATTAGAATCTAATTTGTCAAAAATAATTCAGTTGTTCCTTTTTTCCAGACATGAATAGCCTCATGTAGCACAACTGTCCAGAGAAAACTGCTCTCATAAAGGCAGACATACTTCTGTTTAGGACTTTTTACATAACGTTAAAATTTAAAAAAATTTCCTCTTCTAATTCTTAGTATTTCTCAAAAATCACTATCTTATAATTTCTTTAAATTTAAATAAAGAAGTAATACATTATGTATTCACTATTACAATCTATCAGGGTCAAAATAATGCCTTATATGACATTCACTGATTCCTCACTGAGCCACTTCATCTTTGTTTCCCTTACTGACATTTTAAAAATCTCACATGAAGGTGTCCTCATGCCCGTTGGATTTAATGCCAACAAAATTTTTAATTGATGTAATTGAAACAAATGGGCCTTGGTTGCTCTTAATCCTTAACAGTTCTCTATCCACGGGCTGCGTCCCAGACTTTTAAAACAAGTGTTCAGCCCCTCCTACAAAAGCCTTGGCTGGATTATTTTATCTCTAAAATATACCAGAATAAAAAATAACGTGGCTAAGCAACTCCTTGCTGCTGTGAAGAAAACAGCATTTCTGAAACCTTCCAATCTGGTCAACGTCAGGATCGCAGCAAAAAGCCTGTCCTTCTGAAAGTCACAAATGACCATTTAATGACCAGTGATGCTGGCATGTGCTCCATTCATGCATTATATGATTTGAGTGCAGCTTTTGACACGACTGATGACAGCATTTTATCAGACAGACTGAACCAATGGGTGGGTATATCGGGGACAGCGCTGAGCTGGATCAAATGCTTTCTGTCAGAAAATTCTGTGTGTCTGTAAACAACCATACAGTGTGTCTCCATTCCCTACCGTCAAATATGGTGCACCCATATGGGAATATATACTAAACCAAGGCAGTAATTATGACATATACTGGAGGGGACAATATTCAAATATGCTCAAAACGTTCCTCCCAATTTATTGATTAAAAATATAAATACTTTTTTGCTGTGCTTTAACAAGCAACCACGCACCACTGTCAAAAATAATCATCAACAAATACAGTAATAATCATAAATAAACCAAACAAATTGGCACTATTGTTACAACTGGTTCTAGTATTACAGTGTACTGCACTTCTACATGTGATTTGTCCATGTGGTGTTGCTGTACCCCTAGCTGCGGCTAGAGCAGCTACATGACCTGCCCACCAGCTACAAGACTTGCCCATCATACCAACACAATCACCCTCTTTTGCTCCTTGTTGTGGAAGCAGATGCCCCAAAGTAAATGCTACGTTAGCATTTAGCTAGCTATGAAGTGTTGTGTTAAAAGAGAGGCCGTTATGGTTAGGGTTACATTTCGTTACTTATGAGATCATTTATGCCATCATATATAATGAATAAAGTAAATGAATAAAGTAGACTATTGCTGTGTTCGACCTCATATTCATTCCCTACGACGTGGATGTGTACTGGTGGTGGGCGCAGTTTGTAGGGGCTTGACATGTAGGCTTTGAACGGAGTGTGGTTGCAGCTATGCATGTCTTGTTGCTTGAGGTACAGTCATTGTCAAATGCTTCTGTTTCTCTTTTCTTTACTATCTTATGTATTAAAATGTGGAAAACTAGACCCCCCCCCCGGCAGGACTGGTCCCCTCCCCTCCTCTACCAATGTTGACTGATTGGCTACGGCCTTGGGCCAAACATATTAATGTTAACATAAATATATTTGGCCTATGAAAAACACAGTAAAGGGAGCTTTGGTGATGGAAATTTTCTTCTCATACATCAAGTGCTCATTCACAGAGAGAATACAGAAGGCCACACTGTGTTTCTGGCCTCTTAAAAACACTCTGCTCTTCTGAAAACCAAAGTCTCACTGGAGGCAAGGTCAAACCATCACTTCCTCTCTTGCTGACATGCTCTTTTCTCTTCACTCCTATGCCTCCTCATAAAAATGCTGATAAAAACCTACCTTTCACAATAATCTGTGCCACTGCCTCAATCACGCCGAGCGTCGACATTGCGACACATGTGTAATTGTTGGACTGGCGTACGTCAGTCAGTTCCAGGACATTGCGGCCGATGGGCATGTCATCCTCGGGCGTCAGGTCTTCCGCTCCAAGCATCCACTTCACGTATGGCATAGGGGAGCCCACAGCCACGCAGGTGATGTTGACGTTCCCCCCTGGCATGATCTCGCTGTCTGCCGGGGGGATGGAGAAGCGAGGGGGGACACGACGCACTGGACCAGACAGCGATGGAAGCAGGAAGGCAGGAGAAGAGAGGCGATTAGAAATTCATGACTGTGTTGCTCAGGAAAGTGCAGAACAATCAGTGTCTATACACTGTCGAATGATTTTTTTTTTGTTCCATGTGCTCTGAGATGAAGTTTTATGGCATTCAAAGAAGACTGCAAGCATTCAGACAGTCTGGTACATCACCACTAGGGCGCATGTGATATCAAAATGTTTTATTCATGGTGTTTTTAGGTGCGCTCCATTAAATATTTTATGAACTGAAACACAAAAGATACTCACGAAAAAAACCTCACAGCAAACACACATGCACTCACGAGGGAACAAAGAAAAGAGGAACAACGCAGGGTACAGTATATCTCAAAGGAGTAAACTGTACAGGCAGGTTTAAACCTTCAGTACCTCACATAAAACAGCCCAAACACACAAACACAAATGGCAGTTTAATGGAAGAAAAGAAAACTCTTGGGAGAGACTCAAAAGAGCCACACAGTCATTACTGTACCAACCTTCTCGCAGCTCTGCAGAGGGAGGTAGGACAGAGCACGGCGGGAGGAGGAGAAGAGAAAGGAGAGGAAAACGGAAAGTATCAGAGAAGAGACAGGAGACACAGAGAGAAAACAAGTTAGACAAAGGAGCATGGCAAGGTGGCAACAGACAGAGGGAAAGAGAAACAGGTAGTAAGAAAGAAATAAGGAGAGCAAAGAGAGAGTCCATAGATGGCCACTGTATCTGTGAAAGCCATCCTGTTTAAAGCAGCCTCCACAGCCGGCTGTCTCCATAGACTGCCTGTCAAACACTCACTGAGCAGCACTGCAAGATTTTACTGGCCCTGCAAGCTCTGTTAGACGCACATCACTGCCTCTGCTCTGACTGTGTATGCCCGCGTGTGTGTATGTGCACGTGTGTTTATATATTTTCTTTTAGCGTAGCATAGATGTGTGTGTTTCGCTTTGTGCATCCAGTCGTGTGTGTGTTTGTTTCGTATCCCTGGGAGCAATGTTGGAGTCAGGAAAGCATGCTACGCTGTTTAAAGCCTTTATTTTTTTATTTATTTTATTTTCGGGGGTGGGCAGACAACAGAGCAAAAGGCCACGGGAATAAAAATGTCTCCAAGATTCAAACATTTGGTGGGAATGTGTGTGTGTGTGTGTTGAAGGAGACAGTGCCCGAGGAGGTGAGATGCCTGTCAGATTTGGGGAGAAACACAAGTCTTAACCAGACAATGATTTGGTTTTTCTCTTAGGTCTAAAGGCTAAGAAGGGAGGGCAGAGAGATTAATAGCCTGAGTGAAGCGTTCAGCCCGGCCCGAGCTGATGTAAAGGAGCTCTCATTTAAAAAAACCATCCTGTTTTATGGCTCCACAGCTAAGAATTATAAAACACAGCCGGTTTAATAGCATCATATCACATTAATATGATAAATGCACATTCCTAGCATAGGACTGTGTAAAAAACTGTAGGGAGAGACGCTCCAGTCTGCACATCCATTACTGATGGAACCCTTACAGATCCAGTGTGTAGGATTTAGGGTGATATACTGGCAAAAATTGAATATGACTTTGTTTTCCTCAGTGTATAATCAACTTAAAATAAAAATTGTTGTTTTTTTGTTACCTTAGAATGAGCTGTTTATATCTACATATGGAGTGGGTTCTCATCTACAGAGATCTCCATGTTGCACCGCCATGTTTCTAAAGTAGCTCACAAGTGACAAACCAAACACTGGCTCTAGATAGGGCCATTTTGTACCAGGCGTGTAAGTTTTAGAGGCAGTGGGCAACAGTCCAACTCATCAAATACCAGCGCTTTGTCAGTGGACGCTGGTGTCAAACACTGACGCACAGAGATGCCCTTCTCGGCGCTATGATACACACCGTGTGGCTGCAGCTTGTAATGCAGCTGGAAACTACTTTAATTTAAAGACCGAGAAAGTCTGTATAAGGTGGGTGGGAGGTGGACTGGAATGGACTTTCACTCAGGAGCCCGCTGTTCTTTTCCGTTGTGAATTTTAAGCCAAACCATGTTTTTTCTAAACCTAACTATGTGCTTTTGTTGCCTAAACCTAAGAAAGTATACGTAAAAATAAAGTTTTTAGGTTTATACTACTACGCTGTTTGGCAAGCAACTTACCAAACAGCATAGAGGAAACATTACTTTGAAACATGAAACTGCTTTATTCAGTGTTTTAATAGCCTGGTCCGTTTATTTTAGGAAGGAAGAGACCTCTGCAGATAATTCAGCTCCCAGTAAAAAAACTCCTCAACAATAAAGACTGAAGGAATTCTAACCTGGAGAAATTTCAGCTGGTTTTAATATGCAATCATCACGGCTAGATGTCACTTAATCCCTCTAAATCTTACACACTGTTCCTTTAAATCTACATGCTGTAATTGGACTAACAGGCTGTTTTTTTTATTCCCCTCTTACCTCTGACATAGAGGTTAGCTGGTGTGGAATAGCGTGTCCCATCGCTGTTGGTGGCAACACACTCATACTTCCCCTGGTCTGACTCCTCACTCATCTCTATCTGGAGGGCACCTGGATGGATGGAGGGATTGAGAGGAGGAGGAGGAGGAGGAGGAGGAGAAGATAGAGAGAGGAGAGAGAGAGAGAGTCACACAGAAAGATAGCGAGGGAGAGAGAGCAATTACACAAAAGTGGAAGACATCCGATAATTGGGTACAGTCCATAAATACACCAACACAGAAATGGTAAGAACTGCATAAAAGTGTAAATGAATCTGAAGGAGTTTTCAGCAAAAAAACAAAAACAAAAAACAAGCTGAACAGGGAGCTAAAAAGGGGAGCCAAATCTATTGGGAGAAATTAACAAGTTTCTACCACTGTCAGCAAGAATCTGCCCAAAACAAGGGTCAGCTTCCTGATTTAGAAATGTAAAGAAAACAAAAACAAAAAAAAAAGCACTGATACAAAGACTAGAAAAACGGAGAATGTAGTCTTCATGCAAGGCAGAAACAAATAAACCAAGTAACCAAAATGTGGAGACATCCAGTCACCAATACAGTATTTAAAAAAAAATCCTTTGCTGAAAATTAAAATGCAGTTACATTAGGGAGCAAATCATGTTTCACTTTTCAAGGATAAAATGTGACAAAGATATTGCCATGGCAATAAGATATCCCCAACTCTTTACGGATCCACCAATGGGATCAGGAGTGTGATGTCATTTTAAAACACACCCAATAAGGAGGTAAAGACATCCACCGACCTCCATCAAGGCCACAGATTTGAAAAAAAAAAGGAACGACATACGCAAAGCCTTGGGAAGGGACCGACGCTTTCTCACTCCCTGAAAGCAGAAAAACTGTCAAAAAAGTCAACCAGAGGTTCTTTAAAGATGGTGTGGTATTAAGGCAAAAAAGCGCCCAGAAAAACTTTATCAAAAAAGTGGTTGTTTGGGGCTTTTTATCAGTAATGAGAGAGAGAAAAGAGAAAATGATGGTAAAAAATCATGGAGAAATGTGTGTGTGTGTGTGTGTGTGTGTGTGTATGTGTGCGTTGTGTGTGATTACGTGTGCCTGAGCACACTAATGTCTGCAAGTGTGTCTGAGTCTTCGCCATCTGGACTTTTCAGGCTGAGCGAATAACAGCTGGGAGGGAAAACAAAACTGGGACGTTTGATTGGGCAAATATAGACAAGGTAGAAGGAGAGGCCAGGTCAAGCTTAGGTCAAGACCCTCCCACAAAAAAAAGAAAAAAGAAAGAAAGAAAATCAGGTCACAAAAAAATTTAAAAAAGCAAACAAACGGAGGTAAAAGTGAAATTTTGTCACCTCAAACTAAGCAACAAAGAAATAATACAAGTTGTAAACATGTCATGCTTTAGACTGAAAAAGATGTATAAAGCTAAATGATGTTAAACTGATGGATACAAGAGAGAGATCACAATATGGCGAGGAAGGAAGCGATGGATTTCTGTGTTATAGAGTGAACGTTGAGGCTGGGATGGAAAAATGAACAGATGAAGAGAGGATGAAAGACGAGAAGAGGGGAAGTGATTAAAAGTCGTAGTATAATGAATTGCTTGCTCAATTCCAATTTCCCCCCTCTTGCACCTACTGCAGATCTGCAGCAGCTGGATGAGTGTTACCAATATGGAAGTCTTTTGGACTAAACACGTATTGATTAATCCACCCAGAGCTGCTTTTTTTTCCCAGATCTGTGAGACAAGTAGGAACCAGGGGTTGAAAAGGAATCAGGCCACTGTGTCATGTTGGTCCTCCCAGCAGTCTTACCTCGTATGGGCGTGCCACCTGAGTGGGCAATGAATGCACGAGATTAGAGAAGGAGAAGAAGAAGAAAATGTTAGTACCACAGGAGGGGAAGGGGATAAGGGAGGGAGGGACTTGGGGAGGGAGGTAACTTGGAAAGGAGAAGAATCAAATTAGAGAGGAAGACTCAAATATAGATCCTTAAGAGAGTGAGAGGAAGAGAGAGGCATAAAAGAAAAAGACAGAATAAATAAAGACAGAATAAGCCTGAGAAGAGAAAGACAGAATCTAGATAGACAGAGTGACAGACAGTGACAGAGCTATAAGGAGATGGGTTATTGATTTGACTTCATTGACTTGCAGCAGGGGCAGATGTGGCTGTAGGAGTAGGGTAATGTCTGCACTGCACTCATCTGGGTCTCTAAGAGCTGGACTGGGACTCTAACTGCCCTGAGACCCTGCACTTGTCCCCCACGTAGCTCAAAGCAAGCTGTAATCCTGCTGGTAACATGGTGTGTAAATATATTTAATATCTCTTCCTAAAAGAAAAATCCACCCTCCAATACTTTAACTTTGTTAAAAACCTGGCAGTGTCCCTATATTGTATTTGGATTGATTTTTTTTTATATTGTTTGGCGCTCCTTCCAGCTACACTGAGTCTGACAGCTGGGACATTTTCAACAATCAAAAACTTCAGCAGTAAATGTCAAGTTGATGTCTCGGCCTCTCAGAATCAAAGAGCAAGGGCGTGTTTGTATCTTTAACTGACTATCAACAGTCACACTGAGAGAGGTCTGACATACAAGAGGCAGAAGTGGACTCAAGAGACCACAATGCAATGGAGCCACAAGGGATGTTTACCATAAGTGTGTGTCAAGTTTTTTCTTGGTTAATCAATTAATAATGGTTGGCCTGAATAATGTTACACAAATGCCCATCACAATGCGCCCATTGTGATACTGATACTAGAAAATCACTGCAATACCCTGCCACTAGGTACAATACCCCATTTTGTTAGAATCAGTACTTTAAGAATAACAGTGTTTTAATAATAGCCGCATTTTCTATGAGTTGCGTTTTTACGACAGTGGTGCACTGCAAACACATAGTGCCCCACTATGAATGTGTAGCACTCCGCTTTCGCTCCCTACAGGAATAGTGGGAGAGGAATGGCTGCGAGTACAAGTGCTCTTTCCGAATGTCCACGACTTGTGGACAAAGTAGACATGTGAAGCAAACATGGCATTATTTTGCTTACATAGCCAACAGTCAGGGCTGCTGTTAAGGGCAAAATACTGTTTGGCTAATTTGGCCTTTTCTCTTTAGCTAACTTACTTAAGTGGCAAACATCTCACTAGTAAGGTTAACTTTACCATAACTTACAAGCTGCTGCAAGCAGATCAACAAAACCAGTTATAAATGATCAATTTATACTCACTCAGTACTGGTGATGGTAATCATGGCATGTTCGATTTTGTTAATAGTTATTTCTATCAGTAGAAAGGGGTTGCACGGTGGTGCAGTGATTAGCATTGTTGTATGTTTTCCCCGTGTCAGCATTACTTTTCTCTGGGTACTCTGGGTTTTCCCTGGGTACTGGACTAAATTGTCCGTAGGTGTGAATGTGAGCATGAATGGTTGTCTGTCTCTATAGGTCAGCCCTGCCATAGTCTGGTGACCTGTCAAGGTTGTACCCCGCCTCTCGCCCAATGTCAGCTGGGATAGGCTCCAGCCCATCACAACCCCTAACAGGATAAGTGGTTTCAGAAAATGAATGCTTCAATAGAAAATGCACTCAGTGCAGTTCAGACCTCTGTCAGGGAGGTGGATTCAATCTATTAAAAACTGTTTAATAAGTGATTTCTGGTTGCAACAATAAAGTTACAGAAATCACATAAACTCACATATAAAAACTGAGCCTTTATTCAGTCAAAATATTTTCTGATGTTTCAGGTTTTTTTTTTTTTTTTTAATCATTTTTTAGTATGGGTATCCAGATATTTAGGCAAGTATCATATCAAAGTTATAATTTTGGTATTGTGACAACACTGGTGGCATCTTCAAATGCACTGTTTTGTTCAACCAATGGTAAAAAAGCCTCATATATTCAGGTCACAATCTTCTTTTATTTTTCAGTGAACTGAGAAAAGCAGCAAATTCTCACATTTGAGAGCTACAGACAGCACAATTAGAATGTGATTTAAATAATTAATTAACTATCAAAATGTTAATGTTACTAATTAATTTTCTGCCACTTGACTCATCATATAATTGACTGATGGTTTCAGCTGTAAAGGTGAGTCTGATCAGTGATCACTAGGTACACAAATACATCCCAGGCATAGATGTCTCCTTCTTGTAAAAGCATTATGGGAAATTGAGGAAATCCATAAAGTATATGTAAACAAAGAAATGCAAATTACAGCACTTTGTTGTAAATTAATGAAAGTCAAAAAGTGATTTATATAACAGTTAAAATGTATTGAAGGGTGGGTTTTTCTTTACTTCTTTACTTCACTGGCTCTATTATGGCGATGTTAAAAATGGCATGTGTCCATTCATTACCTCTGAGCAGTGGGAACCAGTTTTAGCATATACATACTCTACTGTACAGTCAATGTCTAGAATCCTGAAACCAGGTCGCCATTGATTTCCTTACAGTGTCTCCACCTAACAGCCATCTAGAGTTGATGACTTATTGACTTGTAACTCTATACAGCAGAGCAGAGAGAGTAAGTGGGTGAGTGAATGACAGAGTGAGTGAGTGGGTGAGTGAGTGAGTGAGGGGAAGAATAATTGAATAAGTGGAAAAGTAAATAGGCGAGTGTGAGGACAAAGTTATTGTAATTTTTTGGGTGTGGAAAGGCTGCAGGTGCACAGGTGAGGGTGAGGCCAGCTACCTCTAGGGCGACAGATATGTGTGAGTATATACGTGTATATACATGTGTATGCATGTCTTTGTGTGCGTGTGTTTACAATTTGTAGCAACCATAGTGTGTTTCTTTTACCAAAATGATGTATGGGTGCCTGCGGACACGTGAGTGTGTAAATTTCTGTGTCTGTGTGCATCTGTGCTTCATATTATCTCTGTGTGTGACTGTTAGTAAAATGCATGCCATGCATTTTATTAACACCTCAACATTGTAAAGGTGAGCAGCAGCAGCAGCAACAGTAGCAGCATTAGTGAACAGTATATAGAGAAGTGGACAGTGAGGGTGTGGGCCTCGGAACAGAAGCACTTACCAAAGGACTCTGTGGTTAAAAAGATACAAAGAGAAAAGAAACAGCATAGACATGGCATTACAATCGGACCATTGGTTACACAGAGGAGTTGTAGAAACACCTTGAAAAAGCACTGGAACTCCAAAAAGAAGTCAAGGATATCCATTATCTACACAGAAATTAGTGCTTAAAAGAATCGTAATCATCACATAGAAGAATCAAGACTAACACACTAAATATTTGACATTTTAAGTTGTAATAATATTTTAAATCATTTAAATTGATATGTTTTTTATAAAAATAAAGGTCAAAAAGGAGTCTGAGCGAGGAGTTGAGGGCTGAGCCACAAAATTTAAAAAAATGGGGACAGAAGCAAAGAGGTTGTTATACATAAAGGAGCGAAAGAGTTGGGTGTCCAATCACAAGAGAGGGATTTTGGGTCCAGAGTCGGTCTGGGGAGGGAGGGGACTTTGCTAAGACAAGTTGGGATTTTACACTACTGTGGCTATTTAAAAGCTGATTGATATGGATTGAGCGGCTTGACTGGAACATAATTTATTCTGTGTTTTTCTCAGAGTAATTTGTCCTCGAATTTAACACATTCTGTCAATATATTTTCTCAAATAACATGGATGCAATGTCTGTGAGTCAATTTCACACCCACGCCAGACACACTTTCCATGAAATGAGGAAAAACAAAAGGTTATTTGCTTGTTTAGTCACAGCAGTGAGCCATCTTAGAGAGGACATTCCTCTGTGCATGTCACCATCACCTGGGTTTACCTCGCACATTCTGTCAGTAGAGAAAATTGGTCGAGAAATGACTGGAGAGGTGATGCGCACTGATGCGTGTTGTTACAAATATTTTATAACATTTGTACTAAGTGAAAAATTAAACCCTTCGTGATGGTGATTTTGCACGGGAAGACCTCGGAGAGTTTGGAGAAAAGCGGAGAAGAGTTGGGAGTTCACTGTTTTAAGGCTTTGAAGAGTTGAGAAAAGTTGGCAACCACACACAGTCAACTCATACCACAGCGGCAGCAGAGAAACACAGCCAGTAACCACGGCAGGAGGAGTGCGGAGCAGCAATAAGAAAAGGGGTGAACGAGGGCAAGAATAACACACGCTTTGTCGGAACAGAAAATAAAAAATGGGTTTTGGGGGAAAAGAAAGAAGGAGTGGATACTGAAATAGGGATAAAAACAAAGTGGGAGGGAAGACAAACCTTAAGGTGGAAATAAAAGCTTGGGGGTTGAGGGGAAGGGAAAGAATGGAGGGATTGAATCGTTGGTTACCTGAGCGGAGCTGCTTGATTCGTCCGTTGTTATTGGACGTGTTGACCGGCAGGAAATCCTTGAACCAGGTAATTTCTGGGTCAGGGTTGCCGCTAGCAGCACAGAGCATGGTGGCGGTCCGAGAGCGCTCCACCACTTTAAGCTGGGGACCCATGTCTATGGTGGGGAACCCCGAGGGCAGCTGGTCCTCTAGAAAGATCAAATACACAAGTCAAACGGAGCTGGAAAATAAAGATACACATTCATCTACATCATCCATCACGTTTAACTGTGCTCATTTGAATGGATTTCTTTAAAATACTATTCAGTATAAAAGTATTTACTGTTATATTTGCTATTGACTTTACTTTACTTTTTCATAATTCTAAGTCTGCACAGCAAGAATGGTCGTAGTTTTTGAAACATTGTTTTGAGAGACTTTTTTTAGTCCTATTTCAGGGTAGGTATAATTTAGGGCAGTTTTTTATACCTTCATACCTCTCTTTCACCAGGACATACAGTGTTTGTCAGTGTAAGTGTGCAGCGCAAAATTATAAAAGAAAAAAATCATACCGATAAGATTTCTAAATACCCTGGTGTACCTTGATACTGTAATTCGCCCAAACCTAGTGGGTATTTACCCTGCACAAGAGGTACTTTGAGTGACAGAGGTGAACATGTGAACAGGGGTTGATTGAACACGTGAACCAATGCAGCACTGTCAACTGCCATTTTGAAAACCCATCTGCTGTGTAAACAGCAGACAATACAGAACACAAATAACAGGTCATAACGAAAAAAAAGGAATAGAGTCGAATGGATAAATAGAAGAAAACAAAGAAAAAATAGACCGACAGCAAAGTCCAGGCTTGAGCATATGCAGGAAAAACACAATGTGATTTTGACTCAACAAAGCGAAATGCGCTTACGTCACTTCAGTGTTTGTATTGGCAGCGCGAAAGCAGTGAGACAAAAAAAAAAAAACCCTTGACGATATTTAGTTCTTGGGGGAACTCAACAAAGGGCAGTTCCTTACATACCACTTTCCACCAAATTAGCTCTGTGTCTTGAACTGGTTCCATTCATGATTAACTGGAATCTTGGTATTATCTAGTGAATAAGCCTGTTTCCACCAGTCTTGAGTAGAACCACTTTAATCACGGGTATGTTATCAATGGAGGTTGTTGCACAATGCACAATGGACAACTGAAGTAAACAGTACTAACAAAATCGTGGATTACATTGTTTACCTTTCGTTCTGTATATACAGATATTTGTTTTTGCCCCACAAACAAGCATGGGCCAATTACTAACGAGAACCTTACTTGACTTCGCAATTGTTGCCTTCTCCATCTATTCTTCCAACCTGTAGAATATCACAAGCCCACTGATGTTGTTACGGTTCACATTTCAGGTCAAGGAAAACGTGGTTTGGTTCCAAATTTGAACCAACTTTTATTCTTGGTCAAAAAGCTCTAAGCGGTTTAAAATTAGGTGTGGGAACCTGAACGGAACTGGTTCTAAGTTGGTGGAAAAGGGGTATCAGGAAGTCCCTCTGAACTGTTTGGTTTGGGGGCCAAAAAAAGAGACACACAGAGATGCTGGAAATGTTAAGGCTTTGTCCCTTTTTTCAGTGGGTTCAGTCGAATTTGCATTCATATTACTAATATTACATGTGGAGCAGGTGCTGAGCATTTTAAGGACTTTTATCCAGTACTTTTAGGTTTCTACTTTGACTTCTCTGCACATTTGCACTCAATTTTTCTCAAACTCTCAGTCACAGCATACTCTATGATTCAGGTCCTACAACTGGCTCAGGCTAGTCGGGAGGTGAGTAAGAAATAATAAATATATTACAGATCAGCACTATACTAATTTTGTAATTCTCTTTACCTGTTAATGTTCCCTCTAAATACAAATATACATTGAGCTGCCGGTTTATTAGGTCCACCTAGCTAAAACTAATGCAGTCTAATACAACAATCCTACACTAAAGTCCACCTTTATAAAGGCTATAATATTCAGTTTTTATCAAACTGCTTTAGAGAGATATTGATTCAACTGTACTTTAATGGTATACCTTAAAACCAGTATACTGTATATCACTGCAACCCTATTCAGGACATGCAATGTCAGCCAGTCCTGCAAAAACTCTCAGCTCTGTAGTGCTGAGCATGCTTAGCAATGTCATGAGCTTACACATAGCTTGTTACACTTTAATTATTTTTAACAAGATTTGTGAAGACTGACTGTTGACCAGATAGGTCTCATTGAAACTGCTAAACCTCATGTTTGGCTTTTCAACCTTAAACTTGTAAGATTTGTGGTTGGGCTCATTATGGTGTTGATCATTAAATTGCTTGAGCACTGAATTCACCTGTTTGCGAACGAGGAGGATCCCTTTATCCATCCCCAGAGGTCCAATAAAGTAAGAGTTTACCCATTTCATAAAACCTCTATGCAAACTTTTATTACTTAAATCACTAATTTAAGCTAACAGCACTAGCATTGATCACAGAGCATTATTCCCACGACAAACTCAAGGTGCCATTAGCTGCAAAGCAACCATTAGCTTTCTACAAGTTGACAATCCTAACCTGACAGTCACTTGTTAGGGGGCCGCAGTTTAAAGCAGTGGCTGAGTAGTTTTATTAAATGTAAATGAAGTGTTGACATGGACTGCAAATAATATATAATAATATAATACATGTAGTTCATTTCATGTTCGGGTGGCTGCACAAAATGTTTCTGAGGGCTGCCATTGGCCCGCAGGTCGCACTTTGAATAACTTTAATTCATCCCTCTGAGTCAGTCGCGCATTAGACATACACCTAAAGCAGATAGTAAACAATCAAAACAAGACCAAGTGTGATGCCTCATAGCCTACTTGAAGAGAAACAGATTCAGCCCTGAATTGACATGAAGCAGGTTGAATCACTAGTTCACTGGAAAAATGTTTTAAAGGGAACTGGCTAGTCAAATACAGGAGTCAAATTTAGATTCAATTTAGAGTCAAAATACGTTTCGAATCAGAGTCAAGCCCGCAGGCAAGACTTTTGAAAAATACAATAGCGAGGTCAAACAGAATGAGTAACATTTCATTCCACCTGACAAACTATCTTACAAAAGCTTTAGGCAGCTGCTCTTTAAATCAGAATCAATTGAAAATCAAATACTGTCTATTCTGCTGGGAGTCAGTGGCAGTTGAGCTACACTTTTTGTCCTGTTCCATCTGCACACAACCCTCTCTGGAAACTCACCCCCTTGCATGAATCAAATAGGCGAGTCAAATAAAGACGCATCCACTGGGACTCGCACCCTTTTGGGATGCCAAATCAAATGTGAATTCATAGACATCCGAGGCAATTAGATCAAACATGGAGAGTGGTTCCACTGTGATAGAGGGAAATCAAAGGCAGTGGGCCAACTTCATTCATCTGAAGTGGGAGATTTAAGGAAAGGAGGGGACAATGCTTCGAGGAGGTGGGGGATCAAAGACGCCTGAACTCAGTCAGACTGAGAATATACTGTATTCACCCTTGGAATCAAATAGTTTCAGAGCAATTTGGTTTTAAAAACAAATTCTTAACTTTGTTCAAGGCTGCACTTTGAAACTGTGAGGTAAAATGTCAGATCCATGAGTCATCCATAATGAAGTGGGTAAAGATAGACACGGTGAAAAGAGACAGATGAGCAAGGAGCCTGCGTTCCTGCCTGTGTTTGTATTTGATCTAGGAGGCAGTCTTTTGTAATTTTCCCCCCATTTTTTTTGCTACCCAGAATCCCTTGTGACTTTATCCCTCTCAACCACACAGAGCCTCATTAACGGGAAATCCTAGCACTGAACCTCGCCAAGGAGATGCTAATTCTGGTACTGGCCCATCGAACCATAGCCGACGGGTCGTGAGACACCAGCTTTGCGAGTGCGTGTGTGGCCTTTTAACAGCTCCGGTTTCAATCAATCACAAACGCCCCGACAAATGGAAACATGGACATAATAAACCAAAAGAACAAGATCAGAAGGTGTTTGTGTGTACCAGTGTGTCTGTGAGGGCGGGTGGTGAAAGAGGGGCAAGAGTGCAAAAAAAAGGGGGAAAGAATGGAATATAGTGAGACAAAGAAAGAGTGACAGAAAGGAAAATAGAGAGAGAACAAGGGAGAGAGAAAGAGAAAAACAGACAGAAAGGGAGAGAGAGCACAAGGGACCCATACAGCATAACAATCCTGATTCTCTCCGCTTTCATTATGCAAACGCTTACTTCAAAGCCAGCCCCTCGTAGGCAGGAATAATGCATTCTATTTCATCTACCTGGGGTGGGACACTGCACTGAACATTGAGGACGCACAGTTAGAACGCTACTCCCCGAGATCATGCATCTCTCTCTGCCCCTCTTCTACAACCACTCACCCGTGCAGGAAAAGAAAGAGTTGATGTGGAAGTAGAGGTGTGTGCAAGAAGCCCAAAAACGTAGGCAACCAAAAGTGGCACAGATGAAAATACACACACACAGACGCATATTTGTGCAGACAACAAAACAAAAACACAAGTTTTTTTAATTTAAAGCTGACAAGGTGTGAAGTGATATAAGTGACTGTGTGAAGGCTGTCTGAATTAACTGATGCGCGAACACACAGGCACACTCATGTTAACACATGCACATAACCAGCTCTCTACCATCCATCACGGGGGCAGGTGTAAGCAACACCAAAGTGTGTTTGGGACAAAGCTGCTCCAGCATGTGTGCATGTGTGTGAGTGTGTGTGTGTTATTCTGAACAGTTAAGTACCCCCTGAGGTCAGAGCAGATGCGTAACCCTACACTCCCTTGTTGACGGAGCCTTCCACACATCCCACTGTTTCATTTGGATTTGCTCCCACATCAGCGTTTCCACTGCGAGAGATCCAGATAATTTCACAGCTCATAGAAAAGCCCGGTCTCACAATCATGGGAACTGCCGTGCGAACACACTGTCCTCTTTATGTGAGACCCAAAATGAAATCCACACACATCTCTCACTGGGTTCGTCATCTGTAAATCTGGAAGACCGCAGGTCAATCTGGTCTCAGAGTCATGGGAACTAAAGAATTAGCTGGCTGCTGTATCGGAAGCTCCAGAGTAATGTCTGCACCTGCAAACGAACCTGTTTCTGTCATTCATGACCAACTCAGGGGATAAACAGCAGAAGTGATGGATGCAATAAAATTAACACTTTGAATTTCTTGCATTCCAATACAGCAGCTGTGCTACTGCAATACTTTGTGCTTCTTAGATGTTACTTTTTTTGTTGAGACTGTGTCAGAGAAGTGTTGATTCAAGTCTGGTGTTGTTTGTGAGGCCACAGTTGGTTTTGTTTCTGCATCTCATTAAATTGTTTGTAGGGCACACAATCTTTTGTCACAACTACATTGTGAGTATAAGCTGTTAGATAAAATGTGAGGGACACCTACCAATTGGGTTGTGATAGATTTGATAACTGTGTTGCTTACTTAATAATAATGTGTAGGGATGCACTGATTTATAGGCCTATTGTTGGTATTGGTTGATTTTCTCCTTGTTGACTGTCATTGTCCTATTGTCAAATAAGATGACATTAACCAGTGTCAGTGGCTGATATTTTTCTTTTGTCACATTGATTTTGTGCAGCCTAAATAGGAGGGCTAGAAACTAGTGATGTCCCATCATCCCGAGGACAATAGAAAACATGTTTGGAATGAACAGAGATCCTCTCCAGGACACCTTTGGGATGAAAGGTTGTGATAAACTAACTACTGCTTCCTATCTTCTCCTTGGTAATGCTACATTATGAACAACAAATCCCTGTTGAAATTGGCAAAAGGAGAGCTGGTTTAGATTATGTTAGCTGTTAGCAGCCACTGGTCAGAACTAATAGCAAACAGAGGTTGCATTGAGTTATATTATGTTGCATTTGAGATTTATTCGGAAAAAATAGTATTGGGCAAAGATTAATTACGACTTTATCATGATGTGTTCAAATGAAATCTCGTAAAATTTAGGTTTTGGCAAGACACTAATAAATACAGCTATCCCAGCTGACATTGGGTGAGAGGCAGGGTACACCCTGGACAGGTTGCCATCACAGGGCTAACACATAGAGACAGACAACCATTCACACTCACATTCACACCTACAGACAATTTAGAGTCACCAATTAACCTATCCCTAATCTGCATGTTTTTGGACTACGGGAGGAAGCTGGAGTACCCAGAGAAGGCCCACGGTGACACAGGGAGAACATGCAAACTCCACACAGAAGAGCTCACTTACCCTGGGATAGAACCCCCCCAGCCCGTGTACAACCAATGCACCACCGTACAGAAGACTCATACAGAAGTAAACCCTCTCAATCATCATAACGATTGAAACATTTATGGGCGTGTACCCCCACAGTGCTGAGGTGGTGTTGGGGATTTATAAAAAGGTAGCGACAAGTTACCAGACTGTAAGCAGCAGGCATTTAAGAGACGCTCAAACATAGCAAGGCGAAACGCCAAACGAAAGTGAATCTCAGGTTTTGCCGACTTTTACTTTCACTTGCCTGACTAAATTTGTACTCACTCAAAGGTAGCATAATGAAGGGCTGAATGACTTTAATTCAGTTCCTTTTTTTTTTATAGTAAAGATTTCTTTGTTTCCGTGGGGAATAAATAACAACAATAACAACAAAAAACACTGGCATTAGCCAAAGTGTCATTTGAAACATCAGTATCAGCCCTGGAATCACTGCATCCCTGGTAAAATGTATACAATATGATGACAGCTGGGATAATAATATGAGGAATATCATGAGAGCTTTTTTAAAAAATTGTAATTATCACAACCTTGGTCTCTTTTTTTAGCATCAGCCATCATTCCTATCAGTAATAACACCATTACACAGGTGAACAGTGAAAACATGATCCAAACTGTCTGTTGTAAACATCCACTACCATTTACAGACCTACTTTCTCGTTCAACTGTCATCCCACACTTACATTACCAACATTTCTGCTGCACTCACTTTCCGTTTTAGCTTCAAATAAAGTGGTTTAGATACTCTGGCTCAACTGCTGGCTTGTTTACAACCTGTCTGATCATCTGAGCGGTTGTGTTTCCTGCCTGGTCAGACTTTACTGTCTCCATGTTCCAGGATATTAGCAAGTACTATAATAACAGAAAAGAAAAATCACACCAGAACGTACATTTAAGAATGGAATATAGAAGTTTACAATGTCATCTTTCCAATTTAAAGCTTCAGTTCTTGGACTGTAGCACATTGTCTGAGACTCACAAACTCAGCTTTTACCAAAGCATGAATTATACAGTATCAGACTGCACACTGGATCCTAAAGCATATAATTGCTCTGAAGTTCATTATTATTTCAGCCATTGTCAATCACACCCGTTTACTGGAAGCCAAGATTTCAATTAGCCTGGTTCTAATCCTCAGTAATTAAGCCGGCTGACCTTAACACCAGATCCCCCCTGTCTGACAGACAGTCAGTCAGTCAGTCAGTCAGTCAGTCACTGGAGCTGTCTTTACAGAGCCAGGGGAGACAAGGAGACATGACTGACAAGACCCTGTGCGTGTGCATGTGTGTGCGTGTGTGTGTGTGTACTTTCGACTGACATTTGGACTGACAGTATATCAGGGGCTATTAGCTGCTCCCAGGTGGCCTCTTATTCATCCACAACACAATGACTCCTCAGAGGAGTAGAAAGAGGCTAATCACTACATAAAGACTGACTGTCTTAGATTGAGGATACGTTTGTGCGTGTGTGTTTGCCTGTCCGCGTGTGTGCGTGTTGGTGTGTGTGTGTGGTCACGTTCTCTGTAAAGATTATACACGAGCAGATAGCTTCCATCAAGGGAGGCAGGAAAAATCAAAAATAGATGCAGGGACACGTAAGCAAAAGCACATACAAATACACACACACGCGTGCACACACACACACACACATACAAAGACAACCATGTGAGACAGGAAAAATTCTGGATGGATGGAGCGGAACAGCACAGAAGATGCAAAGAGTGGTCTGATGTGAATAATTTAGAGGTTGCTGTGTAGTGGACCTAAGAGCATCTGGAGAGACAGAGAGAGGGAGACAGAGAGAGGGGGAGAAGAAACAAAGTGTATAAAAAGAGAAAGGGGGAGAGTGAAAGAAAGCGTAAGAGGGAATGAACTTGACGAGACAAAAAACACAGACGGACGAGAGGGAGAGAAGCGAGTGGAGAGGAAGAACTGTAGACTATGTTATTACCCCTCAGAGAGACAAGAGGGAAAGAGAGAGAGGGAGACGAGATGGTAGAACAATAGGCTGCACGTCCTTTCCCCACGAGCATGTACTGTAAAGGCGGGCGATGTGATTATCCACACTTGAGCAGCTTCACTCACTAAGACACTCTTGAGCTTCAAACTACCGGTACATAATGTTCTCCTAATGGACTCCACTAACACTAACATCACTATCTGCATTAATGGACTCTTGCTAACACTAACAAAAAACATCCACCGCAGTGGACCCAGGCATACACTTGCATATATATATATCCACATCTGAGGAAACATTCGACAAGGCTTCACTTCTCCTGCATAAATTGTTTTAAAGTTTGAAGAACATCGACAGGGAAATATACTATTTGACTCTACAATGTGTAAAACCTGATTTCGACTGGATAATACCTTAATGCACTCCGGCTAGAGCTAAAATCCCCACCTACAGTTATAATCTTTAACTAAAGACCTTCTACCTTATGTATACGAGAAAAAGCTTTGAACTTTACCATCAGAACTTCTGAGGAGCCACAGGTCAGTTTGAGTTAAATCACTCTAGTCATATAAAGTATTCCTTATGGGTGCAAACACTAAATAATGGGGATGTTATACATACGGGAAACAATAAAGTGTGACTGCTTTGACAGTCACTGTCTAGGGTTTTAATGATTCATTAATCTGGGTCATTTTTAAATGGGACCTATTGTGCTTTTTGGTATTTTGTGTTTTATATATATAGTGTTAAAGTGAAGGATGCTCACGTTGAATGTGGCCAAAGTTTCAAATAATGAGGTAAACACATGTAGAAGTAATCCCTGAGCAAAAACCTCTGATTTCCGACTGTTCTGAACACTTCATTTCCAACTGTTTTTTTCCTACTCTGGTTACAAGATGACATCATATTGCGTCTGATTTCATTATAAGGTCATCTGCTCCAGGCATGCTATTACAAGGGTTTATATTATGTAGCCAACACTGCTACATGTAGCTACATGCTAACATCAGGGAAACATGTAATCTTGGTTGCCGATGTTGTAAATGTCGCCAAGATTTCGGATCAGATTCCTGCTGGAACATGTCCAGTTGTGTTTAGAGGCTTTTATTGGACATTTTCACAGTAAAAAGTGCCACTCTTCTCAATAACAGTCATTCCTCAGCTGCAGTGATGGTGCAGAAATGCCAAGATGTGATAGACCTGCAAACACTGACCAATCAGAGCAGACTGGGCTTCTTTGGGAGGGGGGGTTAAAGAGGTAGGCGCTAAACGGAGTGTCTCAGACAGAGGGTGAATACACGTGTTTCAGCACAGACAGTATGAGGAACATAAAGTGTTTTTGACCATTAAAGCATGTGAACATGTTCGATTAGAAGCCTTAAATACAAGTATAAACCTGAAAATGAGCATAATCACTCCCCTTTAAGACAGAAGAAGATAGAAGTAGAGCACAGCAAGTAAAAAAAAACGTGTTTGATAGCTAAATGGAAACATAGCTTGCATGTGTGTTCACACGGACCTCTTAGCACACTTAGTCTGGTGGAGGCAGTGATCTCTCCTGCAGAGTTGGAGGCGTGACATTCGTAAATAGCCTCGTCTCTGGGGGTCCTCAGTGGCTGGATCCTCAGGACCGAGCCGGACCCGTCGTCAAACTCTATTACCTGTTGGTGAGAAAAGACATTAAAGTGGTATTAATCAAAATGATTAAAAATGTGTAAAGTGATCTTATGATTTCATTCAACAAACCTCACTTCAATGGAGCTTCATAGCACCTGTTTTTACTACCCTTACTGCTGAAAAACACTAAAAGCCAACTGTTCACCCCCCAGCACCAGGGAAGAGACATGGCTAGCAGCTAGCTGGTAAATATAGTGGAGCATTTAGTAGCTACACATACAAATATTTCCCTCAGGAGTTGGTGGAGACCAAAAACAGAGCTAAAAAGAGTGAATACTGAACTTACACTCATCAGGTAGACAAAAAAAAACTTGTGGCTCTGTGTCTGCTGAATACTAAGGGCACTTTTTGCCATATCAGCCTAAATGCTTGTAATATGTCAGTGTTGTGTTTACATACAGCTTGTTTCTCCTGCCTCCAAAGTGGCCAAAAAAATCAGTAACCATAGGCTTAAATAATTCTCTTCTAAATTAATCAAGCTTTAAAATATTGCACTGTGTTACGGAAACAGTGGAAGCAGAAATGTTTAACTGAAGTATGGACCCCGACTGGTGCTGCTGTTTGGTTTTAATTTTATCTTCAACATTGTTGACAGCTCAATGATAAACAGTAATTTTCAGAGACAAAAAAATAAGGCCTTTTCTGAGTTTTTAATTTGCTGAGGGAAGCTGAGGGGGCAGAGCCTGGGAGTATGAGAGCTCTAAGTCAGATTTAATCTTTAGCCACAAGGCATAGTCCATAGTCTATAGTCTATGATCAATTACTACACACATTTAAATAGATTTTAGCTAGCACCAGAGAAGCAATCTACTGATGATCAAAAGTAGCTTTTGACTGAACTGAAAGAAAGGAGAAGAAATAATTAATAACATAATTCTCGTTGATTATCTCTGATGTCCTTTTCAATTTAGGATGTAATAAAACAAAAATGTTTTTCAGAAATACTGGATTGTACATTTTAAATGCTCTTGCATAAGTTTAATACATGCATGTATTAGATCTGGATTCTGAATTCTGAGAAGGTTTCCGCTGACTGAAATCCAATAAAAAGAAATCCCTCAACAACTCCTGACCGAGAGGACGGCAAAGAGAAATATACAGCGAGTAGTCTGAGTTTATATAGGGTGGATTAAAAATAAAATATCTCCCCAAGTGATTTAATCACAAACAGGAAGACACCAAGATGAACTTAAACCTGGGAGGAAACTCGACTTATTAAAGTGGAAAAGCACCCTGAGCTCAGGGTGACACTGGCTGGCGAGGAGAGAGGCTGGTTCAACATCTCCATCTAAGAGTGACTTGTGAGGTGGGGAAATAAATCAAAGGTTAGAGCCTTCGGGAAACTAATAAGGCTGATCATATAATAATCTCATATACTGTAGCCCAAGGCATCATCTGACATATGAAAGAGTTGGAACACATTGCATTTCACACAATTGTATAACCTTTGGAGTACAAATGAAGAAAAGCAGGTAAACGGATCAAATGTTTAACAGCTGTGGCTTTATGTATGTTCATGTATTCCCATAGTAATGCTGTCTATTGTAAACAAAACACAATGCTCATTACTGACTTAAATGTCAACTTTCATTCTAATAAATACAATGCCAACAATATATCTTTCTCACAGTGGGCACTGTGATTTGCCCGTAAAAACTCTAATTTAGCAAGGCAAAATCATGGATGTAAAAAGAGAACTGGACATAGCGTTTAAGGTAGGCCCCTGTTCATTCCCATACAGTCGCTCAGTGATTCATGAAGCCAAAAAAAAGTTTGACTTTGCAGGTGTAAAATCACCTGGATCTTCCGCATCATGGGGCCCACAGAGCAGGTGCACTGCACACTTTGCCGACTAAGCTGCTAACTTTTGCCAGTTAACAGCTAACTTCCAGTTTAGCCCTCCACTAACTTGAATGGGAATAAAATGATTTAATTGTGTGGCTCTTCTAGACTTTTGACATTTTATTGGACAGATTGGATCAAATCCTGAGTGTGAAATGAGCCATTTTGTGGGGTTGTGATGCTCAAAAAATGGTATCCAGTGAATTACAGTGGTCTCTTTTATAATTAAAGTTTATGGGAAAAGTCTTTTTGGGCCCAATGGCATCAAGTCATGGGCCGAGAAGCTGTAATTCCATGGTTTGGCCATTGCATCAAATTGGCTTCAAAGCCCAGCACTGTTCCTGGGGGCCTGGGCGAAAAGGC
>JAPZEB010000020.1:19160725-19173067 GCA_029783705.1 Chaetodon striatus | reverse complement strand
AACCCAAAGACAACGCGTTTGCATCAATTTATTTGAGCAGCGGTAAGGCTGATAAATACTCCTTTCCTGGCCTCAGCAGACATGAGCACAATCCCACCGGCTCCACAGACTGCCTGTGGACTGTTGCCTTGAGGCAGGCAATTTGATCCATCAACAGCCGTCAGAGCTGAGAACCACGGTGCCCACGCTCTCTGATTTGTCAGTTGCACAAAAAGTACATATCAGAATCTGCTTTAATGGCCAAGTATGTGTGCGCATACATGGAATTTGACTCCAATTTTTGTTGCTCTCACTGAACAAACACAGAAAGACATACAACTGAAGTTGAACAAGGTAAACATAAACATCTGACTATCAGATGTTCAAGCTATCACAATGCCATTTGTTAACAGTAATGAAGTAGTGCAATAATATAGAGTGCAAAGGGTTTTGGAATAAATATGATTAATGATTAATGTGTCTAACAGGTTGCTTTATATGAAGTATGTGGCTGTGTAGCAATATACAGCAGTAACTTATATCTATATTGATAATGATGAAATAAACATAAAATATATATGTGTATACATATATATATATATGTGTGTGTGTGTGTGCGTCTATATAATCAAATGCCCAGTCCTTTTTACTAGCCGGATGTGGCTATATATTTTGACATAAACGCCTGTCTCAGTTAGACGCCTGGTCGTTATAGAAGTTCTTTGGATGTATGAAACGGCTAACAAATATAAGTGTCTAAACTTTTGTCAATATGGAGATCCTACACAAACCGTTAACTCCGTAAGCTTTTCTACAATTCAACTATTTTGTTTATTTTACCAAAGCACCAAAGAAGACAGTAATTTATTCAGATTTAACGGCATAATAAACAGAGGATGCAAAATAAGTTGTGACTCCCTGCCTTTGAAGCAGTCATAAAGTCCAAACATTTGTCTATTCTAATTATATTCCTTTCCTTTAAGGGTCAACCGATCTGTTTGCACCATCCCTCTGCTGCTGTAATGTTGCATATTTTCCCGCTGTGCGAGTCAATGGAGCACCAGACTAAAGGAAAGGCCTCCTGTATTTTATGTCATTTTGCATTTTTTTTTTCCTACAAATTAGTCTGTTAGTTACAAGTTAACAGGTGTCAGGCTATATAAAGCCAAGCCAACCAAAACTGACATCTCTAATCCGTTTTTTTTTTTTTTTTATTCTGTGGTGCCTACCAGAGTGGAGAAGTTGAAACAGGTTGTGTCAGAGGTGGCCTATAAGTCCCCAGTGGAGGGCAGGCTGGCACCAATGATTTTTCTGCAGTACTGACTGTCTGTTGTGATGATGATCCAAACCACACAGTGATGGATGTGCAGAGAAAAGACTCAATTATTGCAAAGTAGAACTAAAACAGCAGCTCCTGGGGAAGGTTCAACTTCCTGAGCTGATGTAGACAGTGCGTCCTCTGCTGGGCTTTTTCTCTGATTGTGTCTATGCTGGACGTCCACTTGACCAACACTTTGACATCCGTACACCAACCTTAATTTATGCAAAAGCAGATTCCACCATCTCTTTTTTCCCCCGATAGCTCCATTACGCGGTCTGCTCAGAGGAGTCGGAAGCCTGGCAGATGGAGAGAGCTATCCGCGATGTGTTCACCAAGCTGGGTTTCAGTGAAGCACAGGGCAGCGGATCTACAAAATACGGTGTTTGCTCTGCTGAGAAGCAGGAGTCGTCTGTTGTGTTTGCCAGAAGCCGGATGTTCGTCAGGTGGATTGACGAGAATGCAGTTCCAAATCCCCACTGTCTCAGTTTAACGAACGCTCTGGCTCGTTTACCCCATCTGTGTCTCCTGGTAATCCCAAAGAGAGCTGCTGAATTCCTCCTACTATAAGCTTTGCAAAACTCTACAGTTGGATAGAAAGCAGTTAAAAGTACGACAAGCTAATTGTCAAAGGTTTAAAAGTGCCTCTCTGGTGATTGTAACCAGAGAAGGAGAGCAGAAGAAATGAACAAAAACAGATAAAGAACTAGAGATACAACTCCAAGGCTGCCATCCACGGTGCCATCTTGGTCTTGATGTCTTGATATCCCTCCCACTACCGCTTCCCACCTGTTACCATTCATTTCACCTCTCTGTGTGACGTTCTCTGACAAAGCAGCTGAATTGCTCAAAACACCTGGACCTGTTTAACGTCTCCATTAGCAGGCAGGATTTTATCAGCATTCAGCCAGTGGGTGGTTCCAGTTTTCCCCTTTTGATGATAAAGTGTCCCAGATAACAGAGCTGAAGTGCAGGCTGAAAAAAGTGAAAACGGTGCACTAAGCAGAGTGCTGAACGTGGCCAATCGAAGGGTTAAGCCAGCTGTGACTAACAGGCCCACGCTGGGCCTCTATTGGACCATCTCTGGCAGCCATCCATGATATTGAGAGAGCAAGAGGGAGAGTGAGAGGGGAGGTAGACGGAGAGGAGCGGAGTGAAGTTGAGTGGATTAGCAAGAGGTGGGGGGATGACAACATGTAATTACCTATTTACCCAGCCTTTAGTGGAAAACCTCATCGAAGGCTAATTGAGCGGTGCATTAGCGAGAGGGTCGTAAAGATAGCAGCAGGACTGCAGAGGGAGGGACGGAGGGAGGAAGTGAGAGGGAGATGAGATATGAGCACCAGCTGAGGGGCAAGAAGGTTGAAGAGGAAGATGGAGGATGAGAGGTACAGTATGAATGAATGGGTGAGAGGAAGGTGAAAGAGAAAGTGGAGCAATGTGGTCAAATGTGTGGTAATTCTTTGTTACTGCAAATAAAGCCCTGAAGAAAACTATTCTAGGTAGCAAAGTAGTATAGCCACAATAAAATAGTGCTCAAACACAAGTCCCACATTAATCAATTTTTACTGTAAACCAAATAAAATTCAGCAGCAAAATGCACTTCAATCCTTTAAGTCATTTTTCATGCAAAAATGTCACAAATTGCAAATTCCAGCTTCTTAAGAGGCAGAGATGTCAACTTGAGTCATATAATTTGGACTCAAGTTAGACTACAGTTACAAATATCCTGACTTTAGACTTGATTTGACAAAATCAAAAAAGACTTGCAACTAAACTTGGACTCTAACGGCAATGAATCAAGACTTCAACTGGACTTGAGTATTTTGGGCTTGAAAATATTTAACACCTTCCCCCAAGCTCAAAGATGCTATTTAAAAAGTGTACCATGAATCATTTCATTTCACTCCATTTCCTGAATCAATTAACATTAATGCTGTTCATTTCCAGCAAGTCAACATTTAATTCCCCAGATCTGCTTTGTTTGAACCAATCCGACAGCATCCAAACACGCTGTAGGAGAGAGCCATAAAGAACTAATGTTACATCAGTGAGCACCAGCTGGAAAAAATGATACCAAAGATAACCTCGTTTACTTACAAAAACTACACAGTGGTCATTAATGAACAAACTGTGGGAGGCAAAACATGCAGATCAGACATTGCAGAAGTAGACGCAACAACTTCCAACTTCATTCAACATTTGAAGTTGCACAAAGACCGATAACTCAAGGCTGGTATTAACATAATTAACTGTGGTACTGGTCAATAGGGCTATATGCTACGAAAGTGCAACGCCTTGTATGGAATATTTCACTAGTATTCCTGTTTACATGCAGCTGTGCATTCTGCGAATAACGTGCCCTGTTAGTTGTTTATTGTGTCAAAATATGGAGAAGCAGAACAGCTGGAGCTGCTCATCAGTTTGCTTCTTTGCATCACAACAGGATTTTTTCACAGTTTCCTACTGGTGACAAACTTGTTGGATCATGCGAATAGTCTCCCTCTTTCATTTTCAACCACTTTTTGAAAAGGTCAATGTAGTGACAAATACCCAAAAACCTGTTGATAGGGTCGACCTCTAGCAGACCAATTAAAGAGTGTGGGCTTTTCTTTTGGGTATACATCTGCAGCCCTGCAAACTGTTGGCAAGTTGGTCTGTGTGCAACATGTCCATGACAACACATAGATTCGACGGTACACAGAAAAGAGGTTGTGTGTTGCAAACTACATTAAAAACCCCAGTTGAGAAGCATCATCCGACTTCACTGTATACATGTCCAAATAATGCTATTAATACCAGATAATACCAGCATATCCCAGGTGTTATTCAGAAAATGCTAAATTTGGAACAAAGTCTAATTCGACATATTAATGGAATATGTTTACTGACACACATAAAGTTCTGAATATTGTCATATTTAAAATAATAGTGGAATATTAGTGTGCACGTAAACGTAGCTAATGGCTTAGTCCCACCTCTGTTGAAAGGTTAAAATTTGCTGGACTTTTGGTCAGACACAAAAGTAATTTGAAGATGTCACCTTTGGCCTTGGGTTACCTTTTTTTCACCCTTTTTTTTTTTTTTTTTACTGTTTTCTACACCAAATGATAAATTCATTAATCATGGAAATATTATGAATTTAATTGGTTAGGAAAATCTTTATTTGCAGCATGAGGGCATGGAGTGCATTGAATTCTACTTTCCACAGTGCTAATTTATTGATGTGTTAATGTTTAAGGTGTATTTTAATGTTTTAAGTAGTCCAGGTGGCTCTACTTTATGTCTGCTGGGCAATTTAAACTACATCATATTTTATGAGCTTATTTTGTGCTTTGCAAGTAAAATCTGAATCTGCAAAGAACCTATAGCCATCAGAAAAATGTAAATGGGATACAGACTACAGTATTCTCTCAGCACTGTAGTGCAGTAACAATACTTCATAAAATGGAAATATTAGTAAAATACCAGTACATATAAACTGCACTTATGTACAGTAAAGCTAATCTGTTTATTCAATACTTCTGATACTGTCATGCATGTGCGCTTGCATGTGTATTGGTGTTTCTCATTGTGGCCATGATACACCCTGCCTCCAGCAGCTTACAGTAGAGAGCCTTTATTGCTGGGGGGAAAGTGGCACATCGGAGGCAGTCATCTCTGTAATGTGTTTTAGTACATGGATGGATGAAGGGAAGGATAGATCTATGGATGGATGAGCCTGCAGTATGGTTACGGTGTGACTGTTGTGGCCCCCGTGACATGCTACACATACTACTGTAGGCTACCAAGGCTGGACACACATCAGGCCGAACATGTAGTGACACAGGCATGCACGCACACACACACACACACACACACACACATCTACTGAGCTGGCTGGCTGTGTGACCTCCGCAAGCAGGTGGAATACAGCAGTAATAATTCACAGGCCTTGAGCGGCTCTCACGTCAAATAAAATATGGATTTCCTCTACACCAGAAGCTGGCTAAACCTTCAATAACTGGACCTTTTATCCACACAGTGCTCCAGTTATAACCCATCTCCCACAACCTCCTCTATTATATACTATCTCAACTGGAGGGTTCAATAGGTGGTGGCTCTTCAGAGTGGGATAGGCAGTGCAGCCCCTTCCCTACCACTCTTTGCCCTGTTAAGAGTGCATTTACCTGAGCTCTTAAGCTAGAGGCACTCATTCACATAAACAGCCACACACACATCCAACGCACAGCAATGACTGAGTGAAACCTCCTGTTTTTTTAATCGTCAGAGGAGGAGGAGAACGAGGAGGAACCACGCAGCAGTTCACGAACCCTGTTTCAAGCATTCATTGAATTCCATGGTGCACCACAAGTCAAGAGATGGCCTTCCTATTGTGAAGGAAAAACACTTTCCTCTCCAGTGAGCGCTAAAGTGACTGCTGACTTACGCTGGATAAAGAAGAGCTCTGTGTGAATGTGAGAAGTCACACTTCCTCCGTGCCTCCCTTCAAGGTGATTTCATGACAAATTAAAAGCCTCCTTTTCATTCTATTCAGATAGGAGCTGAGAGAAGAAGACCCTGAGATAGATCAAAATCTATTGATATCTGCGAAAGTAAGAAACATTTGTGGCGCCACAGAAATAGAGATGGAATGAATTTGACTAAAGCAGAAAGAATAGCAATAACACCACACTGAAGGTCAAAGGGGAGGCGGTGGACAATTGAGTCCAAAAATACATTTCTTGATCAATCTTCTCCAATGTCATGTTACAACGGCTGAGAGAGAAGGATGGGGTTACAAAACATTTTTACTCAGATTGATTTTGGCCAGCAGAGGAGTGGGAGTACATGAGAATGACTCAAAATAACATGCAGGGAAATGAAAAGACGTGAACACTATACATGGATTTTTTTGAATGACTGTCTTGCAGTGCATGGCAACGTACTGCAGAATCCTTGCCAACTCTGTAATCAACCATAAATATTATAATTAGGGACGCAACATGTGCCCGAAACTAGATTATATCTTGCATATGGTGCTGCCAATTTAAAATCTTCTAAGAAGTACAGCTAAATGATTGTTTCTCCAAATGGCAGTGCTTAACTGGATGTCTATATGAGCTGAGAAATATATGCTAAATACATGCAAGGATCACAGAATAATTAGCCCTGAGCTGCGATACACACTTAGTCACATACAGTCACAAAGATGTCACATTATGCCAATTCCTCTGGCTTTCTGCGGGAACATTACTGTGTAATTTTCACATATATCCCCACGCTGCGGAGAGTACAGTGTACACAAAACCTCATATTTTCCATTGGTGGTTACTTTATATGGATATGAAGTTGCACAGACCAGAAGGACGGAGGTCTGACAACTGGAGAGAAGAAGGAAAAGAGACAGAAGGAAAGAGAAGGTCTCATCCCTCCAAGTTAAAAAGAGAGACAGGAGAGAGAGAGTGAGAGAGAGCAAAACCCACATCTTCTCTGGCTCCGTAATTAAGACTGGGGACAATAAATATGTAATGGGGGCTTTTTCCACCAAGTGCGGCTGCCTCTCCTTCTTGGAGATGGGACCGCAGGGAGACAGGCCCAGGAAGAACGACTAAGTACACTGGCCATTAAAAATGGATGCAAGGAACACCGGCCCTGACTGGCCCCGTCGACCAACCACCCAGAATGTTGTGATGGGAGTTGCCGTGGTTACAGGGCTCCCAAATGGTCCTTGGTTGTCAGGGTGAATCAAATCAGACATCCGAGCACCAGAGCCAGCGCCTCCACCCTTCCTAGGCTCGCTGCCGCTGGGGGCACCACAACTCAATGATGTCATTGAGGAAGGAAGTTTGGACCTGCAGTGTGTGTGTGTGGTTTGAAGATGTGCGCGTGTGCGTGTGAAAGGACGAGGGAGAGAGGGAGAGGGGGCGAGCAAGACAGGCTAGCAGGAGAGATGGAGAGACTGACATGATTTCCCAAACAGCCCCCTAAAAAAAGTTCTGGTAGTGGCTATCAGAGCTCCATCTGTCTCCACTGGATCCAGCACCTTATATAACAGCAGGGTTGCTTATTTGAGTTCTATGAGTGAGATTACTGTAGCGTTAAACAGATTTGAATCTCATTACTTATTGACGCCACAAATGTGACTTGTGTCCTACATAGATCTATCGGTGATGTACATTAGTGTTGAGAGAGACTATTTAGATAAAACGAAATAGAAAGGAAAGTGAGGTTTTTCAGCGAAAGAGCAATGGTGGAAGAAATATTCTGGGCCTTTACTTACAACAGTTATCTTGGCTTACCAATTGGACTGGAAAAAATAGCTAGCCTTGCCTGGTCCACAGGTAAAAAAAAAATCTTTTAAAATAAAATATGTCAATATAGAGTGTAAATATGTCCATTAATGAGCTTTAGAGGTGCTGATAGGTAGACTTTGTTACCTGTGGACGGAGCCAGTTTAGTTGTCTCTCTATGTTTCTGGTCTTTGTGCTAAACTAAGCTAATCATCTGCTAGATGTGTTGAGATATGAGTTGTATTGATCTTCCCATCTTACTCTGTCAGAAAGATAACGTCAAACTACTCCTTTAAGTGAAAGAGGAAGTACCACAATGGCAGTTATCAGGCTTTTCTCATGCACTGTTCATACAGTTTTATGCTGAATAATAAAGCACCAAAATTCATAAATATCCCATGTTATCATGAGCCAGTAATTCATGCATGACAAATGTATTTTGGAAGACTACGATCATGTCACTGATGTGCTGACGGGTGTAAAGAAGGAAGCGCTCCTGAGTGGTCCCTGTCAGGCGCATGTTGGGATGGTGGATGGGTCACAAAACACAGGATTTTTCCCCAGGAGACGAGTGTTCAGACTGTGTAAACTTGAAGTAATTTGAAGGTACATCCTCACCATGTGTCTTTTCCTAAACCTAATGTCTGCAACTCTAAGTTAATTATGTAACTTTAGGTTAAGTTAAAGAACACCTCTATTATCAGCAAATGCACTTAAAGTATCAAAAGTCTGTGGAATAGACTCATTTATAATCATGTTTTGTTTTGTAAATTACAGTACATTATTGCTTTATTATTACTCATGTCAGCAATATCCAATTCAAATTAAATTGCATTTTTGTCTGTTGCAGGATGCATACTGTATCTGCTCTGTAAATCACGTTCTGTATTTTTTATATACAGTGGAATTCTCTTGTAGTGATCATATCTGTCTGGTTTAAATTGATCACCATAAGCGGATGATTATCACAACCATTCACATTCCCCATCACTAGCAGCCATTGACTGTTTCTTACTCTTTTAGTAGACTACACAAGGTAGCCTGAGGAACACTAGGTTTCCCTTCAGTATCCAGTTGGCTCTTTCTTTGGCAATTTGTCATAAGCTTCAAGGAGACTACGTTTTTCATTAAGGGAAAATGACTTTCTCTTTTCAGTTATTATTTCAATGTGCACACAGCACCAGCCTCAGGTAGCCAGCCGGAAGCAGACGCATTTCCACAAGGTAAAGTATCATGGTGGGATTAAAGTAAAAAAATAGAATTACTGTTGTTTAATTTTTTTCCCCAAAATGAACACAGCGGTTTACTTGATTACTTTAAGTGAATTATTGAAACAGCATTTTTATAGGAATGATTCTGACCAAGCTTTTTGATCCATATTAGTAGTTCATCATTGTTACCATGATTACTACAAGTGGTTTCCACTTTATTTGAATTTAAATGGTTGGTTTAAAAGTGATATCAGTTGGACTTATAATGTTGCTGCTAGTTAGAATGTTTGTACATGTTTTTGTAGTAATGCAAAAGAACTTTATATACAACTAATTTGAAACAGCAAATACCTTTTTGAGGAAAACATAATACTGAGTAACTTGTGTTTTCTATCAACATAATGAGGAAATCATAAGTGGCAAAAATGTTGATAGTGATGTGAATGTATTTCATTTGCTTTCTGCTAAAATAGGCAGTCTTGCAATACACTATCATTTAACCAAACACCATCATTTAACAAAATCACAATCTTCCCCTAGCCTTGAACAAAGTACTCTTGGCAAAACTAAAAACAGGATGTCTCGTGTCACAGTCCTGTGCGTTGTTGCTCACTATACACCCCAACCACCTCCATGAGAATCCAGCAGGGTACTTAAACATTTCATTAACTCAAAGAAATGTCTCTAAACAACAACATACACATTTTTTGGAAACAGCGTTGCTCTACTTTAAAGTAGCATAAAGTAGATATTCTCAAGTAAAGTACAAGCAACTCAGAATTGTGCTTAAGTACAATACTGAAGTAAATATAGTTCATGGGAAAATTGCAAGATGAGGCAAAGATAACTTGCGCAAGAACCAGAGATACAATATATGATGTGTGCTACCATGCATGCATACAGTATGGACCATATGTGCATGTGTTTCCCTGTGTGTGTGTGTCAGTTTGATCTGTAGGCCTCAGAGGAGAAAATCCCTGCATGGTGCTGTATACACCATAATAGCTAGCGACAGCAATGCGGAGCTTGTCTTACAGTAGAGGGGACTGGGGGCCATGGAGAGAATACCGAGGAGGAGAGTGGTATACCATGGGGAGTTTTCTCTCACATACACACAATCCCACACACACACGGATATGTGACATGCAGTGCACACTTACATGCAGTAGTTCTGTGTTCTCAGTTGGCTATAACAGGAAACACTATTCTATGATGATGAAGACTGACAGAAATGTTGCATGGTACCTTGCAGCTTCATGTTTGATAAATGGACACCAAACACACACACACACACACACACACACACACACACACACACACACATGCTAAAGAAAGATGGATGTGGACAGACCGCTGTCTATCAAAGCGTGTCCTCATTTCTATGTGTCACCGATGCCCTTAATGATGTCATCGATCATGACACTGCGCCATTGGCAGGGATTTAGGAGTCAGGGGTCAGGGAGAAAGCCTATAGGCTGAATGGGACAAGCACTTAAGCTTCGGACATACACGGTAAACACTCTCCACTGCATAAACTATAACCGCAAAAGGCCAAACAACAGCTTCATCGCTTTGACTGCTTGAGCTGTGCATCACTTGTGGAATTGATTTCAGGGTTAGCTAAACACAAAAAGGGCTTATGTACTGAAGCTGCAGCCAATAATGTTGAAGTGCTGAACCGAGGAATATTATCACTCAATTAGGGCTCAGCAATACATGGATATTATGTCAATATCAACATATGAAACTACATATCATTTTAGATTTTGGATATTGTAATACTGTAGGTGTTGTCTTTTCCTGGTTTTAAAGGCTGCACTACAGTACAGTGATGTCACTTCTGAACTTAGCAATCTGTTCAAGCTGTTCTATAATTTGCCTTTACCCAGTTAGTTATTACATCTATATTACTGATGATGGTCAAAAATCTCATTGTGGTAATATTTTGTGAAAGCACCATTAGTCTACCCTAGGATGCGATATTGAGATATTTCGCCTCAAATATTGTTATATATGATTTTCTCCCTATCACCCAGCCCTATACTAAATTGAATGGGCATTATCAAATGTTTTCAGCCTCATACATACAGGTAAGAGGGGACCTGCTACACCTACCAGTAGGCCAGGAGGTGCAAATCAGTGTTGTAAAATGGGTGCAGTTTTGTTGGGTTTCAGTTTCACTTAGGCCAATGCACCAAAACTATATGGCTAAGTTTAGGAAAAGGTTATGGTTTGGGTTTAAATTATTACTTAATACATCGTTACACAACGAGAGGTAAGTTACATTCGTTACATCAAACTTGACAATTACTTTAAAATGAGACACGAAATGGTGAAAATCCTGTGATTGACCCATCCACCAACTCACTAGAGGTTGCCGCCTTACAATAAACATAAATGTAGGTGGTAGAGTAGCCATACTACCTTAAAACTATACCTTGCCGATGACAACTGTGATTTAATGGGCCGATGGCAGCCTTCTGAACCTTCTAATAGATCTAGCAAGCTCCCTCTCACCCATATGTACATGTATGTGACCGATAACAGCTGATAACGCCCATTTAATTGAGTGATAACACTCAATGTGGGTGGAATATAACATGATACTCTAACACTGGGCGCACATTCAGAGGCAGTGCTTGTTTTTTGGGGTTAGGGATAAGGCAAAACTTCATAACATGTAGCAGCTGCACCTAGATATTTTAAAATGCTGTACCTCGAGGCAAGAGTCAGCTGTTTGATGTGCTGCTCATGGTCACAGTGTATAGGTTCAAAATACAAATGTGTGCAGACCTGTTTGGAAAGTCAGAGAAACACAGGAGACTGAATATAAGTGTAAACAATTCAAAGCCTCTTACAAACACGACCATCATATCAATGTAATCTATTACATGCACCAGATTAGTAGACTTTGTGGCATAAATGAACGATTCAGCTTAAGCAAGTCTATTGCATCCATTACATCAGTTTCTCTTTACAGGATTAGTGATGCATGTGACTACGGTTCACCACAGGTTCATTAAAACAATATCGCTCTGTTCCGAGTTGGTATACATAATGTTGTGTGTCACTGGCATCCGTAAAAAAAAAACAATGTAGGGCTGACGGAAAACACACACATATTCTACTGAAAGGGGGGGGGGGTCATCGTCACGCACTTATAACTCTGAAGCAGTCTCTTAAGTTTAGTTTTCATGAATCAACAGTCTCACACATTTTTCCTTTTTCACAATCACCTATTCATATAAAACTACCCACCAACTAAGCAAATAAGTTCAGTGTCAACACCAATAAAAAATGATAACGAAAAAACAATAAAGTTCAGCCAAAGAACAGTCAAGATGATTTAGCTTACACTTCCAAATTTGTTGTTTGGAGTATTCTCATTTTTCCTGTGGGTAGTGAAATTTGCTGTATGTAGACGATGTGGCATCACATTGGCACAGCTGTCTGTAATTGTAACTGTGTAATGGACTTTCAGCGTAGATTTTTATTTTTTTGGATCTGTTTCTAAAACCAAAGATTAATATCAGATTTCAGTATCAGTCCTTCAGAATCAAAG
>JAPZEB010000020.1:19118891-19146516 GCA_029783705.1 Chaetodon striatus | reverse complement strand
TGATTGAAAAATAAGATAAAAGCAGATTAAGTTAAAAAAAAAATCAGAGCAATTGCAGATTATTATTCAGAGTTTTGAATTTATTTAACAGGACGATTAATGTTTAATTAGCTGCCACAGGTGCTCAAGTTAGCTCTTGAATAAAATGATACCATCTGGACTTAATTACACGAAAAGTCATTCATTTAGGCTCTGGGAACAACTTGTAGCTTTTTTTTAATTAATTTATTAGGGACTAAGTCAAGGATATACTGTATGTATTATTACTTTTTTTCCACTGTTTTTTTTTTATGATTTTCTGGCAATGCTAATTTAACCAACTGCCTTACAAATGTGCAGTTTCATTGCTGAGTATCTACAGTATATCTATAAATCGTAACGCTACCCTAATTAGCCTCCTAACATGAACCTCTTCATCAAACCTACTTCAAAACAACAAGGTTTCACTGTGAAATAACATTTGTCTCTTTATTGTGTCACGTAGCCTAACTAACTTGTTGCCGTCTGCTTTCAGGTGTATTACTATCAATAAGGAGATGAGGTCATTTCAAAGTCATATAAGGACAGGCTGCAGACTCCTTCTTCTCCCGGCACGACCAAAAACGTCTCAATAATAATCCACAACATGCAGCCGTCAGATGGTGGGATCTACACTTGTCAAGTTCACAACATTCCTGATGTGGGCGGACAGTCTGAGGCTGATATCTTTGTGACTGTTCTTGGTAAGTTTTGTTAACTCCAAAGGTTGTAAAAAAAGTTTTATTGTCTTGCATGTAAGGTAAGACACACATCATTACAGTAATTTAAATAATGTAAGTGCAATCTTTAAAATACAGTCAAGTTACTTTTAAAGAGACAGTTCACCATAAATCAGAAATAATTATTTTTACCTTTTACCTGTAGAGCTTTTTATCAGTGTAGATTGTTTTAGTGTGAGTTGCTGAGTGTTGGAGATATCAGCCGTAGAGATGTCTGTCCTCTCTCAAATATAATGGAACTAGATGGCACTCGGTTTGTGGTGCTCAAAGCGCCAAAAAAAAAATCACTTGAAAAACTCAACAGCAATGTCTCTTTCCAAAACGCATGAACTGGTTACTCAAGATAATCCACAGACCTTGTTGTGAGCAGTTTCATACGGGAACTATTTCTTTGTACCACATCAACCGTATCACTCCGCAGAAAGAAGGCTCAGCTAACACCACTAAGCTAGCTAACATAACAGCTGGTGGATGCCATTATCCTTTATATCTCATGCTGTCACAAGCACAAGTCTCTGGTCTATAAAAAGATGCACACTTTACTCTGCAGTGATATGGTTGGTGGATGTATTTCTTTAAAAAGAAAATAGTTCCTACATGAAACTGCTCACAACAAGGTCTGTGGATAATCTTGAGTAACCTGGTCATGATTTCTGGAAAGAGACATTGCTGTTGAGTGGATAGAAGGTCGACATCTTTACAGCCGATATCTCCAACACTCAGCAACTCACTCCAAAACAATTTAGATTAATAAATAGCACTACAGGCAATGGAAAACATGTATTTTTAATTTTAGGGTGAACTGTCCCTTTAAGACTATTATTTCAAGTAGATATAAAAGTCAGACAAAATATGAATAATAGCAGTCATCTGTACACATGTCTACACCATCCTGAGAAGAGGTCAAAACACAGTGAGAGTGTACAATAAGTGTGTGGCAGATTTCACACCACTGGACCACGCCCGTTAGCAGTATCGGCTGAATATTTGCAGTATGAAAGAAAGCAGAAGTAGCTGATCATGTTGCTCTGATGGTGCTCTCATACCAGTGTTCATACCTGTACCTGGGTGTAGTCTGACAGCATGAGCTGCTGGTGCTATTTGAAACCACTAGACAAAGAAAAGGGGGGAAAAAAATCTAACCGAAACCTTGTGCTGGTGTTTCGCCCATTATTCTCCTGCTCCTAGGGGTGTGGCTAGCTGAGAAAGGAGAACCAAAGGACTATCGACCGTTGGACTTGAAGTTTCTGGTCTTAAAAATAACTGACATTGAAGTTTTATTTTTGAATTTAAGTTGTTTATTCAGGCTTTGTCATCCCACAGTAACCATTCTGCTTCTGTATATTTTCCATGTGAATGCAGCCCTACAAAGTGTGAGGAAGGTTACATTTGAAATCTAATACACTGTAAATTATTAGTTACCCTCTTAAACTGTATTAAGTATTGAAAGTATTTAAATTAATTCATCTAAGTAATGTGACTTATTACATCTGAATTAATTGTGAGCTTGTCTGGATGTAGAGACAGCTCCTTGTAAGACGTTCTACCCTTGATGGTGTTGCACTTAAACTTGTCCCAACCATGGGCTGTATAAATAATGGACGTAGCTATACCTTGATGTCACCTATTGGTTTGTGGACTGCCATTTTCAAGCCTCGACTTCTGCATTTTAACCATCGCCATGTGAACATATTTAGGCAAGAAGCTGGAGCTGCGTAGGAGCGAGGGGTAAATCTGACTCATAGATGCAGCCATACTTTACAGTCCCTCCAGAACATTGCAATTTTCAAATTCAAATGTTATGTTTACAGATGTAGCTTACATGTTGTTTTACAGTCACATTGTGTGGTTTGAGAGCTACAATATTTGCTCAGGAATTTTTAAAAACATTATAGAGGTCCATGTTTTGAAACCAATTAAGTAAAACTAAAGAAGACAGATGAAACATTTGCGGATGTTTTTGTAATATTCACTATGATTATTATAGCTAGTGATTACATGACTTATTTTCTTTAGACAGTAGTTTAAAAGAATAACTTTTCTTTCCTCCTGACTTGCAATTTTTGTCATTTGCTGCAATTTCCTGCAAAAAAGAGTCACAATTTTTATTACAATTTTTGACAAAATTGGCCGCAAATTCAAGTTTTTTTGCCACGAGATCCTGGAGGGACTGACTTTACTGACAGCCTGTCACTCAAAAGTCCCTGCTGCCCTTAAATATGCGTAACTTTGGGCCTTAATAAAATGTTAACGGGTGAGTTATAAAAAAAATTCACCCCTTGTTTAGTCGTCATGAATATTGAAATTAACTATAGAGACCAAAACAGTGTCTTGTACCGAGCTGTAAACATGTTTATTTCTGCTTTAAAGTTGGACATTTTAACATGGGAGTCAGTTTTTGGCACTTCTTTATTGGCATCATTTCTCAGCCTAGCCTTTTTTTATTTTTTAGTATTATTAAATGTATTTCACTCACTTTGTTTCAGCATTGTTTTCTGTATAATTATACAACTGTGTAACCTCGCTAGTCCTTGTACTCTATTTTTACAGATTGATATGGCCATATGATGTATGCCATCTGATGCTGTTTTTTCTGTTCAAAAGGAAACGATAAAAATGACTGATTTTTCAAAAAAAAAAAAAAAAAAAAAGGCAGCCTCATGCCGTCTCATATACTCTTTCCTCACTGCCAACAATTGAAAAGACACCAGCGCTGGACACAGGCACTAACTGTAATTTAATTACATAATTTTTCCAGTAACAATTACGTTTGTTTTGTAATTTAATTACACAGCTCTGTTAAATGTAACTAGTTACTCCCCAACATTTGGGCTACATCAGTCATCTGTGAGTGAGCTACTCTTTCACTTAAACCCAAGTATTTTTGTGTGAAACTCAACCCAAGCTAGAGGACTCTGATGTCAGTGAGATACTTCGGTGCTCAGATTACTGTATCTTCAATCAGCGCTGTAACATTAACAAATGTATTAAAACCGTGGCCCTGAATGGTGCGATCAGGGGATTACATTCAGTTTGAATCCTCTCATTCACTGAGTTACCAGTGACAACCTTGCAGGCTTCAGTATCCTCAGTAGTTTCCATGGTTACTGCAGCAGTCTCCTCATTGTCAGCGTTGGAAAATTAGAGTAGGACTGTGACTGCATCCTTGTACTGCATACAGAATATATATCAACATCTGCTGCATGCTAAACACACGCCTTCATAATCTCAGCCTTTATGAAAATGTTTACAGGACTACACGCTGAATGTGATGCATGCTTAAGTGCTGTATGAATATGGATGGCTTTTCTCATGCTGATTACCGTGGGATCAAAGATTTCCAACATGGCTTGCTGTTACATATGGTAATATTTACAGAGAGAGAGTAGTCTATTATGAATTACAAATATAAGCTCTACCCTTATTGTGAAAACTCAGTCGATAAAAAACTAATGTTGTCATTTTAAAGATGTTACAGTGAAATGATCAGCAGGCAGGCTCTGTGAAAAATACAGCAAGGATTCAGTCTCAGGAGCAGAGAGTTGTAAGGCCACTCCCAACACACTTCCCGCCTCATGATGACTAACGGACACACACGTGACGCCCTGTTTGATTAACAACAAGAGAAGGGTTTGTCATTTCAACAAACGCATATCTATAAAGTCTTTGTTACAAGACACACGCATTTATACATTTCATCTTTCCTCTACTTTGATGTGACGGTTATGACCTATTTTAGAGTATACAGCGCAGCGCCTATCTTTCTTTATAGCTTCATAGATATGGGTTCATTCAGGCGGGGCACAAAGTGTTGTTGAGTCGTAGCGGCAGGACAAAAGCCCAACATGCTGTCTAAAACAATGGCTGTGATTTACACACTATACTGTACAAATATAAAATGCACTTTAAATATATTTTGGTCAGGATTTTGAATGCAGGACTTACATACATGGTGGTATATTTTTCATTTGTGTACTGGTGCTTGTAGTCCAAAGTAAAGTTAAAAAACTGTATCTAAAGGTACTTCTTCCACCACTATCTTAAAGGGACAGTTCACCCTAAAATCAAAAATACATATTTTACCTCTTTCCTTCAGTCTAGATTGTTGGTGTGAGTTGTGAAGTGTTGGACATATCAGCTGTGGCGATGCCTGCCTTCTCTCCAATATAATGGAACTAGACGTCACTCAGCTTGTGGCGCTTAAAGTGCCAAAAAATACATGTAAAAAATTCAACAGCCATGTCTCTGTCCAAAAATCATGACCAGGTTACTCAACATAATCCACAGACCTTGGTGTGAGCAGTTTCATGTAGGAACTATTTTCTTTATACTGAACTACACCTGCCAATAGTGCCACCGGGCAGAAGGAAACGTACATCTACTCATGGATGAAAGGCTCGTGCTTGTAACAGCGCGAGATGTAAACATTGATAGCATACTCCACGGCTGAGGTATAACGCTAGCTAGCTCAGTGGTGCTAGGTGAGCTAGCAATAGGTGTACGTTTCCTTCTGTGCAGTGATACGGTTGGTGAATGTAGTTCAGTCGAAAGAAAATAGTTCTCCATGAAACTGCTCACAACAAGGTCTGTGGATTATCTTGAGTAACCAGGTCATGACTCCTGGAAAGAGACATTGCTATTGAGATTTTCAAATGTATTTTTTGGTGCTTTGAGCACCACAAGCTGAGTGCTATCTAGTTCCATTATACTTGGGAGAAGGCAGACATCTCTACAGCAGATATCTCCAACACTCTGTAACTCCCACCGAAACAATCTAAATTGATAGAAAGCACTACAGGTAAGAGGAAAAATGTGTACTCTTGATTTTAGGGTGAACTGTCACTTTAAAGCCCTTAGAGAAACTGTATGCATAAACTACAGATGGCCAATCAGGCAAACACGTGAACTTACCACTCTCACTGTCTTTCTATATATACTTAAGTGGATGTCTCTCTCTCACATACTCAAACCTAATTGCTGTAAAAGTACTTGCATGATTGATTTGTAAGCTAGTGAGGTCTGTAATGCTGCCATAGACAGTGTTTGAGCAAGACTGCTGACTACTGCCGAACACATATACGCACACACGCAGCCATCAGCACATTAGAGCACATTACACTCATTGAGTTATGCAGCGGCGTAAAGCAAAACATAAATGTCACAACCTGTACGCAATCATCACATCTCACAGGTGAAAGTAAGATCGTGTGGAGTGATAAATCTGGGCACTGGAAATCAATCAAAGTGTCCAATTTCCAATAACATCTCTCAAAAAGATTGAATACAGGCTGGTAGAGTGAAACCCACAGACAGAAATCCACCCATATAATCCACTGTGGCCTATTGGAGTCTAAAGTGGTTCATGCAGATTTGCATAAATTCGCAGCCCACTCAAAACAGGTTGAACTGACTGACAGCCATTAACAAATCATATGGCTTTGTGTCTGCGTACACCTTTAAATGTCCATTCAGCGTGTCTGTGTGCCTGGTGGCATCGGTTCAGTCGTGAGAAAATACCTCTGAGCATGTTCTGAGGGGGAGCACCAAAAAACCTCAGGCAGGCACCAACCCTAGTGAAAACCAAGCGGTTTACAGCCTCCTTAATCTCTCATCAGCATTAAAAAAAAAACTAATTTCAAGAGCCGCCCTGTAGTGAAAAGAACTGTAATAACCTCACAGTCAATTTGAGAAGGAGGCAATGCAACAACCAGAACAAAACTGTATTTACCGTATATTATTATTACCATGACACCACAGGAAATAAAGATGAGTGTTGAATGACAGTCATATTGTGCTGTGAGCTCCAATACAAATAACACTATGAGGGCATAGGGGATGATAATAAACAGCATTGATCAGGCTAAATTGAGATCAATATGAACTCACTACTGACTGCCACAGACACAAGTCCTAAATATGACAGAAATATCACAATGATTTTCCACGAGTGCAGATTCAGAGGCAAGGCGGCCACCTGAAACACCAATAAAACAACTAACAGTTTATACTGAGGAGGGAAGATAAGGCATATTGGGTGTCAGTCATATGTGTTTGACACTGGACTGGCACACACACACACACACACACACACACATCTGAAGGGATAAGCGCAGATGCGTATAGGCGCTTCGCACTGGAATACATGATCATGAGAAGTTAACGCTCTGTCATGAATGTCAACAAGAACAACAACTACACAGAAAATGATGAGAGACACGCTCACCATATCAGCATCCTGCCCGGCGCCGTCGTTTGGGGAAAAACTCGCAGTCTGAATAGATTCAAGCTCTCCGTCCGTCCGTCGTCTGCCTGTGTAACATCCACCGTGGCTGCAGCCGCTCTGCCCAAATAATCCAGCACCGTGCGTCTGTTTTCCTCCCTCTCCCTCCCTCCCTTCCTCTCTCTGTTTCTCTCTCTCTCTCTCGCTCCAATAATTTCCTACCCGGTGAGTATACGACTCGGTAAGGTAGCTGCTAAGTCCCCCGGTATGGTGGCTGCTGGAGTGAAGTTGGGGGCAGATTTAAAGCTGCAGACGCCGCGCGTAATCCCTGCGACGTTATTTTGGGGAGTTCATAACGTAGTGTGTGTGTGGATGCGAGCTGGAGTCGCCAAAAGGGCTCCGGTTTTCTTTGTCATCACTCCCTCGCCCGGTAAGACATGAAATCGTCCCGGAGGACGAGTGGAGACGAGATGGATGGATCGATGAGGAATATAATGTCAATCTTAAACCATTTGGTCACATATTCAGTTTGAATATTTTATGAAATCAACACAAACGCCAATGCACTGGCGTCAGATGCTGTTTCACCTTTTAAATACGATTCTAAAAATAACTCCTAGTTTATGTGGGGAAAGTCAATATTTTTTATCAATCGTTATATTAAAATTTAAAGTCAATCCTAGATAAAATCTATGTTTAGTTTTTTTTTTTGAGCAGACTAAAAGGCTCTTTGCGGTAATGTTGGGTTTTGGAGATTAGGAAAGGGCACAATCACAGGCTCAATTTATCCGCGGAGACAAGTGGACTCGATCGTATCTCCAGCCAGGAGCAGCTCTTTGATAAACTCGGTTATTGCCTGGACATTTCGTGTTGTATAGACCAAGTCCAAATCATGGTCAGTGGCCAAAGGAAAAAAAAAGGAATCCATGGGGTCATTTCAAGGGGCCAAGAGAGAAGAAATATTTTACTCCTGTTTTGCAGATTAGATGTGAGACCTTAAGTCTGAAAGTTCCTCATTTCCCACTGTGTCAACTACAGTGCAGACAGTTATGGTTAAAGTTAAATAAAATCCAAATTCTTTTTCTTTACTGCTGCAAGGGCGTAAGTTCATTTCAGTGTTGAGGAGGAACAATTAAACGGGGAGGTCTGGGGGTCCTCTACCTTAAAACCTTGAGCATCAAACACCTAATTTCCTGCATTCTTGTGCATTTTTATGCTCCATTTTGTGCATTTTCTACACCAATTTATGGTGTAAATGTATTTAATTTTGTCAAAATTAAAGTCCTTTGCTGCTTTATGGTTTTACTGAGGGGTACAAATGCACATGTTCTACATACTGAGGGAGACATGTCCCCCTACCAAAAATCTACACTTGCTACTGAGAGCACAACATGATCATGACAGTGTGTATGCAAGTGTTTTAGCCTTGTGCATGTGTGTTTGTACAACAACAACTGTAGTTCTACTTCATGAGTTTTGTTGAAAGCTGATACATTACTGTAATTTCATCTCTCATGCTGAATAGTCCTCTTTCTTTAGGTCACTGTCACATTGTAAGAAAACACGTAGTTGCATCAAATGAATCACTGGCTGAGTTGTGCACGACAGCACATAAAGTACAAGACATTGGGGACTATGTCATGAGCTGCTGCAGATATGATTTACATGTATGTGTATGTATATGGAGTGTGAGAAACTTTTAAGAGTGTCAGCAGAGGCGGAGCATGGGGTGGCTTCTGGGGCTCCAGCCCTCAAAGTTTTCTTAAAAAGCCCCAAATCTTCCAGGTTTGTTAAATACCTAGCTTTGTGTCATTCAGACAGTGATATATGTTGTTTATCCTACTATGCTGTTCTCTAAAGAAATGTTAACTGTTCTGTTGGCCTAACACACAATTCAGAGTATAGAGTGGTGCAGGAATGAGTCCTAAAACCCGTAAATGAGTTAATATTTCAGCACTCGTGGTTCCCTCGTCTCCAAGTCAGAGGGCTTTCTGGGTATTTGGTCAGATGCCTGAAAAAAGGTCCGTGGTTAACACAAGCTTATGAAATGTTCACATTTTGTTCGTTGACGTAAAATACATCATTAAGTACCTTGTGATTTTTGATGTTCCTAATTGTCTTAAAAAAAATGTGGTTGTCAACAGGTGGCTAAATGAGACTACAGAACATCGTCACACTGAACATAACTTTACAGCTGTTCTGTTATGGCAAAGTTTGTTTATAGCTTAACATTAGCTTTTTACTTCCGGCGATTGCATTTACACTTACAAAAATGATAAGTGGTTTTTAACCTGTGAAGATTATCTTGCTGAACAAAATGTGCAAGTATTATAAACATTTGTTTGCCACAGAGTTTATTTTCTGCAATGATCCAAAATCCAATGGAAAAAATCCCATTGGCTTTTTGACGAGGGAACCAGGGCGACACTAACTTCCACATCAAAAAAGAAAACAATCATCCCTGCAGCACTCTAATGAGGAGCACATTTACTTGGCATTGTCGTTGGTTCTTGATTTGCATTTATTTGTAATTAGAGCAGCCCATATTATTATGGCATGGATTCAAATGTAGCAGATTTTTACAGTTTAGCATTCATTCTGTAAGCTCTACTCAAGCATAGCATGACAAAAATAACTTTCAAGATTGCGGTTTATTCCAAATTCCTACCCTACATATGTTATGTAACTTAAAAATAGTAAAATCAGAACATTTTTTGATTCTTTTTAGGTAGCAGGGGTGAAAATTAGTCATCCTCAGTATTTGTTGTGTTGTGGCTTCAGAATGATGAAGACAGTTGGAGAACAATTAGATACAAAATAAAATAGGCTCTACACCCTGCTTCTTCAACAGGAGGTCTGTGACCCCTCGGGGGTCCTCAGATTTACTGAAGGTGGGCTGCCAAGTTATTGTTTCACAATTTTTTTTAATTTTTTTTTTCTTTTCAAAAAGTAAAATGTCTGAAAATACACAACATGAATCCAACACATTTGCCATTTGCAACATCACATCTTTGTGAAAGTTAAGCTTCCTCTCTTACCTACCTGCAAAGCAAATACAGCAGCTGATATGGCTCTCTGCCTGACCTCCATCTGCACAATCTAATATGCTCTTTAATTTTTATATAATATATATACAGTAGTAGGGGGACCCTGCTCTGGAGTCATATGCCCAGTGAACATTGAGGACCCCTGGTCTACAGGAGGATTTCTCTCCTTGGCAACCATCATGCTTTTCTTAAATGATGTACAGATTTTTAGGCTTTCTATTTCCTCAAATGGCTTTTAAAAACTGCATAAAGCTGCTGTAAATGGGAAAAAAATCCCTGGGTAAACTGGCCCCCAGACCCTTCCAGGTTTTGACTGAGCCCTGAATGTTTAGAACATCTGGCTAAGCCCCTGGGAGTCAGGACTGTTTGTGTGCTGACACTGAGACAGGAGTCAGCAAAAGAGGGAGAAAAGGGGAGACAGGCTTAACACCAATTTTCAGTCTTGAGCACATACTTGGCACGCACACGCGCACCCACACTCACACACACACTCACCTGCACGCAGACTTATCTGGGTGTGCTGACCTAGAACACCAAACACAATCAGTGGTGCAGCAGATTCCCATCAGCGCAATGTAAATGAGATGGAGGAGCGTAAACGTGCTTTTGTTGCAGAAACTCCTCAGCTCAGTGGCTACAAGAAAACACAACCTCAGGCTGGGGACACACACGCACGTGGACACACACATACACAGATGCAAGCCCTCACACTTACACCAGAGACAGATGTGTATGCCCACACATACACAATGGGGTTGTGCACACACTCACAGTCACACGCGCTCACAGACACTAAAAAGATAATAAGTCAGCACATAAGAGATAAGGGGTTTGCTATCGAGATAACTTCACTGGCTAAAATAGAATCTAGGGCTGCGTTTGATGGGCCTCATGACACAGCATCACCCTGCACACACGCATTTGCACAATGCACATGCATGGAGCTGCAACACACTGTTGTGTTATGACAGTGTAGGTTGTATACCTCTAATAAATATGTCATATGATGCATGTTGCATGTGATGTTGTTTTTGTTTTGCTGCTTAGTAGCCCATCGCCCTCTCACTGTCCACATAAATCAACACTTGCAGCTCTCAATTAAATATTTAGGCGATCCACTGATAAATATGTATGGATATATGTGTTCAGAATTCAATGCGTGTGTATGCATGAATGCTTTCTGTATGTGAAAACACATGACTGTCCACACACATGTTCACTCTACTTCTCACACTCCCCGCAGGCAAACTGCGCACACTGTCAACCTACTAATTTATCAGTTTTCAATGTTTTTTAAGTCATGCGTGAACTCTGCCTTTCTTCAGCACGCTGCATTTACTGTCACTAACCCCACTCGACACATCATGTTCTCTGAGCCTCCATCAAGACACAAATTTGGAAAAAGGACAGGTTTAAACTGCATCACCAATTTATTGGAGACACTGAATTAAGTAGGCTCAATACAATACTCTAGGCTGTAGCATGGGATTTTTAAAATGAATTGAGAGTGCATTGTTTTTATAGGAAATGTCCTGCTCACTTATGGATTTAATCCTGTGATTCAGATATAGAGTCCTATGCTTTACATATCACACCACCAGCAGTATGTGGGCTTTGAATGCTCTAATGCTCTAAAAATAGGATAAGTGGGGCTGATAAGAAATATAAAATATGTCCACCTATCCTTTGTTTTACAACCTCTGGAAATTCTACATGGAGAGTGGTGAAAACTGGAATTCATTTTGCATCTTTAAACTGCTAAAGTGTGGCTGAACCATAATCCACCTTAGGTCAACATCATTAAGTCATAATCAGTGATGTGGCGGATAGAAAATCATGCTTAGTTGCCACGATGAAAGATGCTCCCCTAGAAATACAGTATAATGAAGAAAGTGATGGTTCAAGAAAAATTATAGGCTAGGTAATCTGCTAGCTAGACTTTGACCTGATGGTGGCACTAGAGGGATTGCTGGACATTTCCAAGTTACAGTACAAGAAGAACTTGCGTATCTGCCCAGTAGACCAAAACTTTGTTGGAACACTGGACTGATGGGGCACTGGATAAATTATAGCCATTTACTGTATATCTTGGACTGACCACTGTCAAAATGACAGTGGACCTCTCCTACAGATATCCAATAACATTAATGATGGCTCCATTCCATTTAGGTGTGCCAGGAGCCCATGACAGCGAGTCACTTTGCACAGTGCTCAAGCCCTGAAACTGGGACACATACTGTACTGTAAATGGAAAGCAACCATCATTAATGTCATTACTTACACCTGTGTTTGACAAGTCAAAGATGCCTGCCATGAGTTAGGTGTATTTCTTTGCAAAGCAGCAAATGGGCTGCCATAGACTGCCATTATAGAAAGAAGTCTTTCATTTTAGAGTACTACTTGAACTTGAACATAGAAGGTGCTTTCACAAAGTTTATACAATAAACTACAGAAACATTTTTATGACCATTCTTTGCTTCTTGCTAAGAGAATGGCCACTGTCTTTCCAGAAAGGAAGTTCGTTAAATACGTTTTTTTTTTTTCATTTTTGAATTTTTCCAATAAACAAAAATAAAAACATATCCACTAAAATATTTTAGTACTTCACTCATTACCTTGAATGAGGAGAACAAACTATAACAGCACAAGAAACACTACTTTCCTCTGTGTGCAAAAAGGACTTGCATTAGAGACTGTGTGGTTTACAGCATAATCCCACACCATATATACTGTGTGTCATGCAATATATTCTGAGACAATGGTGGCTTATGCAGCACACTTTAGGTTTAACCTTCACACGTTCCCTTCAAGGAGGAAACTGTCCTCCTCTTTTACAACCAGATAGTTTTAACAAGCAGAAATTACGACCCATATTTGCATTTTTTTGGGAGCAAAACAGGAAGTCAGGCGACGTAGTATAAAAAACAAGAATGTCTGCTTAAGGTGAGAGGGGAGGTGGATGGGTCAAACAAGAAATAGACTTTTCTCCACAAGACTGGTGTTCGTGTCCCATATGAAACTTCGTCAATGTGGAATTTTTTAACATTGAGACTTTAGCCCTTGTTACACAGAAATTGCTCTATAGGGCCGCTAAGTCCCTTCTTTATGCTGCTATGCATTTTTACATAGAACTAAACAACAGTGGGGTCATGCCGCCCCAGTGTGTGATTTTCAGTATAAATCTGTGATGTTAAACAGCGTACCAGCATTTCAGAGGCAAAAGAGGTATGATGAGCATGACATTTAACACAACAGTGTAGACCTCTAGAGTGACATGAAGTGTGTGTGGACTTTCCCAGCAATTACAATGAAATAACATGGCAATAACAATCATTTACCGTCCCTGTTATATGGCGGCTGATCTCATCCTCTGTTTAGAGGGAGCTTCTGGACTTCTTTGTTTTCCCAATTTGCAGAAATTTTCAGCTGCTGTTTCTCTTCTTTGAGTTAGCTGCTAACTGCTTCTAGCTGCTTTTCAAATCTCCTCCTTCAAATGTCCCACCTGTCCCACCCATGTTCCCTTCCTGCTGGCTGTCTCTTTTACACAGACGCTGGTTCTGTGCTGTTACTACCTTTTCTACAGAAAAGCAAGGCGGCATAACAGCATGATATTCTGGCCTTGAACAGGCAGTTTAAAGGGGCTTTAGTATGTTGATATATTTCACATGACGTATGTCACACAAGATAATAGACAAGACAATACTGAAACACCAGTTTTCAATCGATGCACCTAAAATAATGTGACATTAGCCACTTTGTTAGCATGTGGGTCGCAGTAACATTAGCCATAATAGCTAGAAAAAAGAAAACATTGCAAGATGGCTAAGTTGTTACTTACAATTTTCAGGTATCTGTAAGCCTGTTACGGGTGGTCAAACTGTCACTGTCAAAAAACTAGGCCTATCACTAAGTTTAAATGTCCTTGTCTGAGAATGACTAATAATTAATGCTGATGCATAATGAATTTTGTTTGATTACTATTCCTTAATTTATGGGCTATTTAGGATTTTGGGCATAATGATATAGAAAAATGGAGCATAGAAATACTAATTTGGATTTCAATTACTATGGCAACAATCAAGGTTTAAAGCATTTGGCTCAGCCCTACTGGTTTGTGACATTTCATAGACCAACATTAGCTGATTAATCAAGACAGTAATCAGTAGATTAACCAACAATAAATGAGTTTTTGTTTGAAGCCTGAAAGATATATAGATTATAGTGTCGACCAAGCCCTACATGACCCCTTCTATATAGAATATCAGGCTGCTGATATTTTACTGTGTGTAAGTGGAGGATAACAATACAACAAGCAAAATAAATGTTTAAAAACACAAAGACTCAGCACACCGCTTCTTGTTTCATCACCTTGAAAGTTCAGCTCATGACTTATAAGAGGGGTGCAGAGCTGCGGCCCATTAAAGCCATGACATTTCAATAATTGCCTCTAATCTCAGCATCATAGAGAGCCACAGTGCCTGCCACTTGCACAGACACATACACGCCTTAATCATAGATGCTTAATGATTAATGCCCTGCACATACACTTGACCCCCCTCCACCCCCCCACCCTCCCACTGATGCTTGACCCCACCCCCATCCACACATATGTACACAGAAAAACATTCCTCCAGCTTCAAAGATTGATGACTTTTTGATAGACACACACCCTCTCTCTTAGTAGATATGGAAAATAGCACTGTGTAAATGTCTTTGGCTGCACACACATGTACACACACATGCATCACACACACCACATCATTATCCCTTCCTTCCTTTAGGCACTGACTTGGCTTTTACCAGCTCTCCAGTCATTTGTTTCCCACCAAGACATGTGAGTGCTGCAGTGGGATGCTAACCATTAGTTTCTTGGCTGGTATAAGAGATGGCACCTTCGCGAGTTGCACCTGGACAATTACAACCATAATTTCATAGCGGGAGATGCTAATGCAGCTAACAAGGAGAGTGTGAGGGATGTCAGGGGAGAGGCTGCTGGTTGGTTGATTATATATGAAAGCTATATCCTTATCTATAGTCAAATATCTGGATTACACAAGGATAAACATGGATAACAGCATTTTTTTATGTCCTATTTCGCTCCACACCTAACCTTCCTTTTACAATTTCTTTGCTACTCAGGTGTTAAAAGGCACTGATTGAGTCTTTTTGGCTCCTGTTGTAAAGATGTTGATTTGGCCCCGACAATAGCAATCCTCCTCTGGCTTAGCCGCGATGAAAAAAAGGTAATTCAGATCTTTTGGAAAGGAGAATTGATCAATTTGATGTGTGTATAAAATGTGCTTTTTATCTATATATGGCTGCAAAAAATATCTCCATTGCTGGAATTGATTTTCACAAACACAATAAGGATGAGTTCAGCTGGGCTGAATTATATGTTATAGGCTCAGAATGTTAAGCAGCGTTACAAAGAAACACTCAGGGAACATGCTGTGATATGCACTTTAATCATGCACAGGAGACAGATTCGCTGTGTGCTACAAAAGGCAGGAGTGTGTATGCGTGCCTCTGTGTTTGTGTGCAGGGTCAGAAAGGGTGAAAATGAGGGAGTGACAGGAAAAAATAAAAAAACATGAGAACGAGCAGCCTAGCAGTCCTAAAGAAGCTTTTATTGAACACTAAGAAGGGAATATAGAATGATGAACATCCAGCCTGCTCTTTTCACATCGAGGAAATTGCATTTGGGAATATTGAGCCGGCTGGTATGATGAAGTATACAACTCCTCCTCCACGCGCGCATTCAAACGTGCACGCTTTTTTTTATGGTAGCGCGTATTAGCAAGACAGAGAAGATCATATTTACAGAGTCAGAGCTGCACACGCGCATGGCACGCACACACAGGATCTCATTTAGTCGGTGAGCATGGGTTGGATGAGCACTCCCTGCTATTGAAAGAGCGGAAATGAGAATCGGTGCAAACAGGGAGAGAGAGAAAAGAAGGAAGAAAAGAAAAAAAAACAGCGAGAAGAGGAAGTAGCAGAGAAAGAGAGACAGAATGCAAGAGGGAGGAATAAATGAGTAAATGATAAAAGGGAAAGAGAGAGACAGTGTGTTAACGAGAGGGAGACATCCTCCACTTGTACCGTGGCCGACGTTATTTTAAAGGCTGTTGCTGATGCGGCTACAATTCATCCTAGCGTGAAAGAACACATCAGGATTATTTTTTCAAGAAAAAAAGAAAGAAAGAAATGATCAGTTTGGAGTCAACAGGTTCCATACAAATGGCGAGCAGACAGACCATTAACCATTGCTGCTGACTCCATCAAAATGAGTGACGAATGACAAGCTAAGCAGCTATCACATTAGTGGAGAACAGCAAGGCTGCATTGTGTGGGGCTGTGGATCCTCGAGGCGGGTGCATAAACCCTGAGAATGTAAAATGAGAAGCACTGAGTGGTAATTTGTCCAAAAATAAGGACATTTTATTGAGGTTATACTTGTGTGCATGCTTAATATGTTGAATGAATGTGTGTAGAGATTTCACAGGTTTTTTTTTTAAAGTATACTCATGATAATTCATTTCTACATGCACACACACACTCACACACACAGATGCATACAGTACAATTGAATAGGTTATTTATGTTTACATAAATGCAACAATGACAGCGATATAAACTACAAAGAGAGCTGTCAGTAACATACTCTATGTGCTTGACTAGCAATTACTTCTATGCACGGAGCAACAAAGGCAGACAGCGAAATAAAATACAATCAGTGCGTCACACACATTCAGATACTCATGCACTCACACACTTGCGCGAACACACACGGGTCATGGAGAAGTGGCTGTCACTGTGATTGGTTCCTGCTGCCGAGGGCGAACCCACAATAGCCAATTATCTGTCATTATACACCACAGCAGCTCTTGTGGTCTGGATGCCTCTGCATGTGTCTGTGTGTGTGCATGCGTGTGTCTGTGTGTGTGTCATAGTGGGAGAGATTGGCAAATTGCTGGTTATACATTTCAGCATAGTGAAAGAAAAGAGGAGAAATGTAGAAGAGGAGGGTGAGAGGGGAGAGTCTGAGGAGGCCCATGCAGAAATTTGCAGAGTGAATATAAAAGGAAGCAAAGGAGAGATTGATGATTATATTTGACAGCTGTAGAGAAGATGGGATCACGGGGAGCCACAGACCTCCAGTGAGCTGCGTGCTGATGACAGATGTCTGGTGACCAAGACATGCCTGATGCAGCGGGGCCGAAGTGTACACGGCCACAGATTGAAGCGCTCAGTCACCGTGTGACTAGCTCTCTATCATGTATGAGCAGTGTGTGACTGAGCTGTGACCATATTTTGAAACTTCATATGACAACGTCCTGTGGCATGACAGCATCAGTTAGCATTTTATCTCCAAGAACACACAGCGTAGCCAATATACTCCAATCTACCCGCTCCGATTCAGAGCGGTGCACTGCTTTCAACAACTGGGTAATTTGTTCAAATTAACAAGGTGGGTGCTGGAGACGTGAACTGTTCCCTCTCATTTCCTCGTAATGTGGGTGTGGGTGTATGTATTCACCACATTCAGCCTTTTATGATATGGGTTACGGTTAGTTAGAAAGTCTTCTAGCCATTATGGATGCTAATATGACCACGTAAAACTCCTATGGCAATTAGAGGTGGATATTCAACTATTTTCAGACAAAGCTATAGATTTAATTTGTTTTTGCCAAGCAGAGTTTGAATGGTGGGAAATAAAAAAGGAGCACTAATGTATTCAACATTCAGAACATTAAAGCTGCAGTAGGTAACTTCTATAAAAATAACTTTTTTGCTGAAACTGTTACTATATCCTAACAGTAGTACATGAGACAGATAACCTGTGTGAAAATCAGGTTCCTGTGGCTCCTCCTAGTGCTCCTAATGACATTTGTGAGAAACCACTGTGCCTAAGTGATTGTCATTGTGTTAGAAACTCCTCCTGACTCCTTCTGATTAAATGTTTTTGTTCAGCTGCAGTGGATTCTTGCAAATGCCATCAGCAGCACTAGGCGGAACCAGGGACACTGTTTTTTTTTTTTTACAGTTTATCTGTGTCATGCACTACTGTCAGGATTTCAGCAACAGTTTCAGCAAATATAAGAGAAAGTTATTTTTATACAAGTTGCCTTCTGTAGCTTAATGTAGCAGCAAAACACTTTTTTGTAAACCACTTGAGATCACTTAAGATTAAGATAAGGAGGAGTAACAGCATCCTGAGAAGAGAAATAAATCACGTGTATGTTAGTGCATATGTGTATCCCTGTGGCTAGGTCAGGGGTCGGCAACCTTTACTATCAAAAGAGATATTTTTTGGCCCAAAAAATCAAAAACGAAAAAATCTGTATGGAGCCGCAAAACATATTTGAGCCTTATAATGAAGGTATCTAAATAAGCCTATCAACATTACTAATATCTTTTACCACAAGGTGGCTGCTGTGCAGTGGGCTATTCATGATTATTTGCAACATTAACTCAAGACTAGCCACTGCAATTAATGTTAAGAGGAAAAGGCACCAGGTCATAGACATATGACGCATATTATAGTTGAGATAACATAAACAGTGAGCCACTGTACAGTGACAAAGAGCCACATGTGGCTCCTGAGCCACAGGTTGTCGGCCCCTGGGCTAGGTCATCGCAGCCGCAATGCACTGCGCTCATATGGTAGTTACCGCTTATTTCAGGACACCATCTTAGCAAAAGCATAGCACTGATCCTACACCATAAGCGCTGTCAGCACTGTTGCCATTGTTTAGCATCATTTATGAAATGTGCACTGCTAGCTGCTTGCAGCTAGCTTAGCCAACTCCATCTTGAGAACTGTATCCAGACAACTCACACACTCTAAATTTTGCATCTCTTTAACTTCTATTGCTACCAATATTCTACAACTGCTTTTTTACTAGATGCTTTTTGAAACTATATCAAACAAGAATGCCTTATTTTGACCAGACAGTTTTAACCTCACTTTAGTCACAAACCTTGTAAACTCAGAATGGTACATTTTATCAACTTGGCATGTCAAAGTTTGATCAGACTTTTATCGTCCATTCTGCAATTTTTTGGTGCAGTTTAATTTAGGGAAATAATGTGTTGGTGTTAAAGGGGTCACTTCATCCTAATCATTTATCCAGGTTTGAATTAGCCATCTCTTTCTGAGTCTTGTGATGAGTGATACAATATAGATGAATGGGATGTTGTATGTGGTGCTCAAAGCAATCGAAAATTACATTTGACAAACTCAACAGCAATGAATTGCTGTAGCAACAATGTCCCGGCCACTGAGATTAACCCACAGACCTCTCTGTGAATAGGTTCCATTTAAACTTTCCTCTACCAGAGAAATAGTCTCAATAAAAAAATGTGAAAAGCTCCTGTGGATTATCCAGAGCGAGCGGGTCCCAAGAATGATAAGTTGCTGTTGAATTTTTAAAATAGAGATTCTTCAGACACCTCAAATTCACTGCACAGAGAACTGACAATATGTGGTTATGGCTAGATACCATTAGTGGTAAATGTGAAGATAACATTGCCCATCTAGATCAAATATACTTAATAACTACTTAATACTCTCCATCTCCTGCAACCAAATGATCTCCCTCCATAGTTCCTTGTCCTTGACTACATGTTGAGCCCCAAATAAAGTTCATTTTAATTAGCTAGTCTGAAAGGTCATTTTTTGTCTTCCTTTTTTTTTTGGAGTGGAGTCAATCTCAGCAGAGCCCATGGGATGTGATCTGCTGAAGAAACACTATTGCAGTCACACCTACCATATTTTAGTAATGATGTTTTTTGCCTTTGTTTAAGGCCACGCTACCTGCATAGCCCTAGGGATGGTAATGCCAGTCTGTCAGTCAACAACTTTGGTCCAGACTGAAATTACTGATGAGGTGTATCAGTTTCAAGGAAACAAGGAAAGTCTTCAACTATCTGATGCACTGACATGAAATTTTGCACAGACATGCATGGTCCTCAAAGGATGAATCTACTGACTTCGGTAATTCTATCACTTTTTCTTTAGTACCAACATGAGGCTGAACTGTATAGTTTCAAGTTAAATCTCTCAAAAACTATTGGTATATACATTCATTTCCCTCTCTGGATGAATATAAACAATAAATATGGCTAACTCTTAACAGTTTTAATTAGCACTATCACCGGGCATAATTTCACTTTGTCCAATAAATTTGGTTTTTGACAAAATACCTGCAAAACTAAAACAAATCCCAATAACCTCAGTTGTACTTTATGTTTATTGTTAATTAGGAATTTAGCATGCTAACACATCAAGCTAGGATGGTGAACAAGGCAAACATTATACCTGCTTAACATCAGCATTTTGGCATTGTCATTGTGACCATGTTAGCGTGCAGATATTAGCATTTAGCTCTATGCCCTGCTGTGGCTAAGCAGAGCTGCTAACATAGTTGTAGACTCCTTCAAGGAAAACTATGCCCAAAATTCATGTGGCGTGCATACTGTTCTGGTCAAACTACAACTGAAGATCTTTGTCTGCATGTTGTTCAGCACATGTGTATTTCCTGATCCACACTCCATTCCAATTGGTGGAGGTAATGCACCATAACATTGTTTGCCAAGCGCCTTAAAAATACATAACAAGAAGAGGAGGAGTAAGCATGCCCATTAGGAAAGAAGATGGCAACCTAACAACAAGCAGAGCTCTTGTGTTTGTTTATTTTGGCTAAAAAATGGAAAAAACTAAAAAAGAGAAAATATAACATGCAACTGCTTAACAAGAATAGGACCAGGGATGGGGAATGCAGTAGAATACTGCAAGAGATGAGACACATTGAGCATTGACAAACAGAAGCATGCGCAATCAGCAACCACTTACTATGTGCACTGTCCACATGGACACAAATTTTGGGTGCATGCAGACATCCACGTAGGGGTTCTTGCAGCCTTGGGTGGATGGTGACATTTTTGTCACATGGACCAAAGTGGACCTTCACAGACCCTCACAGACACAGGTATAGTATGAATTCAGCTTTACTCTTTTAAGGTTGTATTGGACTTCTCGATATTGCAGAGATGAAAAAACATACCTCAGGCTCTCTTAAATGTTTTATTGATGTCTTCTGTCCTTGTAGATAAAAAAGTGAAGTTCTACAAAAGCTCACGTGGATCCAAATGTATTAAAAGTTGTGCTGGAGGTGTTTCATTAATGTACATCGCCTAAGTCTTGGAAGTGATGATGTTGAGACCTTTTTGCTTGGCAAAATGTCAAGGTTGTCCTCTCTTGTAAGCTATGGTAGATTAGATTCTGGATAGAAGAGAACAATTTAAGATCACAATTTGAGACCTTATTGTAGTTCTCTCCGTAGGTCATTCAGTAGAAAACCGAAATTCATTAACATTATAAAAAACACATCATGGTCCAGACAATAAATCTTTGTAACCCTCAGTTCCCGCCATTCCAGTACAATAATTGATTGCTAAATCTTCTTTGCTGCCCTATTGAGCTGTCTCCCTATTTAAGCTTGAATAGTGCTCAGTCATGACGCATGAACCAAAGTCATCACACCATCCACCTCAGTTTAATTCCATCTTACTGTACACATCCAGCGTGTGCTTGTGTGTGTGTTTATGAAGTATAACACTGATCTGTCTTTGCCTGTTTTACAGTTATGCTTCCATAATCCCCATCCTAATCCACTGCCTGTGTGTGTGTCTGTGCGAGTGTGTGTGTGTTTGTGTGAGCTGTCTCTTTATGTCTGTGGATGTGAGGCATGGTATTTAAGCTTTCGGCTTTCAGAGGGCCTCTTTTTCCCACGCCTTCCACACTATATGTAATACCATAGATAGCCCTCCAGTCATCCACTTCTCTCCATCGAACCACTCAACACAATGGCCTGGACAGAATCACTCTGCACTTCGCTGTCAATATCTCCATTACCATTTCAGTCAACAGAATAAACACAGTGAAAATTGAATGGTTATGGGTAATATTACTTTTAAATGAGCTGATGAAATGGGTTCAGCGATGACAGGAGAGAGGGCAGAGAGTGGTTGAGATGGAGAGAGGTGATTATGTCAATGCAACTAAAGGATAAGAGAGCAGAACAGCAAATCAAAGTTACTTTCCTCGCAATCTTCCTTTCTTATATCCCTATTACAATGTGGATATGCTTTTTTATTTATTGACTTATGGAAGGTTGGCTAGCTGAAAGTCTAGAATTACCAGCTAAAAGTGCCGCTACATGACAAACGTGTCCCCTTTAAAGTAAACAAATTTTTGGTCTCAGTTGTCTTAATTTCCCTACAAACTATTTCTAAATGCAGAATGTTTATCTTTTCATTAGTTTTAATTTGGCTGGTGTCTTTACACAGAACTGTGGTTCCCAACCTCAGGGTCAGGACCCTACAAAGGGTCTCTTGATAAACACGAGGGGTCATGTGATGATTAAAAGGAAAGAGGAAAAAAATACATGTTTCTGCTACACAAATTGTAGACTCCTCTAATCTTCTGTTTTCTTGTTAATTGCTTCATTATTTCACACTTCTCAGGCCTCTTTAAAATATTAAAATAAAGAAAAGAAAAACAAAACACTCTAATTAAAATGGTTACTACCGTAAGACATACTCATGAAGAGGGGTCATATGAAAATCTTTATTCATTTAAGGGGTCACCATAAGACAGTCGGGAATCATTATTATTAAATCTTCCTTTTTAAGTATATTTTGGCGCATTTTTAGGCCTTTACTTGAAAGCAGACAGTAGAGACAGAAAATGAGGGGAAGGAGACATGGGACAGAGGTCCCCAGCTGGATTTGAACCAGGGACATTAAAATTACATGGTCAGTAGCTTAAAGCCCTAGGTCACTACGATGCCCCATTGAGTCTGTTTCAACAACATTGCCCTTGTGATGTGGCCGTGCCAATGGAGCAGATTCATTGTTACACTGCAGAAAAGAGAGACACACATGAAGATATGTGGAGAGCGAAAGAAGGATAGGAAGAAAGAAAGAAAGAAAGAAAGAAGGACAGACAGACAGACAGAAAAACAGAAAGAAACCCTCAGACAGGCATTGTAGCAAAAAGGCAGCATGGAATATGGAATGAAATGCCTTTGTATAGACTCAGAGAATTCCATTCCACATGTGAAAGCACTTCTCTTAACGTTAGGGCCATCCGCAGATAGCTGCACAGGGTTCTTCATTCAGTTCTTCATATTTTGAAAGCCACTCTATGATATCCTGAGCAGTTGTCCTAGGAACCTCAGAGCCCACATACTTTTTACCTGCCAAAGATCCCAAATCCAGAGGTGCACGTTCATCTGTTTGAGCTGGAGAGCTTTGTGCAAGCTTTCACTGAACATCACCACATAACCAGCCTGCCTGGACACCTCTCTGACAACAAGCAATTCAAAGTAGGACGCAATCCCCAATGTGGAGAGGTATGCACACAGTTTCCACGCAACTAAATTTGGCTACAGTAGCAATAGCTCACGCGTTAGCACACGAGTTTTACAAATGTGAGTCCATTGTCTTCAGTGCTCATATCACTTCAGTTGATAAATCATTGGATGTGGCAAGTTTAATATCAAGTTCTTTGGTCTTTGATGTAGTTAGGTTTAGGAAAAGAATCATGGTTTGTGGATTAGGTAAATTAAGTTACTGTGGTTAGGTTTGGAAAACCTAACATGGTGACGGCGCACCCTAAAATGACCCAGTGTTCACTCAAAGTTTACACAGCTCCAAACCCCATCTTCTGGAGAAAGTCCTGGGGGAAAGTCCCTTGTTTTGTGACCCGCTTACCACCCAAACATTCCCCCTTATAGGATCACTTCCTTCTAAGTGCACTGATCACCTGATAGCAACCTTCAACAACACGTGGCTTACACACAAGTTAGTGGTTCATGACTATGTGGGAGATATTTTGGTGCATTGCTTTTCATAAGAAATCATACCAACAGTGCATGACAGCAGCAAATATACTTTTCCTCTTTAACATGGCTGAGCAGAGCTGCTTTCCCCATGTTGCAAATGTCAAATGTTTTGGTGCAGAGCCGACATCTAGTGTAGCTAGAGTCAGCTTCTCTTAAGCCACAGGTAATATTTGTTGTTTTAAAACTGATACATTATTAAACAAGCACTGCCCAGGACTTGCAGATAAGCAAACTGCTAGCGCTTGCTAACATTAACTGGTTGTTAGACATTCCCAACAAACTAGCTGCACACACCAATTTGTAGCCTATTGCCTCATACTAGTAACGTTACACCTGTCACACAGCTCAGCACTACATTTTAATTAGTAATACAAAGAACATATTTTAAACAAGAGCCAAACCAATGTATATTCAGAACTTTTCCAAAACATTCAAACCTGAGAAACAGTTTTCTAATTGTATAACTTTTCCAGGAATTTTATGACTGTGGGAACCCTGAAGAAAGAGAGAAAGAAAGAAAGAAAGAAAGAAAGAAAGAAAGAAAGAAAGAAAGATCATGTAGCTGTGGTCGGGTCTTCGGAGTGTTAAATAATGGTGCTCGGTGATGAATAGAGAGAGGAGTAAGAGGTTGATGAGTGGGACCCTCAGCAATGATAATCCCATTAGCACTGTACTGCATGTTAAGCTCTCCACTAATGACTGATGTGTGTGTATGTGTTCATGTGTGTCACATGTGTGAGCGCGAACAGTGTGTGTCGTGTGTGTGGCTGAGAACTGCTCGGACCATCCTAATTATCAGACGTGACTCACGTGAGGGTAATTACAGCATCTGAGACAGTGGGAACAAGGCTACGAATGACCCAGAAGTCTACAGGCTAATGAAGCGATAAGACACACACACACACACACACACACACACACACACACACACACACACACTACTTCTTTCTCTCTATGACTTACTCTCACCTCACACAGAGAGACAGGGACAGAGTGGGAGAAAGAAAGAGACAGCTAAAAAGACAGAAAGGGGAACAATGTTTCCCTCAGACTGCATTAGAGAGAGTAGAGAGATTTGGGAGGAGCTGTCAGGAGACGCTCTGTCAGGCAGCTTCAAGCTCAGCCCTCTTCCTAGTATGAACTAATCTGGCTGCTCTCTGTTCTCTGTCATATCTGGCCACGGCTCCACAGCACTGTGGTCCGCTTGCACAGGCGCGGATTAAGGCTCGGCTACCCGAGACTAAATTCTCTATTGAAGAATCATCTAGGTGTAATCCCTGTGTGAAGCCAGCCCTGTATGGTACAGCGCATTATATCTCACACCATGACTATTATACACAGCAGGCTGCACACTCAGGAGATACAGAAGACCAGCATGAGGATGCTTTGGAGCAGAGCCTCAGGGTTGCTTTAAATTGTTACGTAAAATGAGATCGGTTCACTTAAGGTGGCCCCCCAGGGAACACATCAACTAATTCAGAGTTCTGACGGGATGTTTTTCACCTCAGTGATTAAAATATTTAAATTTTAATACACCCTGTCACATATTTCTTTAATAATCCGCTCTCCTGTTTTTTTTCCACATTTGCATTAGCATTTAACATTTGCATTTTCTATTTCATTCTTTTCTTCTGTTGCATTCACGGGGAAGAAGAAATCACAAAAGCACAGCTCAAACACACACACACACACACACACACACACACACACACACACACACACAAAAATACTAACTAGAGTGTCAGTCAAAGAGAGCAGACCTCCCCAAGGCCAATGGTCCAGTCTCCGATGATATGCAAAAGCAACAACCACTATGCGCTCGATGTCTGGACATATTTTTAAAACTATTAGAATTATATCAAAATATGGTCGAGCCAAGATGAAACCTCATCCTCTCAGGTCTTCATTCATCATGTATATTTAAACAGAAAATATTTCACATACCTAACATGCGTTTGTGAAAACCAGAAAACACTTTATCATGTACAAATATCCGATGCTTACACTGAAATAACATCATAAAAATAGCATCAACAGTTGTCACAACAAACCTTATGTTCATATGGTAGGAATTTGTACTTGTACTATATTACTGGTATCTGTGAATGTGGATTGTGATATGGAGTCATTGTGCGTCTACAACTAGATATGTTTTGTCACCACTGAGCCTTTCTACCTTCTACTGGAACTACCGATACAAAATACAAAATATCTCACAATGTGAAATAGGGTATTTGGAAGACAGTGAAAAATAATTTGTGAATCTGCCCTGTGATTTGGTTACACTCCAAATTTTAATAGGTAATAGGTTTTAATAGGCCCATGCTACATCCCTCCACCAAGTCTCATAAATACTGGGCTAGTGGTTTTTTGGAAATCTTGCTGACAATCAAACAGACAAAGAGACCAACCAAAAACAAGACCTCCTTAATGGAGGTAATAACAAAAAAATCTATTAACAGGAAAATTCAACAAAAACTAAATGTTTCAGTCTCTTGATCTTAACATCAAACACTTGCGTCAACGTTATTAAAAAAAGAAAATGTTCAGTGGTATTTTTCAATCAATACTTAAACAGAAATAAAAGTTTTGTCAGGTTTTAAAAGACCCATGACCTTCCAAACCAAAATGCTAGATGAAGTTGCACTTGTATAGCTCCTTTCTAGTCTTCCAAACACTCACAGCACTTTTTACATTACTTGTAACAGTCACACACACACATTCATACACTTGTGGCCAAAGCTCCCATACAATGTGCCACCTGCTACTCAGTTAAACTTTCACACAAACTGAAACACCAATGGGGGCAATTCGGTGCTCTGTATCTTGCCAAGGCAAACTTGAACATGTGACTAGAGGAGCCGGGGATCAAACAAATCTTAAGATTAGTGGACAACCCGCTTTACTTCCTCAGTCATAGCTGCCCACGACAGATGCCATTTAAAGAAAATAGAATGTCCGTGGAATGTACCAACAAAAGTATCAAACTGGTGTCTTATTGGATGTTGTAAACTTCACACAGTTTCATATGTTGTTTAACAACGGTTACATGTGTCCATATTGGAGGACAGACAACTAGGGATGCATGGATCTAAGATGCTGCATCAGTATTGGTGCTGACACTGACTTCATTAAATGGATCTGCCATTGGCCAAGATTTTACCATCTGCATTTAACACAGTTTCTTCTTCAAAATTCTCTGTTTTCAATATCAGTTGCATCCACTCAGTCACAGTGGGCCTCTAACTTAGTTTTAAGTGCCACAGCAGTCCCTGGGCTAATATTGTCTTGCATAATACATATTCAAAGGAGTTCCACACAGTGAGGTATACTATACAGATTCTAAGTTTGGGAAAGAGCAGCAGCTACACGAACAAGCCAAAAGTTCCCAATCTTGGATACATACAGTATGGCTTGTGACCTTTTAAAGGGACAGTTCACCCCAAAATCAAAAACACATATTTTCCTTCTTACCTGTAGTGCTATTTTTTAGTCTGGATTGTTTTGGTGTGAGTTGCAGACTATTGGGAGATATCAGCCATAGAGATGTCTGCCTTCTCTTCAATATAATGGAACTAGATGGCACTCAGCTTGTGGTGCTCAAAGCGCCAAAAAATACATTTGAAAAACTCAACAGCAATGTCTCTTTCCAGAAATCATGACCTGGTTACTCAAGATAATCCACAG
>JAPZEB010000020.1:19086392-19097744 GCA_029783705.1 Chaetodon striatus | reverse complement strand
CAGAGCAACCCAGTCTGGAAGTAATAAGTTTGAGATATACTAAGGCTGAAACCTGAAATCCATAAATAAACAATAACAGTGGCCTTGCCTTTTAAAAAACTATAAGGCTCGTTTTTTTTGCAGACAGACCCAGTTATGACTAACAGCTTGTGACAGGCAGATTCAGTTGCAAGACAGCTTGGAAGAGGATTTACTGTATATTATTACTCTTTGTGTGTACTGCACAGAATGACTACACAGCGCTTATGATCTATTCTATTGATTAAAAACATTTATTAGCTAATGGAAGGGTGTAAATGTATCATGCATGCTGTATAATCTCTATATTAGTGTCCTACTGGCTGCAGATTCAGTCATGTGCATTTCTGATCATGGCTTTACCCGGGGAGTGCAGTGGGAGTGTTACCCAGAGTGTCTCTTTGTTATCTTAACACAATGATATTGTGTTTCAGCGAGCAGGATCCGGAGCCAAATAAATTTTGAGGACGCAGATTGTTTCGTGATACACACACTGTGCCAAGTGCTGATGGCGTGCTGTGTTTTATGGGTTGAAAATCAGAGGAAGAAAGTACAAGGGAAGGAAAACACAAAATGAGACTCTCTCTTACCTTAAGAAGCACTTCAACACGTCAAACTGCAAAGAGAGGGAGCGAAAAAGGGGGAGAGACAGAGAAGAGAGGGAGGAATGAGAGGGAAAGAGAGGGGGAAAAAAAGATTGAAATTAGATTACCATAGGGTGCAGTTGCAGAACAACAACTTTCCAAGACACTTCACAGGAGAAATGTGTGAGGTAAAACAAGAGAGATTTCAAAGTGCTAGAGTGGATTTCATCTTACAAGCAGGCCTGTTATGCATTTATCTGCAATGTCTTTCCCTCTTTGCTCACAGAAGTATCACTTTATCACCATACAGGCTGTAGGCATCTCTTTGTTCCACAAACTATTCTACGATTGCACAGATTCAAATTCCTAAAATATAATTGCCAAGCATTCCTACAAAGAAAAAGGTGGGTAGTAATGTATTACATTTATTCAATGTACTTGATTTTTTTTTTTTTTAAATGTACTTCTACCAGTAGCCCTAGTTGTTTTGCCAAATATGTTTAACTCTTACTTTACACTACTAGCCAATCATAGCAAGGCAGATGGAACAGAGGAGTTACCCTTCCCACTACACACCCCCCTTCAACTGACCACAGTTTCAGACCATGGCAGAAAAAGAAACGCCTCCGTCTCACTCAGAGGAGGCACATACACATCCCCAGCCTTATCGTCATAAGAAAATGTTGGCATTGTACTTTTCTGCAAGCTAGATATGTCACATCTGCATGTTTCTCATGTATTATATCAACCTTTCTAAAGTGACAATAATATATGAGCTGACTTTGTCATCAGCAGGTGAAGGGGATGGTTGGTGTGACACCTTGGTGAGACACCTGCCAAGCTGCAGACAACTGTTCAAGACCAACAACCAACAAATCTGGTTGTTTTTTAGTGAATCATTGTCCAGCGGCCTTCTAACCACCAAATGTGTGTTTCCACTGGGGATAGTGCCACAGAAATGAATTGTTTCTTATCAGGACACTGCATTTCCAGCTGGAGTTGTGTCACAATAAGCGGTTGTCTATGACCAAGACTTTGCTGTGTTTGCTGCCAGGGAAGTGCCACAAAAAGCTGTTAATTTTTATTCAGACATCACTACATTTTTAGCTGGGGTAGTGCTACGAAAAGCGTGTATTTTATTTATTTTTTTATACTAAGACATTGCTGTGTTTATTGCCAGGGATAGTGTCACTAAATGCATTTTTTTTTTACAGGACATTGCTGCATTTCCTGCCGACATTATGCCATGAAAAATGTCTGTTTTATGCTGAGACATCACAGCATTTCCAGCTAGGGTTGTGCTACGAAAATCAGTTGTTTCTGACTAAGACATTACTGTGTTTCCTGCCAGGTTAGTGCCATGAAATGCATTTTTGTATGATTTTTACAGAGACATATCTGTGTCTCCTGCCAAGGTAGTGCCATGAAAAGTGGTTGTTTTTAAACCAAGACATTGCTGTGTTTCCTGCCAAATAGTGCCCTGAAATCTGTTTTTTTTTTTTACAGAGACATTGCTGCATTTCTTGATGGGATTGTGCCACGAAAAGCGGTTGTTTTTTTTAACCAAGACATTGCTGTGTTTCCTACCAAATAGTGTCATGAAATCTGCCAGTGACAATGTCACTAAATGCATTTTTATTAGAGACATAACTGCATTTCCTGCTGAGATTGCATCACCAAAAGCAGGTATTTTAAAACATTGATCTCTTCCTTACCATAACCAAATGGTTTTGTGCCTAAATCTACAAATGTTTGCACAAAGAAACAGTGCCAACATTTTTTTCTGGCAACTGGGTTGACATATCTGGCTCAGCATTCAGACCCTGCTTGCCTTTGAAATGACAAGAAACAGCAGTCATATTATGTGCCGCCTACTTTTTCAGCCCAAAACATCTAGAATCTTCAAGAATTCAGCATTGACAACATCTATTTTGTCATTTCTTTGGTTCTGAATATGGCACTTTAATGTGCACCTAACATTTGTTTTTACCCGTTGAGGACCTATTTTCATGTATTAAATTGATGTAATTAATTGCAGCTAATGAAGTTACTCACTACTTGAGTAGGTTTTTTTTTTAGATACTTTTTTACTCTTAATCTTACTGTTAAGATTAAATATGACTCTAAAGACACAATACTTTTACTTGAGTACCGTTTTTGTTTACCCTACCCACCACTGTCCACAGATTTAGACTCCCCAAAAATAGATTCAACATTCTCTGATGGGAAGGTGTGAAATTACAGTAGTCACACAAACAAATGCAACAAATGCAAATGACGCTAGCTCAGTTTGGAGATTAATTTCAGAAAATCATCACTAAATTACAACCAGGCTGTGAGATCACTAATTTATTCTAGAATAAAAATACATGAAATGATCATGATCCTAATTTTCCAGCGCAGGTGGGTTTTGACAGCTTTGACTGAGAATGTGAAGTGGATCTACACGAGAGAGCAAAGTGAAGCAGTTTCTGTTGCGCTGCACACCATTTGACAGTTGCATCATTTAAAAACAAATCATAAAAGAGGCTGCTCTTAAATCTGCGTTTGAGGAGGCTGTTTAAGAGAGAACTTGCAGAGTTTAAATAAACAAAGAGAAAAAAAATTTCTAGAAATAGCCCTCATGGATTTGCTGAGTCTCTGGAACTTGTACAATATTTATTCCTCTCCTCCCTTCCCTCTGCAGCTCCAGACTTTATCAGACCCCAGTAGAGCGGAGCAGGAAGTGGGGAGATCGTACTGGTTTGTTGGGTGTTGTTCTTCTCTGTCTTCTCTTGCCAACCAGTGACCTACTGTACTTCACACTGCTATGCTCCCCTGGCTGTAATACATGCGGCCTTGGATGATGCAAACACCCTTAAGCTGCCAGTTTGCTCTGTCAGAAGTGCTTGTCAGATGGTCGAATAGCTTCTAAAATCCCCCACCCCCCACCCCCCACACCTTTTCAATGTCAGATTAAGTGGTGTCAAACTACTGTGGTTACTTTCTAAAACCAAAATTCACACCCGTCTCAAACTGTGATTGGCCTGCTGTGCACAGGTGAGAAAGCAGCCAGGGTTTGTACTCTCTCTGTCTCACCTTTTTTTCGTTCTTAACACAACTTTACCTGTCACTTTTTATATGAACAACCGGGTGCAACATTATGAATGTCTTACAGCAGAGAATGTTTGAAAATGTGCACCAATATCCTCGTGTTTAAAGGGGATCAGATCTCTCTCCTTTCTGTATGATGGCTGACACATTTGATTTCCACTGTTTGACATCTTCAAAAAATATAAAAAGAAAATAAAAATAAAAAAAATAAGAAGATAAATAATCAAGGGAATGTTTCATGTTTATTAATTTTGATACGCTACCTTAAGGCTTCAGTTGGTAACATTTACAAAATAACTTTATATTTGCTGAATCTGTTGCTACATCCACACGGTATTACATGCAACAGATCCTGCTCCTCCCCCTTGAAGTTCTTCTAATGGCATTTGCCACACCTGAAGAAAAACAAGCAATCGGAGCCAAGGAGTCTCTAATGCAACTGTCAATCATGTCAGTCACTGCTTTTTAGCTGCATTCAATCTGTCAAATTAGGCAGCACTGATCAAATATGAATCAAGATTCTGTTACAGCATTGCCTATTTCTCACCTCAAATGTTTCCACGAATATATTTTTGTGTTTAGCTGTAAAGTGAGAAAGGTTGTGACCCAGCTGCCATATTGAAAACAAACAAACTTTCTCATTTCACAATTAAACAAACACTATTAGGAACATGTCCAGGGGTTAGTACAAGAGTGGGAGGCACACCTGCAGGTTCCCAGTCAGCTACAATAAACATCTGACATGCTATCGCAAATAGCACGGCATCACCCAGATGAGCCGATCACTGAGATGATAAATGTTTGGGTGCTTTGAATGTTTAAATAGCCAAGGCAGAACAAAATGAAACTCTCCTATTACTGTACTTTTGTTTTAAAATGGTTCGGTGTATTTTCGTATTTTCAACTTCAAAGCTTTTCAGTTTTATAGCCTGTTGTGCTTGCTCAGTGTTTGTACAGAAGTATTTGAAATGATCCTTATTTTTGAAATGAAAAAAAAAAAAAAAAAAGTTCCAAAGTTGACATTCGGTAAAATTCTACATCAGTCCAAGCAGGAGGATTTTGCCTCTGTGTTTGACACTTGTACATTCGTGAGTTCACAATAAATAAAAAGAAACATATCCCAATGCATTTTTTTGTAATGCTGTACCAAACTCACACTGAACCATGACTCCTAAATGAATGGAACCATAACTTTTATGTGTCGTTACACCCTTAGTATTTTATCATGGAGTTTAAGAAAACATTTTTTGACACCAAAGGGAGACGACAGCAGCAACTTTCTGAGTTGTCAAATAAAATTTGATCCTAAGTATAAAGATACTTTGGTAAAACTATTTTGAAAAAAGGTGCTGACAGAAAACAGTGTGTTAGAAACAGAAAGTGTTGATAACGTTTTTATAAAGTGGCAGCTAAATGAGACAAACTTACACATCTGTGTCACCACCAACCATTCAGCGAAGTCTGAGAGAAACTAAAGCTATTTCTCAGCATTTTTGGCACGATGTTGAATAATAAGATTTGCCAAGGTAACATGCATACAGAGTTATCTGTGGTGTGTACATGTTTGGCTTACATAAAGCCTGTAATTAACTAAAGAACAAACCACATGACACCATATTCATACGCGCTAGACACAATCTGACACCCATGAATGCACAAAGACATTTAAACGCACACACGCGCACATGTGCACACACACACACTCACTCACACACACATAGCGATCAGAGTGTTTCATTAGTGAGGAGCAGATAGATTACCCTCCCGAAGGAGACATTGACCAAGAGGCCATTGATCTACTGAGCTAAGCCAATCTGTGTGTCAATGTGTGTGTGTGTGTGTGAGAGTGCGCGCATGTAGAAAGTAGCCTACTGATTGAGTCTTTAAGTTGTTAGAGTAAGCACAGTAAATCTAATCCAGTTGTGTTTAATGGAGAGAGAAAGAAACAGGCAGTTGACATATTCATTAGGTCCAATTACTTCGTCCAATCACTGCCATCTCACTCACTCACCAGAGAGACAGAGAATCAGCACTATTTATGTCTTGGCACACCACCACGAGGAAGAAGATTGATAGTACTTGAATGATAAATAAAAAACATATTTATTCCACTTACTGAATGACAAGATGGCACATTTGGAGGCATCTAATATCATTTGATCTCATTCAACCCCCGTCAGAGGACTGAAGTGTAAATCAATCTGGCTAAAACTGGAATTACTCAATTACACGGCCTTATTGACGATTCAATAAAGACGGTTGGGCCTGGGGGTTGTAATCATGACTTATGGTAATAATACGACGACATGGCCATATTTCCCATAATGAGCTTGTTGTAAACACTAACAATCACAGACAAAAACAAGAAGAATGCTATTACTGGTGACATATTTTCTGCCTGAGTGTGTGTGTGTGTGTGTGTGTGTGTGTTTTCCCATCTACATGTGTGGGACTTGTAATTAGCTCTCTAGGTTGTTCTCTTACATTGGATGTGAAGGTAATTGGGGCTTTTGGACACTCGCTCTCAATCTCTGTCAGTGTGTGTGTGTGTGTGCGAGCGTTGTAGTGTGTGCATTCTGGAGGATGGCCAAACCATTACTGTGTGCTCAGCCTGCTCTAAAGCAGCTTGTGATTCATTAGTAATGAGTCCATTTGCAAACTAAATGAGTGTTTGAGTGGCCGAACAGCGGCGTGTGTGATGATTGTGTCCACTCACTCTACTCACCGCTGTCGCTCTACTATTTTGTAGTAAAGCGTGTGAAACACGCCCTCTCTCTAACACACACACACACACACACGTACCACGTACACACTAGGGATGCACCGACTGTGAAATTCTGGGCCATTACCGATGTTCAAAGTAACAATTTGGCCGATAGCTGATACCAATGTTTTTGTTGTTGTTGTTTATTTTGTTTTAGTTGTAATTTATTCCACCCTTTGTTCCAGGGAAACAAAGAAACCTTCATTATAAAAGAATAACTTATCAGTTTAAAAGTCATTTAGCCCTCCATTATTCTACCTTTGAATGAGCACAAATTCAATTACACACATTTACGAAACGACCTTTAAAATAACCCTCTTTCACATGATTTTTTTTGACTGCTTCAAAAACCTTATTACATTATATACAATAATTCCCTCTCTAATATCTTTTTTATATTGCTGTAAAAATAGCAACAAATTTCTCCTTTAAACAACTGAAATTATTCAAGTTTCTTGACAAAACTGAAATTAACAAGATTACATTTTCAACATATCATGAGAACGTTATAATTTACCTTTGCCGAATTCTCATTTTTACTGAACAGATTTTGAATGCATCATAATGCAACTCAATGCAACCTCTGTCAGCAGTGGCCCCCAGGAAGTGCGCCAGGCTTTCAAACTAAATTTCATAGTGGAAAAACAATGGTACTGCAATTTCCAGGACCATTATGGGATGCCCTATCCATTGACTTTGACACAACTGTAGCAAAATTATTTGTTTTACCATTTGGATTTGATCCAACATTGGCACATAATACGTACATAATATTATGACAGTCTAGAGGAGCCACAAGTTTAAATCATTTTATCCACATTCAAGGTAGTGAGCGTGAAAGCAGAAATTAGCTGTTAGACCGGCGAAATCAGACCTGGTTGCACTCGACTGCTGTACCTCTCTAGTGCGCATGCTCTATGGGCTGCACAGTGTGGATATCATGTCAAAAATCCCCGGATCACCCGGGTAATTTTATACACGTCAGTTAAACCAACTTTCATGGGAATGAACAGGGCCACACTGCCAGTGCTGTATCCAGTTCTCTTAATACATCCATGAGTGAGTTCCAGCCACTGCCAGCTAACAGCTAACAGCTAACAGCTAATGTTAACTAGCTCTGCTCCTGCTCATGTCAACACTGATTTGTTGTTCACAATGTGGCATTATCAGGGAAAAAAGGGATACACTAATTTATCGGCTGAACATCTGTATCAGCTGATATTCTCTTTGTTGACTGCTATGAGCCTTATGGAAAATAAGATGGCATTCACTGGCAGTGGCCAATTTGTTTCTGATGTATCAGTCTTGCACAGGCTAAACAGCAAATGGGCTCTGTGATCTCAATAAAATCATGTAAAACATTGTTTTTGTTGAGAAATTTGAATAAATACAGTTGTTTGAAGTTGACATTTGTTGACGTTTTCATAGCAATATAAAATAGATATTAGAGAGGGAATTATTATATATTTTATACAGTGAAAAGGCTTTTGAAGCAGTTATTTGTTTTAAAGCCTTTTTATAGAAGGCTGAGTTTGGAAGCTACATGACTCTGGTATCATATGAAACTAGAGGATCTGAGGAATCCAGTGGTAACAACCATGTTATGCTAGTTTCTAAGGAAAGGGGCTAAATAATGCTCCAATATTAGGCTGAATTTTGGCAAGGGAAAATCAGCATGTCCATTTTCACACAGGTCCCTTGACCTCTCACCTCAAGATGTCTGAATAAAACTGGGTTCTGTGGGTACCCACAAGTCTCCCCTTTACAGACATGCTCACTGCATGCTAGTCCTATGCAGGTTTGGGCACAGACTGTGCACTTCTTGAATGTGCTATTTTCGCCTATTGCATTTGAATATTTCTGCACACTGGGGTCCCTAAACAGTGTTGGAATTGCATGAATTGGGCATGACTGGAAAGCTGTGACTCTTGTGGATACAAAAGGCCCTATTTTATTCATATTTGATGATGTTAGGCCCCATAGTAGCCATTTCATTGTGGTGAGAACATTTTTTTTAAACAGACATCACTGCATAAAATAAACTATAGTGACCTCAAGGATAATCACAGCCTCATTAAACTTTAAAAACAGAAACTAGAGACCTTGGGCAGTCGGAGGATGTTTGGCTTTTATAGGAATATTGACAACAAGGGTGTTTCTCAGCAGTTTCTAGAGCTGAAGTGCTCACCATCGAAATGCTAAAAAATGCAATTTTTACAGAAATCACCAAATATTTGAAGTTTTTAAAACCAAATCACAGCATGGATTTTTCTATAGTGTTCCTCAAAGCCTTGGTGTCTTAATGTGGTAGTTACTTTTGACCATTTTTATCATTAAACATGCTTAAATCTAGCACCTAAACTGTGGAACAATTGATATCAACCCAAAATTGCTGCAACAACTTATTGTACATAAATGAGCATGGGAATGGCCGTCATATACTTCTATCATGATGTTCTAAGCCCTCATTGACTCCAAACATTTGAAATTTGAATAGGCACCTAAACCAAAAACAAAATGTTTATTCCAGAATTATGACTAGAAAAACTGAACTGCATCTCAAATTCTTCTTAAGGTTCCCAGCTTTCAGATGATGTATACCATACCATATGACGTATAGTGTGGATTTCCTTATTTTCCTGGGAATATAAAGAATAAAGAATAAAAAAAATAAAAACATTGATATTGGCTATCAGCCAAATTGTTATTTTAAACATTGGTATCAGCCCATAAAATCCAAATCAGTGCATAAGGAACTAGATTGGGTGGGTCCTCTGACTTGTTGATGGTAAGTTTACTGCATTCTTTTGTCCTGATGACATCTCAAGGAGGATCTCTGTTCATCCCAAATATGTCTTCTACCGTCCCTGGATGCTGGGATGCTGGAGGTCTCAAGACCATGATGAATACCATCTTATTTACCAATAGGCCGATGGCAGTCAACAAAGTGAATATTGTCCAATACAGATGTGCGGCTGATACATCAGTGCATCAGTAGTACATACAGACTCATGCTGCAAATGTAAAGTATGTTTGCATGTGTGTGTTTCCTCAGCCAGCGCCAGAGGTGGACATAATGAAGTCAGTCAGTTGTGTCATTAATTACTGTTTTACACCTGCTCGTCTCAGCTAATTAAACATGCTGACACACAAGCACGTGCACCCTCTCTCTTACAACGTGCACACACACACACACACACTTTATACAATTACACATTTGCACACACACAGAAACATATATTCTATCACACTCACGTGCAAACTTCCAGACAAGTTTTTTTTTTGTTTTTTCTTTTTTTACACAGACGAGTCAAAAATACATTCTCATTTTCACTTTGAGAAAGGTGAGATGGCACTGCTAAACACAGCATGTTTTCGGGGAACTCTCTCCCTCTCTTAGTCTCACATACAAACACATCTCCATACACCTCCTTCTCCCTTTCTCACTCTGTCATTCTCCCATCCTCGCGCTCCTTCCCTTCCTGCACGCATTCGGTTCCCACTGTCTCTCCGTACGCTGTATAGTCTATTCTCTGCCTCACTCACACCACACACATACTATCTCCCGCTCTTTAAACTCTCTCTGTCAGTGTGTATGTGTGTGAGACAGAGTACGTGTGTATGTGTGTGTGTGTCTCCTCCCAGCCCATTTTCTCAACAAAGGCCACAGCTGCTGCCGGTTTGCTGAATAAAAGATGACAGAGCCATAATATCAGGAGATTACCAGCTAACGAAACAATGATTTTGTCCAATTTAAATAGCGACATCAGTTGCATCACAAGCACTTCGCATGTCAACTGTGATATGATAATGTTTGCTACCAAATGAAAACTGTTTTCATCTGCACAGAGAGACTCCCTGACTCTCTCTCTCTTCTCCTTTTGTGCTCTGGCCCGCAATCTCTCTCTCTCTCTTTCCCCACACATTTGCTCTGGCTCTCTCGCCATCCCTCTCTCACACACACGCACGCACGCACACACACAGAGCACGTAGAGCATATGGCTATTTCTCTCCTCTTTGAAGGGTTGCTTTGAAGCTATGGCACCCGTATCGATTGGCGCTCAGATGAGCTCGCTTCGCCAGAGCCCTGCGATTATCTGTCGCTTTATTTCAAACAGAGCGCAAGAGAGGGGGGCTTACACACCCATCACTCACTCACACTCTCACAGTCAGTTATACACTCATACATGAAGCGCACACAAACACACACGGGCGCGTCCACGCACAAACGGGGATAATGAGATGAGCTTACACGCTGAATCCCGATACTTAAGGCAAGCTGCGCTTCAGAACTGACAAGTGAGTGGTGAATGTTAAGAGAGTGAGGACATAGCGAGAGAAAGAGACTGTTAAGACTGGCAAAGTGATGAAACTTATGAGAAAATTTTCCCCCTACGGCTCTACTCTGATTTTTTTTAAAAATCAGTTCCTCCATTATGAAAACCACTTTGTCAAAATGAAGGTTTAAACTAGAATTTAAAGTTCATGTGCAAAAGGTTGAGCTCAGACTCAAGGTTAACAGCTTTTGTGTCAACTTTTGAAACTTAAGAAATTAAACAGAACAAAAAAAAAAAAAATAGAATTACTGGTTCACGGTGTTATCTGCAAACCAGTCAAGTTGTAGTTAGAGTTTACATCCACAGTTGTCCAGAGTCACATGTAGCCATTACAGTTAACAATGCTTCAAATGTTGATGCAAAGAAGCGACATATTCTAAAACATGGATGCTTCACAGACATCTTCCCTCCGGCAGCGCAGAAGATCTATATAATCAGCACAGTTTCAAGGGGAACACCAAAGATTAGTGTTACCAATTCAGTATCTGACCAAGTATCCTCTGTTCCTGAGATATGGTGTTGAATAATGGCCAGAAAAAGTGTTTTGCAGAACATT
>JAPZEB010000020.1:19048981-19061245 GCA_029783705.1 Chaetodon striatus | reverse complement strand
TATAGATTACACATGCACACATACATGCATGGGCACAGACACACACACACACACACACACACACAGGTTGCAAGTTTAGACTGGAGCTGTAGAAAGCTAATTTGCACCACATTGAAATGCATCTCAATTAAAGAGAAACACATCGAGGTGCCAGGGGAGGAGAGAAGAGAGAGATGTGAGAGAACGGGAGGGAGGAACGGGGTGTGAAACAGATAGTGTGTGAGAGTATGAGAGTAATAGAAAGAGGGGGGGTGAGCTCAACTGTATTTGGCAAGGGAAGAAGGGAGGGAGAGAGAAAGAGAGGGAGAGGGAGAGAGAATGTTTTCATCTCCCTCTCTTGGAAAAACATCTCATTTTGGGATGAATCAGATTTAGAAAGGGTGTTAGGAGGTTGAGGCGCAGCTAAAATCCTAACTAACTTCAACCTCGTTATCACCAGCTCTTTGGTTTAGTGCCAGCACACTAGGGCTGTCCCTGCTGAAACCGCGTGTGTCTGTGGGCATGTGTGTCTCTGCTCAGATATTTTTAAGCCCAAGGCCATGTACTGTATGACAGGATGGGCGGATACGTCCAAGACACAATAAGGTTTTACCTAAGTGTGTAGGCAAGTGTGACCGCAGGCCTGCATCGATGTGTTTTGGGTATTTTTTGAGAACGTGTTGAACGCTTTGTTTGTCATGTTAGGCCATGTTAAAAATTAGATAACGTGCGTAAGTACATTCGTATGTGCCTGTTATGTGTGATTTTGTGAATGTGTGTCTGAGAGAACAAACAACAACCGGGGGAAAGAGAAAAAACACACACACACACAAAAACACACACACGCAATCTGTCACATGGAAATATCAGGATTGGCTTTGTACGCCGCTACCATTTTGCACGGACTGTCATGTTCTTAAGACTGTGATGATGATGCCAGCCCACCATCTTAACAACAACACCGAATACAACTAGATCCATTCTTTCATGCTGTCAAAAAGACACTCAACTTGTCTGCTTCTTGCGAAAGCCCCCTTAACCCGGTGTTTGCCTCCGTTCCAATAAAAGTCGCACCGCTCTTAGAGTGAAGAGCATTCTGGGAAATCAAGTGCTTTTGATCTCATTCTGGTGTACAAGTGTAGCGCCCTGTTCCTGACTGCAGCACTGTTAACACAATTATCACCATGATGTCATGCATCTAGCTACTTCAGTTAAGGCGGCACAATTAATTAAAATTTTATTGGAATCACAATTTGGCCAAGTGTAATATCCAAAACGCAGGAGCTGCAATTTTTTTTGATAAAGGTAAAATGTGTCATTATAAATGAAGCATTGTGGTGCCTGCCTCCAAATCTTACTCCAGAACATGCTTGTTTAGTACAGACAACACCAAAAATCACATCGTCTTTTTTTTTTTCCAGTGAAAATGAAATGCAAAAATGATCATTCCCACTATAATCGCGACTCATATCACAGTATCTGTCAAAGTAATCACAAAATGATTTTTTTTTTCATAACGTGTAGCCCTTGTATCAGTGATAATCAGATGATCTGTATTATTAAGAGCAATAACAACACTGTCATCATCATCATCTTGACTGCCATAAGCGACACTGTGTCGGCACATCATCTGAGAATACATCATCTCATTTTCACCTGACAAATAAGTGATGGAGGTCGGCGAGGCTAAATGACTGGTTCTTTGCATGATTGCCTGGCCATGTATACGATCAGGGGCAAAATCTCTACTGAAACATCCGTGTGAATCCCACATGGAAACCCATCTGAAGAAGAGGTAAATTGAGTCGGGATAGCACAGGACACTCACTGACTGAATAAGTTTCCTTTAAAGCCTTAACACTTTTACCTTAAATGCAGCTAGAGGACAGATAGAGAGATTTATTTGACAATCATGAATAACACACAGAACTGCTTCACCTTAAGATCATTGTCACACTCATCTAAAACTGTTGAGGATTATATTAAACAATGAAGCCACAGGCTTTTTGTCACTGTGATCCTCTGAGGGGAGGGTTAGGGCAAGATGTCACCTCTGTCAAGACCGACAGGCACAAATAAAATATCCATATAATTACACATAGTAATGAAAGAAACAGAAATGGACAACAAGGTGTTACTTTGTGCAGGTCTCTTTTCTGAGAGACTTTTTGTTAGCTATTTCTTCAAAGCTTGCTTAAAATTCTTCTCTGCTTCAATCAGTTTTAGAGATACAGGAAATTTCGATTGCAGCCGTATAAAAAGGTGTTTTCACCCATTGAAACATGAAATAAATTCTGATGATTAAATATCCACAGCTCACCTCCCTCACTGGCAGTGCATCATTTCTTACTGCACCATAGGCGTAGATTTCAGGGGGCACACAGGGGACACGCTCCCCTAATTATTTAGAATGGGAATTTGTCCCCTTAATAAACACATTAAGTCGCAGACAACTTTTATTTAGACAAAATAAAAGACATTTACACCATTAATTGATGCAAAAGAGGCACAATTGGTGCATAAAAATTCACCAGAATGCAGGAAATTCAGTGTTTGATGCTCAGTTTTTTTTGGCAGAGGACTGTTACGTTTTCAATGAGTGTAAAATCTCTACTGTGAAACTCAGACAGAAACTCATCAGACGAAGAAGTAAAATGAGAATTGATGGCATGGGACACCCACACAGTGAAATGAGTTACCTTTGATATGTTAAACTTTTAACCTAAATGTAACTTAAATGTAGGGAAGGTGGGGGATATGCCCCAATCAATATTTAGAAACCTCACCCAATAAAACCTAATAAAATCTCAAAATAACTTTGATTTTAACAACATTCAAGACATATAAACCATTAATTTCTGCAGAAAAGGCACTATATGATGCATACAAATTCATCAGAATGCAGGAAATTCCGTTTTTGAAGCTCAAAATTTTCTGGCAGAGGACCCCCAAACCCCCGTTTCATATGTCCTCCCTCATAGTTGAAATGAAACCGACACACTCGCCTTGCACTGTCACTTACAGCTTTTTGTGCCACTGCAAAAATTGATTTGGGATACAGTACAGCGGACCTTCAACTGTTGTCCAGCATATTTCCCTCTGATGTTACCTGAGTAATAAGTCGCCCTCATTTGTGCTTAAGTTAGTGGTCTTGTTTGGTCAATCCTCTTAGCCTCCCCTTGTTTGTCTTGCAGTCGCGTAGCTAAGCTAAAATAAGCAGTGGCCTTCTTTCATATAAATCTCATGCTGGTGACAAGCATGTCAAAGCCAGAAGAACCTACTGTGTATCAGTGAAGGCCCTGACAGCTAAATATATAAATATATAAGCTAAAAGAAAAACTGCTTACATGGGTTTTCCTCTTCCTCCAATACTTTGAGTTAGCATAATCTCTCCCTCTCTCCCTCCCTCTATCTGTCCCTCTTTTCTTTTTGCTCACTTATTCTTTCCTTGCATACACATGACTGAGCAAAGCTGGCACACAAACAGCCACACACACCAAGACACACACACACACACACAGACACAGGTTCCTTGGTACATGTTTCACAATGACGGCCCCATACTGTACATGGACAATAAAACACATCAGCAAAACTGCTCAAACAACCTCCACCAGCACTTTGTCATGCCCTCTGTGTCTTTACGGCTTCTCAATCTGCCCTTGATGACACCGCTTATGAGCCTTTAAGCGGCCCTCTGTTGTGCATGGGCTGACAGATCGAGTTGTCATTACATTAAGTAGGGACTCTCTATTAGTGCAAATGGTGGCACATAACCAGATAATCGGCTGTGGACAGCAAGTGTGGCTATGTGGGAGGTGAGATGCTAACGGATGGTGTGTGGGAGAGTAATGTTTTATGTTGGAGGAAGTGTGATATCTCCATTATAGACAAGCTTAATTGATAAACAGGACAATAAAAGCAGCAAATGGCCCCATAGATTTGTGCCTACAGCACAGCCAGCAAGTACTGTAGGATGTCACTATATATACATGATGTGGAGTAATGGCTCTAACAATAATAGCATATCAAGTAGAGGCTTTAGAACAATATCACACAATGTCATCATTGTAGAGAAATAAAAGAGTAATAAAAATCTCTCTCATAAAAGAAGGGAAGCTTCCCTGAGGGATCCCTCAAATGTTTCTTTCTTCTAACACTCCTCTCACCTAATCCCCCCCTCCTCCTCCTCCTCCTCGCTCCCTCACCCCGGCCGGCTGTATTTTACTCTCCTCACCCTCCGTGATAAGAATACTGACTGATAATTGTCACAAATGGCCCACGTTTAATTCCCATGCATAATAAGCGGGAACTTCGCAGCCATGGGGTAAAAACAATTGAAAGAGAGGAGCGACCGAGCTGCGCTACCACGCTGCCTTTTTTTCTGCTCCTGGCACGAGCAAACAATTCATGAAACGCTTCTTCAAGTGTTTCACGGTGGCAATTCAAATAAATAAATAAACAATAAAGAAAAAGAGAGAAAAGTACCCGGGTTATTTAGACACACCCGTTTCAAATCAGCACAACAGATCACATGGAGCACTTTCACATGTTTGCGAAAAGGAATCAAAAGCAAGATTTTTTTTTTTTCCTGTAGCCAAAGTGTGCTCACCAGAATATCCGGATCAGAGCTCGGTGTACGGAGAATCCCGAGGAGTTTCCCGTGTCTTTCTTCACCCCAAGTTGAAGACAGCGATCAGACGCGCTCCCACAGTCCCGACTCAACTGCAAAGAGAAAGAAGGTAAGACCACATTGAGGGGAGAGCACGTCAGCCTATAGACTCTCACATCCCGGGCGGCAATCGAGGTCAACCCCCCTTCTCCTCCCACCTACCCAACCCCAAAAAGTACATCAATAATTACACACGTTTAGCCCGCTAATCCGGGACTGTACCTCTTAAACGAGCCGGGATGACCACCGGAGAGTGAAAGAGACGGAAAAAGGACCGGGCAAGGCAGCGGCTGTCAGATTTGACTTCAAACTGATGCTGACGATGCGCACCGAGATAAGCTCCGGAGGAGAGAGAGAGGAGAGGAGAGAGGAGAGAGAGAAGGAGGGAGAGACAGATCAGAGGTGCAGCAGTGAGAGACACACTCACAGAATTGAATTAAACAATCCGACACTTAAAAGTTCTTCAACTAGGTCAAGATATAAAACACGAAGCACCTATGTATTACAGAGAGATACGGCACGTGAAGTCATCAAAAGTCTTGATAAATAATTCCCAGATTTACAGAGGCACTGGAAGGCATCTTCGGTGCATGTTTAAGGTAACAATACCGTGATACAGTCAACATGCCCTGAGGCTAACAGCCACAAGGAAAGACTGTGATACTCAATTTATGGCCTGTGGGCTAAACCTGGACCCACAACAGGGTGCCTGGTGGCCCACTGACCACTCTCTGGTTTGCAGGTAAAATATATTGATTCACACTGGGAATTTATTTGATTGTGCTTTGACTGTAGATAAGGTGCCAGGGTGGAGAAAAAAACATCAAAACAGAGCTTTTTTGCCAGAGAGGATTCCCCCAGACCCCCCAGCAGAGGTCCAGGTTAAGCCCCGAATATCCAAAAGAAACTTAGAAACACCCCTGCACACACCTGACCTGTGAGGAGCAGCTGCCACTGGATTTGCCTCTTGGCAAAGATGAGAAACGACGAAAGGTTGAAAACGAGCAGTTCATGTCTTATATACTGATAAACAGTGATTGAGGGTAGTTATGATGGGCCCCAGTGCAAGTTGTTATGACGGGCCCAAGTGCACGGTATTTTGCATATCCTCACACATGGCTTGACATTTGATAACATGAACATACATATTACCCAGCAATCATCATTACATATCTGTATGTGACAAAAAAATAATAGAGAAAATAAGAAATTATTTATTTAATTTAATATTTCTAATAGTTTATTAATAGGTATAGAACAGTTGACATATAGAATATTTAATTTATAGTCATATAATAAGCATATCATTTTGTTAGAATAGAATAGACTTTATTGCCATTGCACAAGAACTACAACAAAATTTGCTGTGCCATGCCTGAAATATAAAAAACAGAAATTAGACAGTAATAAATACGCAACACATATACAATCATCCAAATCAATAAATATTAAAAAAAATAACATTGACACAGTATTGCACAAGTTGACCCATTATTGCATGTTTGAACATTGTTGGAGGGCCCACTCTCCATGGGCCCCTCACCTCATGGGCCTGCACTGTCTATATTTACGCCCCTGTTGATGTATATTATTAATGTTTGTTTAACTGGCCTCTGGCCTCCTCTCATATATTGCAAAAGTGGCCCCTGGGCAAAAGAAGTTGAGTATCCCTGCTGTAGAGTCTCTCACACACAAAGAGAAAGATTATACAGTTATTGTACAACCTCTCTTGCAAATATTTTAGTCTTCTTAGTATAGTAATTTGAACTGAAGAAAAAAAAGAGAGAAAGAAAGACAGAGATAGGGTGATAACTTCAAACTGCATCTACTTTCATGCTCTTCAGGGTACAGTAGTCTCCTCAAAGATGCTTTCAAGAGATGACCTGGGACATTTTGGCTCACAGCCACACTTGCCTCAGGTGGCGGAGGAAGCTCAAGAGACTTACAGCACTTGCAATGTTGTTTATCATCCACACATTAATTTGGTGGAAAACCACTAATCCAAGACTACTTTCCTATTTTGATGAATGTACTGCGACAAATGCATTAAGGATGAATATTTCCATACACTAACACACATGGCAGGGTTTTGTTTAAAAGCATTGCTGGGCCATCTTGTTTTTAAAGGAATATCTCACTCCCCAAATAACTATTTGTATATCACTTACTCACCAATGTGATGTTGAATCCTTGAAGTAAATGTTTTTCTTGCATGCGTCCAGTGAGTAGAGAATGCAACATGGCAAACATTGTTGATGAATTGAAGGCATTGGGGACCATGCTCAGTAACAGCAAACTATATCAAAACATCGGTCTGCAAACTCACACAACTTGTGCAGTATAATACAAGTCTCATTTATCCAGTTGTATGCTCAGTGCTTCCCAAACACATTGCATTACCTTGTGGTCAGCCCTTTCCAACAGGGGACTAAAAGTGAAAATTATCTATTCTTTCTCTTTCAGTCCTGTTCAGAAATGGCTGACGGCAAGGTAATGCAATGTGTTTGGGAAGCACTGAGCATAAGACTTGATAAATGAGAGTTGGGTTATACTGTACAAGTTGTGTGAGAGTTTGTAAGACAATGTTTTAATATTGTTTTGCTGTTGTTAAATGTGGCCCCTAATGACTTCAATTCATCACCAATGTTTGCAGGGTTTGGATTCTTCGTTTACCATGGAGGTATGCGAGAAAAAGAGAAAAACAATGTTTTTTCCATGAATTCAGCATAAGACACGTTGAGTTATTATTTTCTTTAAATAACATCTTAAAAAATAATAAACTTGTATATAGTCAATCCTTAACCTGTGCAGAGCAAAGCAGAGGCGCTGTTACACACACCAAATGCCATATGCTTAATAAACACTATTGTTTAGGCCAATCATCTACTAACTTAATTGATTATGAGACAGGATGCGTCACCATCTGGGTGGCTTACCTCCTCGGCTACACAATTTCCATGAAGGAAACCCTGCCTGTACTTATAGAGATAAGAGAAAACAAAAAGGAAAGCAAGTAAACAGACATGACACTATATCCATATGTCAAATACAGTACATCAGTACCATTTAGGTGTAACAAATTGCATGTAGAAAGCTTCCACACGGTGGTGACAAGCCTTAAACAACTGATCTGAACTACTTGCCTTGTAAGAGAACTTGTATGTCATGTTAAATGCCCTAGGGTGTCTAACATTGTCAGAAAAAGTTAAAGGTTCTGTGTGTGACATACTGAGCACTGATATAGCAGCAAACCGCTGTTTGATATGTAAAGACACAGTGGAGTAAAGACACCCTGAGCCAAGAATGATGTCATGCTATGCCTCTGTGCATGTTGTAATCATGGATGTGTAACGAGAACTGGATACAGTGTTCATTTGTATGAAAGTTGTTCTGTGGCACATGAGGCCAAAAGAGTTCCTTGGTATAAAATTATTGGTATTTCCTACATCATGGGGCCCATTGGAACAAGTGCGCCAGAGACCTCTGTTGGCTGAGCCGCTAACTACCACTTTAGCCTTTTGCTAACTTGTATCAGGATGAAATGATTTAATGATGCTTTATAGACTTGTTGTTGGACCAAATGGATCAAATCCGGATAGTGAAACGAGTCATTTTACGGGAGCTTGTGAGGCTCATAAAAACTGATCTAGTAATTTACAGACATCTCTTTTACAATTTAAGTGTATGGGGAAAAGTCTTTTTTGCCCCATGGCATCATGCATCAAACTTGTTGTAATTTGTAATTCTATGGTTTGGTCGCCATGTGAAATTGACGTCAAAGCCTGGCACTGTTCCTGGGGCTTAGTCATAATCTGAGCTTCTGCATGCATTGTGCCTTTTCAAAATACACTTTTATTTTTACAGGAAATCTACAGTTTCTGCTCATCGGATGCATAAACTAAACATACAATGTCAGTAAAACACCTCCGTATTTACATTTATTTACTTGTGCAACATAAGCACATGTTTAAGTTTTGGCAACAAAAGCACGTGGTTAGGTTTAGATAAGAGCATCATGGTTTGGCTTAACATTCACATGGGAAGCAAACAGTGGGCTTTCGTCTGAAAGTCTGGGGTTTGTTGTACCCATCCACTTACCGTCCCATCTGTCCTATAGGAACTTGCCAGCTCCTTATATTACCTTGTTGCCGGTGCGTTTCAGCCTGCCACAAAAGGTGCTTTTGTGCGTTGGTATCTCACGTAGATGTCCACTAACATAGTGCTCGTAATGGACAACTTGGTTGATATACCGCGGTAAAAGGTGCCTTTATGTGCTGGTATCTAACACCTATATTACTGAGAGAGTGGCAGATTTTAAAGAGTTCAGAATGAGAACGGGCTGTTGTCTCCTACTAGCTAGCTTATTGCTGCTGCTTTGCACTGTGTTCATGCAGCAGTTATCTCTAATATTGGGGCGGCAGCATCAGGGAAGCATAGCTCCCAACCTCTAGCTCCCCCTGGTTGACACCATCAGCTTTGTCAGCACTGTTACTGTTGTTTAGTGCTGTTTGTGGAGGTAGCACCATTAGCTTCTAGCTGCCAGCTCAGCCACCTTCATGTTGGAAAACTTATTTTGCATAGATCCTTTCTAAACTCAAACATGACAGCATGGATTTAAATCTGTCACCCTCCTCCAAACCACACAGAGGGCACTCTCTGGGACTGGCTGGAAGCATCCAGTGTCAAACATTACAGCATCATCACAGGAATCAAACAATGATAGCGGGAGTTAAAAGCTACAAAAAAGTGTAGGTGTAATATTTCATTTCCAAACTGATTCTTTTTTGGAGTGAGCCAACAGTGCCAACCACAGTAGTATTTCATTTTAGTATTATTTTTTTATTTCACTTTCATATTATACTTTCATATAAAAAATTCTGCAGGCAGAAGGTGCGTGTCCCATCTGCTGAATATCCTCTCTTTCATCAACCGCAATCTTGACGGCTTGGTGACTGTTGCTACTCACAAAGTAAGAGTGGCAGACTTCTGGACACGCTGCTGCATGAGGACAAAAAGAGAAGAGGATAGGGATAAAAGGGAGAGGAGGGGGAGAGAGAGAGAGGAGAGGAAAAGATGGATGGAGTGAAAAGGAAAAAGGGCGAAGGTCAGGGTGAGATCCATGTCTGTCTCATGCTACCTTCAATGTCCGCAGAGAGAATGAGAGAGGAGAAAAGGAGGAGGAGGAGGAAGAATAATTCCAAGTGCTGAATCTTTTCTTTTCATATCTCATTCCTGAGTCACCACTTCATCTGTCCACCTACCCCCAGCTCTCCTTTCCTCTCTCTCTCTGTCTTCATCCTCTCTGTCTCTCTGCCCCTCTCTCTCTTCCGTCCCTCCTTCCCTGCTTTCTCTCTCTATCTCTCTCTTTCTAGGAGCATCTCTTGTTTGTTCATGCACCCAAATGTCTGCAACATCCTGCTCTCTATTTACAGAGCATGTGGGATGAAATGTGTGTGTGTGTTTGTGTGTGTCATCTTTGTTCTAGTGTATCTCTGTGCATCCGTATGTACAGTATATGCATGTGGGTTCATCGGAGTGGCTTTTGTGATATGTTGGAATATTGATCCATGCTTGCATCGTATGGTATACAAATCTCAGTGTTATTGTGTGATCTAATGTTAACCACATGAAACTGTTTACTTAAAGCGACAGCAGCCGTGAAAGATATTTTCCTGTATGTGAATCAATGAGTCAATTGGCCAGTTAGATAATTGGTTAATCAATGAGATCGTTCTCATGTCTCCTCACAAAGGGCATGCAGAGGAAATCATGAGGAAGGGCAGAAGTGCATATCATAAAGCCTTTACTTTCTGGATTTAAACTTTCAGCCGTTTCTTGTGAAAGCTGGCTTCAGAGCGGTTTATTTAAGACACTCTGGGACTCAACACTTCTGTAGATTTAGGTCTAAACCTGGATTTCAAGGTGATGAATCTTATTGTTATGCACCTGCTGTTGTATCTGTATCCATCTGTCCATCTGTATTCGCTTTCATGATTCACCCAAATAATAAAGAGGAAATTCTTTGTCCGTGCTTTTTATGCAGGCTCTCCTCGGCAGCAGGTTCTCTCTTGTGCTTCACTGTATGTACAAAACAGCTGCAGACCTTGGATATTGGTAGAATCTATTTTTAAAAAAGGACAAAGTAGAGTTTTCACTTATGAGGCTACATGAACTGGCATGTTGGCAATTTTGTACATTCAGAATATCTTGCAACACCCTTTGTTTTTTCTGCAAAGATCATAGTGATGACGAACTAGAACCGACTGGCTGGAAAAAATATTGGCATTGTATGTTTCAGCAAACCATGGATATGTTACATTTGTACATTATTATAAAGCAAATACCGTGAAACTTTCAACAGCGCTTCTCACGGCATGGTTCCAGCAGGAAACAGTGATTTCTTAGTGAAAATCAGTCCCCTTTGTGGCACTTTCTCAGCTGGAAACGTAGGAAGATCTTGCTAAAAAAATCAACCACTTTTGGTGGCACTATCCTGTCAGGAAATGCAGAGATGTCTCAGTAAAACACAACAGCATTTTGTATTACTATCCTGTCAGGAAAGGCAGTAATGTCTCAGTAAAAAACAACCACTTTTAGTGGAACTGTCCCAGCAGGACACGCAGTGATGTCATGGTAAAAGACAACCACTCTTAGTGGCACTATCCCAATTTGAAACATCGGTAGGTCTTGGTGAATGAACAACCACTTTTCATGGCACTATCCTGTCAGGAATTGCAGCGTTTTATGCTGCTATCCGAGCAGGAAACACACTAATGTTTCAGTAAAAAATAAATGCTTGTCATGGTGCTATCTTAGCAGGAAATGCAGCGATGTATTGGTAAAACATAACCGCATTTTGTTGCACTATCCCGCCAGAAAACACAGTGATGTCTTAGTAAATAGAAATTGCTTTTTGTAGCCCTATCCTGGCAGGAAATGCAGCAATGTCCTTATGAAATACAACTGCTTTTTGTGGCACTTTTCCTGGAAACATAAGCTCCGTTTCCACAGAGCAGTATGGTACAGTACTGTTCAGTTTGCTACGCATTTTTTATGTTTCCACTGTTGAAAGTTGTGGGTACCAGAAGAATTGTTCTGTACCATCCCCATTTTTGGTACCTCTCGCAGCAGCTGGAGTCTGAGAAAAAAACAAACTCAATTTACTGGCCCAACTGTTGGCAACTTCTATCTATCTATCTATCTATCTATCTATCTATCTATCTATCTATCTATCTATCTATCTAAATTTTGACCAGATTATGTGAACTGCATGTATTCTAATCCTCACTTGGAAAAAAAAGGTATCACAGTGCGTCATTCCTGTGGACTACAGCCACACTAAACCCCTGAGCTTGCCTGAGAAGGACTAAATGCGCAAACCTACAATTTGTAAGTATCCCGTGGAGAGAGACTCTCACTGCAGCCTGTTTTATTGTGTTCTGAAAATGTCAGTGTGTAATCCCATTCTGCCGACATAATCGAGGTGCACATGTTCCATTAGTGCCACCACTGATGAGGAAATGCATTGAGTACTGGATGGAGCAGTGAGTGACAACAACCCTGCCCACATTTCTGGTTACTGTTTGCAGTGGAAATGCTAAATGGACCTAGGC
>JAPZEB010000020.1:18985740-18995886 GCA_029783705.1 Chaetodon striatus | reverse complement strand
AATTGGTAACTCTAAATTGTGTGAATGGTTGTCTGTCTGTGTGTGTTAGCCTTGCAATAGTCTGGCGACCTGTCCAGGGTGTACCCCGCCTCTCGCCCAATGTCAGCTGCCCCTGCGACCCCCAACAAAATAAGTGGTTGGAAAATAAATGTATGGACATTACCTTGAATTTGTGAAGAAAACTTGGCTTTTTGCTGATGCTTCCACATTGAATGGAGAATCCAGAAAAGGTGAAAACTCTTTATGAAAAGTAAAATAAAAAGAGTTTACATTTAACATCAGCAAAACTATATCAAATCATCAGAATTCATCATCCGAATTCAAACAAATGCTACTTTTCTGTGCGTGAGACTGTTTGTACTGACATGTCTTAAATCGTTTTAGTGAAGATGCGTGTGTTTGGGAAGTACTGAGCATACAATTGGATAAATGATACTTGGATTATACTGCATTAGTTGTGTTAGAGTTTGTAAACAGATGCTTTTAAATGTGGACCGTAATTTCTTCATTTCATGAAGAATTTTTGCCTTCTTTGAATTCTCCTATCATGGTGGAGGCATGCAAGAACTAGAATTAACGCCTCATGGTTGTACACCTCCACAAACTCATCAAATTGCAGTTACAGTTTACATCTATGTCTGTGAAAAACATAGATGCTTCATTGTTTCATACATTGTCACCCCAGCACCACAGGAGATCTATACAAACAGCACAATTTCAAGATTAGAGTCACCAGTTCAGAAGCTGACCAAATGTCTCCCCTTCTGTTCATGAAGACATGAAGACATGAAGACATTTTGGACCTAAAATGACATCACTTCATCAATATAATCTATAAGAAATTTGTGTGAAATGTGGACATAATTAGTGTGTGCATCCCTGAGTTATGGCCCAAAATGTGTTTTGTGAGGTCACAGTGACCTTGATCTTTGAACTTCAACCACCAAATTCTGATTCTGATGTTTTAAGCTATGTACGAAAGCACTAATTTTTTCTTGCTATACATGCTGAATAAAACAGGAGAACTTAAAGTAGGAATCAGACAAAACATCCAGACACTGATAGCTCCCATATTTAAAAAAAAAAAAAAAAAGAAGAGACAAAGATCTCATTGTCAGCCTTCACCAGTCTTTATCACAGATTAAACATAAGGACAACAATCTCTAAATATTGCTATGCTAGATTTATCGGGGCGTTTAGTGCAGCATGCTGGTCTTTTGTCTGATTTAAACCATTTCAAGGTTTCATTTCAAGGTTTATATGATCTCAGTGAGCTCAGAGAGTATGTCTCTGCTCGGCTCTTCTTTCTCTCTCCCAGATCCTAGAGCCAGATTTTCTGCCACCACCAAACTGACTCCTACAGTATCAGTTTCCTTGTCACTAACACTAGCCGGATGTCAGGCTTGCCCATTGTCAGCCGACTAAATGCTGTTCACTGACCTGAAAACTTGTGGTTCATAGGAACCACCAGTTGTGTGCTTCTCAGCTGATTCCCTCCTGGCTGTTTGGTAAGCTATGTGCTCAGGAGGCTGCTTGCTGGGTCACATGAGAGTGTGAGTCTCGTGAACCCAAAGCATTACTGGGTAATACCACTTTTCTCCTAATCAGACTAGCAGGCTTGAATCAATAATAAGCCAAAGGTGTGTGCATGAGGAGTGACCATGTAAAAGTATGGGGAAAAAATGAGGAAAAAAAACAAGAATGGGAGATTGAGAGAGTCTGTGTGTAGAATCAAAACTCACATAGCATTGCACAAATAGCATTGTGTGTATGGGATCCAATGAGTCTGTTGATTATGCCAGTGAAATCGTGCAAGACACAAAGAGAAAACTGATGTGTGCCTAGAACAGACGATAACAAAGCAACACTGAATTATTAAACAGTCGACAGAGTCATCTTGAAATGTGTCCTTGTTAAGAGACTTTATAGCAGCAGTGACAATCCAGTTGTCAGTGGAAGAGGGAATCACTAAAAATGCTGCCAACAAACAACAAAAGTCACTTAGAATACTTTCTAAGTCACAAATTTAGCAGCAGTATCATCTCAACAATAAATGCACAAAGTGCTGCTCCTTGTACACACAAAGATGCCAGAAGCCACGGTGCAAAGCAAGCAAACTCAGAGAGTGTACATGAAGCCATTTTAGAGGTCAGAAGCATTTTGGAACTCAGAATGGTTTTCTTTAGCCTGATGTTTTTCTGACAAGACATGCATTTTGAAAATGAAGGTGACTGCAGTTTGTACAGCAGGTAAATGGTTGTAACAGAACCAAATGTATCAGTATTCACACACCTTTTCAATATAAGCTACTCAGAATTTTCTTGAAACTGGTGTACACTATTTTGAATGTAAAATGGTGCCTTTATTATGACAAGGAAGGACTGCATCTGACTTTGACTGCCCTACAATGCTGAGGCAGATCAGCTAAACCCTAGACCAGTCTCACTCCCAACTCATCAAATGCTTGGTCAGTGGCCAGTTGGTGTCAGACACTGATGCACAGAGGCAACCTGTAGCGACAGTATGGGTGATGGTGGTGGTTGACGCTCCAGTAAACTACCATGGTCAACCCAAACCTGTACTAAAGTAGCTGTTCAACAGGCCTTCCTTCATTTCTTCTTGGAACATGATGTTATATAGCATCATATAGCATCCATGTAGTTTCTTGGAAAGCAGATAGGCAGGGTCTCTGTGTGAGAGAGGGGTTTGAAATGGAAAGTGCTGGCCATTAAGCTGGACAGAGACTTGAAAATAAAGAAAAGTGAGATCCTCAAGTTCACCACATTGGACGCTAGACCTGGGGTCGATACCTTTAAAGTATCAACCAAAATAACTCAGTATCAAGCAGTATCAGAAGTTCTCCTGCATTTGATCCTTTTTTTACCCAGATGTAGAAAGTATGACTATTTGTATGGTTTTGCTCACAGTCAATCACCGCCAGCCCTCTTTGATTTAATGCAATGTGTGAATGGCCCACTATCGGTAGCTACAACCTATACAATCTATGGTGAATCAAGTGTGGTGTGTATGACAAAGTTGGCAGCTTAACCTGCGGAGATACCACCAAAATGTTCAAAAGTATAGCTATAATACATGCCTGTGGCAACAGGTAGCATTTTACACAACCAAAGCTTTTATTCATATGTTGGATATCGAATGATGTAGGAAAAAAACAGGTATCACTGGCTTGTTCTGGTTTTGGTACTGGTAATGTGATATTTTAAACAATACCCAGCCCTGTTGGATGCAGCAAGAGACAGCAAACACTGAACTTTCCTGATAAAATACATTTGAAAATAACAAAACCCAAACATGATCCAAGTCCACAGCCTTACATCACAAAGCAGCCTTATCCTGACCCAGAAAAACCCAGGACTTTAGCAGGAACCTTGAGGTTCGGGCAGGTAGCAGAATTCTCTTGTGCACCATGCCAGATTACAGCTGAGGAAGTAATGAATGACCAAACTGCATTCTGGGTAAGATGCAGTCCTTCAGCATGCATGCTTTTCACATTTGGAGTGGCACTTAAGATGGCAGTTTGGTTACCCTTGAGGGTAAATCAACCAGGGCATGCAGTGCTTTTAGAAATTCTTCCATCCAGGACACTGTCACCTGCAATTAGTCAATAATGTCAAGTGATCTATTTATATCTGGGTGTGTCATTACCTCCCAGCGTATCTCCTTCCACCACAGTTTGTTAGCTTCTCCATCTGGTGCGTCATTAAATAAACAGACCTTGCGGTGAAAATATTAGCATTTGCTCGCAGCACCATATTCAACAGCAGCTCGACAGCCATTATGAAAACACCAAATTAAGTGGTGTTTGTATTGTACTGGTGCTCTAAGTGTCCCATCAGAATGAGCTTGTCTTTGTTCTTGTGTAAAGCAAAACAGATTTTATCCTCATTTGTATCAAATAGCCTCTAATGCATGCACTCTGTCAGGGATTATTCCTGCTGTCGAGCAGCCCTGTATTTTCCCTCTCTGCAATTTATCCAACTGTTAAATGGCTGTCATCTGCCCTACTGTCCTCCTCTCTACCAGGATAGCAGCACTTGACCCATCTGATGTGGCCTCAACCCTGGCCCAAAACAAAGAGATGCACGAAGAGGGGCATGCGATAGCCATGTCCGACCTCCCTCCGAGCTCCACAGAGGAGTCAGCCAAGACTGGACCGGGACCAGACTCCTCACAAGACCTCAGGACTTCCATTCTCTAGGGGTCTAACTGTTTTTATCTGTTCCTAACTGTTCCTGAATAAAACTCAAAAAGCCACTCTTCATCTCAATTACCCTAAATACTCCAACCCAACACAGACTGCCTTGGATTCTGACTGTAATAACAAGAGGTGTGGATTCAAGTCACATGACTTGGACTCGATTCAGACTCAAGTCACAAATTAGATGGCTTTAAACTCGACTTCACAAAATTGAAAAAGACTTGAAACTTAACATGGACTTTAACACCAATGACTCCAGACTTCACTTGGACTTGAACCTTATGATTTAAGACTACTTGACATCTTCCCCCAAGGATTAAGAAGTGTTATATTTAAAAGTGAGCCAGGAATCAATTGATTTTCCTTCATTTGCTGATCCTAACTAACATCAAAGCCTTTCATTCCCAGCAAGTCGACACTTAATTACCCAGATCCACATTTTTTTTCAACAATCCGACCGCATCATATCAAGTTGCAAGAGAGAACAATGAAGAACTAACATTCCGTTACTGAGTGCCAGGTGCAAAAATGCTACCAAAGATAATTTGTTTTCTTACAAAAACCATGCAGTAGTGAATAATATTGAAAAGCAGTATACATTGCAGATATAAAATTACAAGGACACAACAACTTCTAACTTTGTTCAACATTTTAAGTTGCACAAAGAACAATAAGTTGGCTAGCATTAACATAGTTAGCAAGCTAATGCCTAGCTAACATTAGCTTAACAGTTAAGTAACTTAACAAATAAAGCACTCATTAATTTTGTAAACTCAATATTGGCATTACATTTGTTGAAAAGTGCATTCTAACTTGTTTGGGGACTCAAAACCAAAAGTTTAGCACTTCGGACTTTCTTGTCTTGACTTGGACTTGCATGCAAAGACTCACTTGTGACTTGTGACAATGACTTGGTCCCACCTCTGGATAACTACTGTATATGTAACACATTTATATTTAGTGTTTATTGTATGTCCGTCTGTGCATGTAGATTGAAAAAGAAAAAAAAAAAGAGATACTGTCATACGTTTGCCGTGTGTGAATGTGTGGAAGTCAGGATGTGCATTAACAGGTGCGCAAACTTGTGGGAATGAATGAACAGGAAGTGCGTGTTTTAAAATACTCTGTGCATGTACGAGTGTGTGTGCGTGTGTGTGAGTGTGTGTGTGTGTGTTTGTGTGTGTGTGTGTGTGTGTGTGTGTGTGTGTAAATGTGACAAAAGTGTTATGATTCTAGTTTGATGTCTGTAAGCTCTTTAGGCTAGAAAAAAATTGTTAGGAAATGTTTTTCATACTGACCACCGCTGTTGAAAATGATATAAAAGGTACAGCGGGTACGACCAATTTTCCTGTTTAACCTGTAATTCACAAAGTGCTTGAGCAGCACCACAGACTACCATATCTGCGAAGCCTCATTAAAATGTACAACACTAGCCAACAAGATAAAATGTCCATTATTGACGTGAAGCTTAAAACTTGACTTGATTTCTATTCGACATCATTTCTGACCTTTGTATCATTTGTGATTTGAGCAAATTAAAATTATAATGTTGAATATTTCCGTCTTGCCTCCCAGTATGGACTTTTCTGTATTCTGCAGGGCACAGTTTGAAATTTTCGATTACTTGAGCACACAAATTAAGTAATTTGAAGGAACAAATGACTAATTTGTGCAAACAAATTGTTAGGAATTCTTCCCCAGACACCTGACACACACACACACACACACACACACACACACACACACACAGATAACAAACCATCGCAAAGCTGTTAAAAGTGACTGAATTCTGAATTAAAATTATGACTTCAGTATGAATGGTATTTCACAGTTGAGTCTTTTATTGTTCGAGTGACCACACAGACTGGCGTCATTTGGGTTATGATCACAAGGCATATGAATGAGTGTTTGAAAAAAAGCAGCTGAACCCTCAAGTGTATCCATGTGTACTGTGTGTGTGTGTGTGTGTGTGTGTGTGTGTGTGCTTACACAAGCCCCAGAGAGCTCTGGTCATGCGCTCAATAGCTATTTAAGCCAGGAGAGGGAAATGGGCCGACTCTTGGGGGGCTTCAGTTCTGCAGGAAGAGAGGAGCAGCATGCACAGTCAGAGGTAGGGGAAACACATTCCGCTGATGCTTTTTCACATAATGAACTGTAGAATATAATAAGTCTTGAAACTTAACAGTGTGAATGATTGCTTCAGCTCCATTTAAAAAGCGGAGATGAGACTAATGCACAATTAAGCTACTGGCAAAATTAAAAAATGAAAACCAGCTTTTATTTCAGATGATGGATAAAAGACAGATTGCCACATAACAGCCCATGTTGCACTGGCTGAGCATTATGGTTGGGCAATGCATCCAGTCATTCATAATGTACAGTATCTCTGCAAAAGCGCAACACGTAAAACCCTTCCCCCCCCACCCAAGTTTTTTTTCTTAAATTTGTAACTTTTCTTCAATGGTTGTTATCACTGTTTTGTTGAAAAATAATTGCTCCTGCCAAACTATTAGTCACTCCTTCATTCATTCCTAATCAACAAGCTTCAAAAGACAAGCAAATCTAACTACATAAAAAAGGTTGAAGCAAATCATCTCTTGCCGTCTGTTGTTGAAAGCATTTCTGAACTTGTAAGAGTTGAAAGCTAATGGCTTTGTGAATTATGAATAATGACTCGCACTGCCTGCAGGGGCGTGTAAGAAGTGAAGTTTCGGAATAATGTTAAGACAATTGGCTTTAACAAGAGAACACAAACCGAGTGAGTTGTTCTTGAGCTTAATTGAAGTGCATGTCTGCAGAGTATTGAATTTTTTTGTCTTCATCTTACCAAAATGTGTGCTGGGGAAGGCCCCTTACAACCCTCAACATGATAAGTGGTTTAGAAAAAGACGGATGGATGGATGTGAAACAACAATGTAAAATCTGTCTCGTCTCTTTGTGTTTCTTAAATTCCTAACCTACTTTTTCTTACCTTATTCTCCCCTCTTACTCACCACATGTACCGAAAATACATCTTCCTTCTCTCTGAATTTTGGCAGCATGTGGAGAGTGGGTCTTTTGGTGGTGGCCATGTGTGCCACCTTAACACTGGCCCAGTTTCCCCGGGCGTGTGTCACCACTGCGGGGCTACAGAGTGGTCAGTGCTGCCCGTCACCCACAGGGGCGGCAGGGGACGAATGTGGCTCCAGCACGGGAAGGGGGCAGTGTGTGTCCATCGCAGCAGACAACCGGCGCCACGGACCCCAGTACCCTTATGCTGGGCGTGATGACAGAGAGAGGTGGCCGCTGAGATTTTTCAACCGCACTTGCCAGTGTAATGGGAATTTCAGTGGCTACGACTGTGGGCGATGTCGACACGGGCTGACTGGACCAAACTGTGATCAGAGAATCTCTGTGGGTAAGGGAATGGATGCAGTCTAAACTCAGCATTGGCAACCTAAAAATTCTGTCTCTGACTGTACACTTTAAGATCTCAGTGGGCCTCAAAGATGGAGAAAAAGACATCGGTTCAAAGAATGAGGGCAGCATTTATTGTTAGGGAAAGGCAATGTCTGTGTTAATTTTTAATAGCATTTTTCCCTCCTCCTCTCTTCCTACGTTCCTCCCACACCTCACCAACCCCTTGTTCTCACTATTCCTGCCCTCCTGTCTTCCACCACCCCATTAACCTCGCTCCAGTAAGGAGGAATATCATGCAGATGAGCGCAGCTGAGAAGCGGGCATTTGTGAACGCTTTGGACCAAGCTAAGAGGACCGTCCACCCTGACCTGGTCATCTGTACACGACGGTACATACATAAGCATATATATCACACTACTCCAATTGTTCTCTATGGACTTGATAATGCTAAACTGATGCTAAGCATATCTAAAATGTATTTAATTTCAAAGGCAGAATGATCTTTATTCAGCCAGTCTTTGGTCTTGTATCAAGACTGTAGAACAGACAGCCCAGCTTTGCCCAAAGACCTGCAGGCTCATAGCTCCGTCCGATAGTTGAAAGCTCAGTAATATAGCTATGGGTGCACTCATGCTGTGTTTTGAACATTATCAGTAAAATCATAAAATTTCTTATGGCAGCTTTCTGTTTAAGCTGCAGGTGGAAGTGCACATTATCAGTTTAGGCAGGAGTAAAGGGATTTATAATCTTCTAAGTAACAGTACATAAATCTGTGAATAACCTCCATCCAAATCAGTTGAGGATTATAGTAGATTAATTTTTTGAAGCAATTCTCAGCTGCAGGTAGAAGAACCCTTTTAACCTCCTAATAAAAAAATTAAATTTCTCCTGTATTAATGGGCACACCCAAGATCTCAGCTACAGGCCTCATATTTGAAGCCAAGTGCTCCCTCGGCAGCTACACGTGAAAATGAAATGTACATGCAGTGTCGAACAGTTTGTAGTTCAGCTGAAGGGTATATCCTCACATATCAAATCAGCCAGTGTGATTTCTGTGCTGAAAAATGAGAGGATAAACAGACTGTCTTAGAGCAGTGTGGAGAGGAAAACACAAGGTGACATTTACCCTGCTGCTCCCCTCATCTGTAGGTACCAGGAGGTGTTTGGGCCCGATGGCAACACCCCGCAGTTTGAGAACATCACCATTTACAACTACTTTGTCTGGAGCCACTATTACTCTGTCAGTAAAACATACCTGGGGCCGGGCCAGGCCAGCTTTGGAGGCGTAGACTTCTCCCACGAGGGCCCCGGCTTTGTCACCTGGCACCGTTTTCATCTGCTGCAACTGGAGAGAGACATGCAGGTGAGAAGAGGGAAGGGAAGGAGGGAGAGAGAAAGACGGGGGTGTAGTGAAAAGAAAAAGGGATAGGAGAGGTAGCTTTTAGGCTGATGGAGCGATGAAGGAAGTGAGGATGGGAGAAGGGATGATAAGAGGAGGAAGGAAAGAGTGTGGGGAAAGCTATCCTGGAGGAGAAAAGGAGGAGCGGGGAGGGTGGAGGACAGACAGAGGCAGAAGAGAACCACACCAAGGTGGAAAATGGTAAGAAAATGAGGAAAGTGGTGAAAAAAATGAGGTATTGAAAGTGAAAATACAATGAAATACAATATTAAACTACAGCAAGTCTTGATACAATGAGAAAAGTGTGGGAAAAAAAAGTTCTTCCATCTATGCAGGACATGCTGGGCAACCCCACCTTTGCTCTGCCCTACTGGAACTTTGCCATCGGAGGCAGCCAGTGCGACATCTGCACCGATGACCTGCTTGGAGCCAGGAGCTCCTTCGACTTGAACTCCATCAGCTCCAACTCCATCTTCTCCCAGTGGAGGGTCATCTGTGAGAGTGTGGAAGACTACGATACTTTAGGCACCGTCTGCAACAGTGAGGCCAATCACAGAAACACACACACCCCCACGCACACACACTCACTATACGGCACTGTGCAGGAGAGTGGTGTTGATATACAGCATAGTCTCAGCTGCATCAGAAAAGAGGGCAAAGAGCTCATAAAGAGAGCATGTAGAACATAAGCTGCTATAAATAATGCCTCACAGCTGTTGTGCCGCATTCGATATTGCTCGCTATTACTAACAGTTTGTTTGAAACTACTCAACTTGTTAAACAACTTCTTCTGCATGCATCTAAAGTACTGCACACTGGATTCTACTTTTTTTTTTTGTTTCACTGAGCCTAATTTCTCTATAGCAGACATCAGAACATACAGTTTTTCAAGTGTTAATTCCCACTGGGTCAAGCGGTTTAGACTAGAATAAGGCAACTCTGTGTAACACTGTAATAAGGTAGACTTTACGTGATCAGATTTGCAGAGATTGGATCTCAGTCCATGCTGGCACCAGATTACAAATCACTACTTTTGCTTTTCCAATACAATTTATTCATACAATATTTTTTGTTATCCCGTATTATGGAATAATAGAAGAATGTCAATCCTCTTTTAGCGTAGGCCTAG
>JAPZEB010000020.1:18891684-18903303 GCA_029783705.1 Chaetodon striatus | reverse complement strand
CAAAATACACTTCAATATTACAGGAATTGACATTGTATTTCCTTTAACAACTAGTGCACGATCTTATGAGAAGCAAAACCACTCTCCCGGGTGAAAGTCAGTGTTTGTTGGACTCAGCCGCCTTAACTTTTATTCTTGTACCACCATGTGTCCCCTAGATGCTGCCAACTGCCGTTGAACTATGATGGCGAACGGACACGTATCACGCCGATGTTAAGGGACGGCTTTGTTTTTGTCAGTGTCTGATGCCGGAACTCACTGCCCAAGCCCTGGATTTCGCTGACTTCAGAGTGAGACTGGGTTGTTTTGGCACTCCCTATTCCCTCATCTTGGAGTCAGTGGGTTTTTTAATGGGTTTTTGGTTAGATACCTGAAATAAGGTCTGTGGTTCACCCAGACTTAAGAAACTCTCATGTTTCGTTGTATGACATAAAATAAATAAATACCCCATAATAATACTAACAATATACTGTGCAGACACAGACACATTATGATTTCTAAGCAGTTTTTCAGAAGTCTGAGTGGTTCCAGAAAGAAACCATAACCTGCTAACAAACTACTCTGTGTAGTGGATGGTGCCACAGGTTTGTCGTATGGTTCTTTGGGATATTAAAGGGTTCTTCATTGGTAAAGTTATTGGATAGCTGTACTTGCTTATGATGAACTATTTAATATAGTAGGAAATTAGTTTTGGAATTTTTATATTTTTTTCTAAGGGGTGGGTTTTTTACATTCAGTGCCAGTGTTCTTAAACTTTCTTCTCACTCCAAAATCTGTGCATTACAACCACAGTATGGTTAGTATTACATACTGTAACTAAAATACTTGGTGAGGTTGGATAAAGATTGTGTTAGGGTTAAAAACAATAAACGGTACACGCCCATCTTCATACCAACCTTAATATCCTTACTCTCTACCTCACTAAAAGGCATACTACTTCCTGCATTGGCACTGAATGTTAGCACTGGACATAAGATTGCAAAGTATAGAATCATACAATATGAAGGTAATTCCTTCTGATACCCGGCGGGTGTGTCTGTAGGCAAAATAAAACACTTGTTTCATTCAGTTGCATCTTAGCGGACCGTTCCCTGGAAAGCTGTTGACCTGTGCCTTCTGACAGCAGAAAAGAGAACAAATTAGGATTTAATGAAGAATTCCTCTCCAGTGATGGAACAAAGCGATGGTGCACCGCTGATGTATGCATGGACTTTTGCAATGGCTGCATCTTTAATCTTCTCTTTCGTCTTATCCGCTTGTTCACGTAAATGAGTCCTAATGAAAAATCTCATTCCTCGCCTAGTTCCGCTCCTATTACAAACTTGTTCCTTCGCCACCTCGCCTGAGCCTCCAAACCTGTTTCTTTTTCCACCTCTCTTCCTCCATTCCTCATTCATTGATCCCTCCATTGTTGACCAGTTCCGTGTGAATAATGTATACCGTGTTCTGAGAGAAGCGAGCGAGACATGAATGAAGGTTGTATATAGGGGAGCTTAGCACCTAACTTATTTCCCTCCGATGCTCTGTTGCCTCTGGCAATTCTCCTGCATTGTAGTGCATACATACAATATTGTGGGTATACACTAATTCACATGCATACACATGAATACATGCAAACACATGCATGTACACAAAGACAGTGCAGTGAATCCATCTTTTGTTGCAGCCTCTGCCCACTCAGCCATACAGATATTGCTCATGGCCTCCTGTACTGGCTAATAGACCCAATTACTGCACAGCCCTGCCTTAGAGCTCCACAGAGGTCCAGGCTCTGACACTCTGTATGAATGTGTGTGTGTGTATGTGTGTGTTACAGTATGTTGACGCACTTGTTTTTGTGTGCCTGTGAAAATCTTGCAAGGCACTAAGACTGTGGAAGGAAAATTCAAGGCCAAACAGATACATGTCATTTCCTCGGCCCCATCACACAAAAAACTACAGTTGTGTGCCAACAGGCGCACACACGAACCCACATCCAATGTCAGTCACAATACTGTACGCGCACTCACATTGAGATTGACCCTGGTGAGATGAGGCTGCAAAGTTTACCCTCGAGAGAAGTAGGTAGGGGTGAAAAGAGAACTGGAGAGAGAGCGAGAAAAAAGGAGACAGAGAGGGTGTCTCCGAAACAAAAGGGGGTTATTGTGGAAAAAAGTACATAGTGATGGAAAACGGTGGAAGATGCAGGGGGAGATAGGGAAAGGAGACAAGGCACAGATAGAAAAAGATATAAGAGACATTCTAACAGTGAATAACTGCCACTCTGCATTCGAGTAACAGAGCTAACAATTTCCCCTTCTGAAAAGTGTCTCTGGCATTTGGCAGCGAAATGCCACCCATATAAACCAGTTATCATGGCATGAGAGAGCTTTTTAGCTGTAAACTGCCAGCGAGCACAGAGATAGACCATTATAGACTTTGATACCCCGACACTTAAGAGGTCATTACGACGCAGAGCGCTGACACACACGTGCGCGGGCACACAAACACTAAACAAGCAGTCACGAGCGGAAGTGGCTTGTGAACTGCCTGCTTCTTGTGTTTGAGTGGGTTATGGCTGTTCACACTATGTGGAGGGGGCCATTATTCACATTGCACCTCACATTCACTACATATTACGACTATCTGTCTCAATTGTGAACAATGACAGGGACTTCAGTTCACTGAGCTTGAATAACCCCCACCCTTTCTCCCCCTCTGTCTCCTCTTCCTCTCTGCCTCTCCAGGACTAGGACGTCCAGCTGCCACTGAGATGTGATTCTCTGGGGTTTCATTTCACTTTGACAAAGCAAAGTACACTCCAACAGGTAAGAATACGTGTCCCCAAATGTGTACGTGCAAGTTTGAATAAACAGTATCTCCCCCCGTGGTAATTTTAAACATATTTAACCAGGGGTGTTGACTCAGAATGCATTCTTATTTACAGCAAGCTTATTTAGGCCTGCAGGGGTAGTCACGCAAATATATACACACACCTGGTGTGTTGTTTTTGCCGACTCCACAGTATGCATTATGCTTTTTTAGAACCCAAATATGACCCAGCGTTCTCCCCGGAGATCTCAGGGTTCCATCTGTGCCAGGGAGTGCTCTAATTGGCCCGACAAATGTGTCCTCTCAAACTGCTAATCCAATCAGATATGACCCAGCGAGCTTCAAAAAGAATACAGAACAGCATGCAATATGCAGCAGAATAGAACAGAGCTGAATAGAATAGGTACTGTAAAGACAGTGTTGGCCCCAGAGAGAATAAAAGCGGAGCGCAAAATTGAAACAAACATCAAATTAATTGCAATCAGCCTGCTGTTCCGTGAAGGCATCGACAGGAGTTTAACCACAAACCCAGACCTTCATCTGCCCATGAAGCCACTCGCTACAACTTATTTACAGTGTATTTACAAGCTGAGCCGGGCCTGTAAAATCTCGAATTTACGAGCTCCTTTTTAATTAGAAATACTGTCTCCTAGAGTTGGGCTGATGAATTGCACATTCAATTTATTGACGATAGAGAGGAGGGCGCAGTTCTGGGAGTATTGACAGCCAGTCAGAGTATCCCGGTTGACATCAGTTTTTCAGTGAGAGGAGAAATATGTTGCATCTTTGCTGTGTAAAAACCCTGAGGCCGTGTTTTCATGTGGGATCCTCTTCTTAATTGATTGGAACTGGCTGATAGTAATGTGAATGAGGGTGCTTGCTATCTCCCTCCTCTGCTGTGTGGTTTGAAAGTTGGCTGTGTAGTTAGTTAGGTTTTATCTATTTAATGGCCAAGGTCATTTTACTCAAGCATCGTACCACGTTAATAAAATATGAAAAGAAATCCACAAGGACGTGTGTGGGACAAGTAATTTAAAAAAAATATCAATTGTATCAAAAGGCCAACTACTTTGGAGATAGGCGTTGTTTTTATGATTATTTATTATCATTTTTTGAACAGGTTTTGCAACTGAGGTTATGTGAGTGCATGGGAGGATTATGAGACAATGGGCCTCTGGGCACACATATACAAAAGACCTCACCACCTTTCTTACACAGGAGCAAGACACACAGACCTTTGTGGTGGTTTTGCATATTTTTTGTTGCGAGATGCATATCAAGAAAAGCTTTTTTTCTTTTGTTGATATATTTTGAGTCTCCTTGTGGTTGTTGTGTGTCCGTTTTGGTCATTTTTTGTCTCTTTGTAGTCATATTGTGTGTCTTTGTGGTTGTTTTGTGTCTATGTTGTTGTTTAGTGTCTTTTTGTAGTCATGTTGTGTCTCTGTAATGTAATTTTGTGTCTTTTTTGGTAGCTTTTGTCTTTTTGTAGCCATTTCCTGTGTCTTTGTGGTTGTTTTGTGTCTCTTTGTAGTCATGTTGTGTCTCTATGTTGTTGTTTTGTGTCTTTTTTGGTAGCGTTGTGTCTCTGTAGTCTTTTTGGGTCCTTTTGAGGTTATGTAGTGTCTGTTTTTGGTCGTTTTGTTCCTCTTTGCAGTCATGTTGTGTCTCTTTGTGGTTGTTTTATGTCTTTTTAAGATCCTTTTCTTTGTCTTTGAGGTTATTCTGCGTCTGTGATTGATTTGCCAGTTTTTGTAGTTATTCTGTGTCTCTTTGCAGTTCCTTTGCATTTCTTTGTGGTCTCTTTGTGGTAATGTTTAGTCTTCTCCTGGTCGGTATTTTGAGTGACGTTTTGCAGATGAAGGCCAGGGGGGCCCTGACACTCTGGTAACCTTGATCAGTAATCTATACATGTGTCTTTGTGGTCAGTTAATGTTTTTTGTTTATTTTTTTTTAAGTTAGCTTGAAGCTAAAACATTTGTTTATCTTTATTATATTATTATTTTATATATTTTAGTTTTAATGTATTTAATGATATAACCTTAGTGTGTGAATGTGGTGAGTTTGTGTGTCCATTTGAAAAGAACTTCCTGTCCCACTGTGTGTCACTCCGCATACCTTCCTTCCTTGTCTCTCCTATCTGAATGCTTGCTTTGAAATCTAATTCTGTGATATCAGGGCTGCATTTTGTCTTTATTTCTCTGTAACAATGAGTGAAAAGAAAGAACAACAGGAAAGGGGATGTATCATTCTTCATATGGGGGGATGTGTGGAACAGGTGTTTCCCGCTCCGCATGCACAAACACACAACCTTCATTTGCCACATTACTAATGAGAGCGCAGATTGAAATACAATATGTATCAGTTTCATTGCTTAAACAGCGTTTACATGTAAAGTGAGTCACACGGCAGTATAATAAACATATGCATGGGCAGATACTGCACGCAGATAAAAGCTCATCTGGACATGGTGTATTCATACTGATGTTACAAATACTACAACTGAAAACTGGGTGGAGATTGAATCGAAAAAATTGGATCTACTGGTGAAACTAACATTGTATAAAAGTGGTAAAGAAATGTTTCATTTTCTGACACTTTAAGGATAAAAAAGAGATAGAATTCATTTTAAAGCAATATTTGGAACATAATACAATGCAAATAATTAAAATTCTAGCTGTTGCAGCCTTTACACAAATTGCACCTGATATCAAACACTCACACACACAAATACACCCACACACACTCTCCTTTGCCCCCCTGTCGCAACCCCCCATGAATACGGGCTTATTGTCTTATAATGTGACCTTTGCCTTGAGTGGAAAGGCCTTTGTCCTAAGACAATAGAGTCCATATTGTAAACCATGCCAGTCAATGCCGTCCACACAGCTGCCAGAGAATGGGTGCAGATTGTTCGGGGTCCAAGTTGAAGGCTTTGAGGCAGGCACTTGTGGCGTGTGTGTGTGTGTGTGTGTGTGTGTGTGTGTGTCTGTGTGTCTGTTTGTGTGTTTGTCTGAGCCTGTGTATTTTTGTCTCTAATGTTTGTGTCTGTAAGATGCAAGCCTGTTTTCCAGAATCAGCAGATGGGCCTGTGCAATTAGACTCAGCCTTCCCTCCCTTGTGTGCACACATGCACGCGTGCACACAAACAGACACACACAAACCCACACAGCCACAAGCATACGCACACACATGCAAACACACCCAGGGCTGGTCATGAGGCAGATGTCTCTGAAACACTAGACCTGGAAGATACTGTAATGGAGGAGGAAATTGAGAAATGAGAATAGAGTTGCTAGGGTAACCACCAAACATCAGTCAAAAAGATGATCCACCTATCTATCTATCACGGCCGGGTATTAAATCGATACTGTCATATACTGACTTTCAACTGAATCATTTAATGATGATAAGAACATAATGGAGTTGTTTTTTAAGGTAATTATTATGAAGAAGCTGTAATAAAAGACTAACAAAATTACATACTTACTTTTTGTTTTGCACACATGAAGCCTACCCTTATTGATATAAATGGGGTATTTTTGTTTTGTTTTTCAGCAAATTATTCTGTTGTCAAGTCTGGGTGTGATGATACATCAGTCAGAATCGATGTATCGATTAAATGATCAACAATCCCATCTCATCGTTGCAACGTAAAGACATTATGCATATCCTGATATTTAAGATACACCTTTCTATTGAAATTCCCATGGCATGTCTGTGTAACCATTTCCGTCCAAGTGCACTTCCTTCCTAAACATTCAAACAGTGCTAACAGCCTAGCACCAGGCAGACAATGGTAAGCAGCCAAGAAAAAGACAATGAGGATATTTACTGATGTTGTCTCATATCAATCACAGGCCCCTGAATTCAATTAGATTGAAAATGAATCATGGCAGACTTTCTGAAATAAGCAGGTATTGTGTATTTGTCCAAAGAATATATATAAAATATGATAATGTAAAACTTGTGATTTACACCCCTTTTCTCAAGGTCAATGAGTTCAAACATACTACATTTAAAACATTAGGCACTGAAGTTTTTGGGCCATTTAAACACTATATAGCACATGGTCTAAAGTGCATGGTTCAAGTGCATTTAGGGTGTGTCCATTTCCGCTTTTGCAAGTTACATGGCGCATAATCCGGGCTGAAACTAAGGTGCAAGGGGCAAGGGGGTTAATTAATCGTAGAAGTGTTCTGGGTGTAATATAAGGGAAGTGTCATCTGCCAGTCCTTAAAGCCAGGGGTTCCTGTCCCTGCTGCAGTGCTTTTTACATGACAGATTCGTCAAATTGGAAAAGCGAGCGATTTTCCACTGAGCATATTGCATTAATAGCAGTAATATCACTGCAGCAAATATTGTGGGACATTTAAGTAGTGAAACTAAAATATGTGGTTATAAACTTGACAGAGGAAACAGAACCAGACTTTCAGTTTCTGTAGTGAGGTTTATTAGACCAACAATAACCCTTCCATTTTCATTCCTTTAATATAATAATGTAATATAAATATTATTATTACATTTTCTGACACGGTTATTGTACTGTGAAAATCTCATACCGTTGCAACCCTATTCTAAAGTAATAAATGAAGGCACACAGCTCCTGGTGCGTAAATGCAAACAGTATCCCTCTTAATTGGGAGTCGGACAGCAGCTCTGCTCTGCTCTCTGCTACGTTCACATTTCAGACAATGCCATTAATGATGTATTATTTCACCCACATGCAACATATCCACACATCCCATGCACTTTGAGCCTGGCTTTGAAGGTGCATCTTACTATCTAAATAATGCTCCCTTTAAATAGCAGGAAAATTTTGCACTTTTGATTTTAGTTCAGGTTTTTAATGGTCAAGGGCGCAATCGCTTTCTGCTGCCTCAAAAAAGCAATACACCAACAATGCCCCTGACCACACCTCACTGAAAGACGTACATGCCCTTGGGTGCACAGATAGGCGCAAGTACATTTGCTACCGACACAACGTGGGCACTAGTTGTAAAAATGACAACTGTGTTAGACTGAAACTAGCAATGACAGTTGTGCTGTGATGTATGCTGCTTTGCACTGGGTGTCAGATAGGGCCCTTTGTTTTACATTGTTTTGTTTTAAAAGGTGCTACTTCATGTGTAATTAAACTAATGTTCAAAGCTGTGCGATTTTACATTTGCCATATTTATGACATATATTATTGTTGCAAGATATCTTTATTGCTGCAGTAACAATATCAGCTAAAGCTGAACAGCTTTTGAAAATGTGAGGACATGATGTTTTTCTCTGTAATCTATGATAGCAAACCGGTAGTTCTTTGTTTCACACTGTTGGTTTATCTCTCTATCTCTCTATCTTAAAGGGGTACAAATCTCTGCTCATAAACAATAGTAGAAAATGACCTGACTATCTCAGTACAACATCTCCACACTTAGCCCCACAAGTCATGTATTGACCTGCAGTAACAGATAGGCTCAGAGGAAATGAGCTTGTGACTGAAAGGTCACAGTTTAAAATCTGAGTAGTACAGTAGCTGTGAAAATCCTTGGCAGTTTAAATCCCTCAACAACTACCATCAGGGCTGCGACCTCTGGGCACTTAACCTTTAACTGTTCCAGTGGAGCAGCTCGGTGCCCAATAGTGCGAGACTGTGTGGCTGCGCTGCGCAGCTCCCAGGTGTGACTGTGTTAATGTGTGAATATGGTCTGACCTTCCTTCCTCTCAGCTACTCCCCCTCAGCCATTCATGCAAACATGAATGTGTTCTTTCTTAGTCAATGAGCCACGCTAAATGAGGCTTATGACTTGATAGCTTACGAATGCGCAGCATTTTCGGTTGCTTTGAGTGGTAACGATTTCATTCATAATTTGGTGTACTGCGTTGGTGACAGTCAGGGTAAATTCCCTTGATCTTAGATTTGCTTTTTATTGTTGATACATGCAATTTTACTCTGTCTGCTGCTGCCTGGTGGCTCAGTATCCTGTTGACTGTGCTAAAGATATCAGTCTGTCCTTTACGCACTCTTTTTTTCCCTCCTTGGATAGAGACAGGGCACCAGGGGAGCAAACACACACACACCCACAGACCTACACACAAACCTCATCAAACACACATACACAGTGACGTAAATGCATAAACAAAGACTCACACGTACACCACTTACAAACACAAATACATCGCCACCTGAGTGCAGCCATCCAAACCCCCACATACCCTCCACAACACAGAGACACACACACATGACAACAGGGAATAGCCCACAGAGATGCTCTTTGTCAACAACTTGGAAGAAAGCAGCTATTTAGGGCCACTGTATTCCTGGAAGGGTAAGCCATCTTATTTGTGTGAAGAGCCTGTGTGAAGCAAAACAAGTTACGGCAGTTGCCATCGCTCTCTCTTCCCCACTGTGTCGTCTCATATTTGTGGTGTTCTGCTTACGAACCGGTGCTAATTGTGTAAAGTGGAGTACGGTATATTGTGAATGTAGATTTCCGACGGGCCTGGTGTGGTGATGAGCAGATGCACTCGCAGATGTTTTCCCTCCATGTGTCTGTTTACCAGTTCAATTATCCCTATCGCATACTGTAGAGATTTGTTGTTCTATTTAGGTGCTTCAGCATAGATTCCAGGAAAAACACTAGTTAGTTAAGTATTACAAGCGTGTGTTAACTCCATTCTTACTGGCACTGGTGAGTCAGATACTGTTTATTTGATGCGTTTGGCAGAATGAAAGAAAAACTATAAATGTCAAAACATAAATGCGCTTTATTTCACTCTGTTGCATTATGCACCATTTAGTTTAAGAAAAGATGTATGACTTGGTCAAAGATTAGAATCTAATTGTGCTGGTAAATACTGTTAAAGCATATGTGTTGCTGTGGCAACCTTTGATGGAGGCTGTGTTGGCTTAGAGTTTGACTTTTCAGTAACATAAATAAAGGAATCCATCCTAGAGAATTAATTCCTGTCAATGTTCTCTCTGTGTGCATTTTCAGTTATTGTAAGTAAAGTTTCACACCCCCACTGGCATCTATATGTGACCCTCACATTCAACTTGTGTTTTCGGAACTGGAATCTATCCAGAATTGCAATTTTGAAAGGGAATCGATGTTCAAGACTTCTAGCTACAACCCGAATATGAGATCTGAGCAGCTTAAGATGAATTTTTGATCAAATATTTCTCACTGACTCAATTAAGCATTGATGAGACAAGGGGTGTACATAGTTCTGCACACCCTAGTTCCTTTTGTTTGGACTTTGTAACTTTACATTCTTTCACTATTTCTGCACTTTGTCATATAAATACAGAATATAATATAAAGTGTTGTATATGTCATTTTAATACAAAACTATGACGCTCATGAAGTCCCGAAAGATAATAATTCTTTTCTTATGTGCTCAAGTTAGCACCTTGTTTGCACAAGTTAAAAAAATATCACCTTTCGGGGTGTTAGGGCTTGGTACAAAACATATTTAAAGCACGTCAAATATATTTATTTTACATGCAAGTTGATGTGAAATAGAGTACACTTTTAGAGCCTGTGTCCACATAGCATTTTTCTTTTTAGCAGAAAAGCGGTGGCAGAGCGCTGAGGAACACTTCATCCCAGCGCTTCATAAAAAATGAAGTTTTAATTACATGCTGTGTGTGAGTTTTGTTTCTATGACAACAACATCTTGGCACTTACATTGGCCAAGTAGCTAGCATAACGCTACATAAACAAAGGGTCGACACAGTTAACTTCAAACTTACACAGCTAACAGTGATAAAAGTACAACAGTCACCAGCAACATCCAGTGTCTGCTGACCAAAATATGACATTTTAATACAACACCATGGAGCCACTAATGTCCCAAAATGTGTTTTTTTTTGTTGTTTGTTCTTTGAACACAGTCATTATGTTGTGCCCAAAAGTATCTTGTAGAAATAAGTTATTATTTTGTGCACATGAGTTATTATCTTGTTCGCACAGATTTAAAAAATATCACCTTTTGGGACTCGAGTGGCCTCATACAAATCTTACTGAAGCACATCAAATGAATCTATTATACATGCCGTTTTGCAGTTATACATTTAGGTATAACTGCAATAGCATTATATAAAGCACTTTGTAATGTAATATAATATTTCATTTAATACAAAGCTTTGGAGTCCTTGAAGTCCAGAAAGGTTTTTATTATTATTATTTATCCTGTGTGCACAAGATAATCATCTTGTTCAAGTTTGAAAAAAATATCGCCTTTCGGGACTGTAGGGGCTCTGTATAAAATTTATTTTAAGCACATCAAATGTATCTACTTTACATGCCATTGCGATGTAAAATCGATATATGTATGCAATGCCCTTTTAGGTATTATTGCAGTAGCGTTACATAAAGCAGCAACAACACGTGCTGTATATGAATTATGGCATATTACATGTACATCAGCATCAGATACAGGGAACCATAAACATTCAAAAATCTATTACAGAATGGAAATACACAGTAACATTTGTGGTCCACCCACCGCTCCTTTGAATGACTGTATTTTCAATGCATCTGGCTGCTCTGGTGTGTTGATTGGAATACATCAGCACACCAGGGATATGAAACTGCAATAAGATCCAGACCTCTACCGTGCGTGATTTGAATATGAAATGATTAGATTATTGATTTTGGTTATTTGGGTCTCCCGCCCCGAGATGATATTGTGGCAGCGCAATCACCATCGCTGACATTTAGCACTGTGTTTACCTTTGCTGTCTCCATTGATTGCTTCAAAATCACCACCCATACATCCTGCCGGAGCTCATTGTATCATCAGTTTTTATGCTATTTT
>JAPZEB010000020.1:18865488-18891584 GCA_029783705.1 Chaetodon striatus | reverse complement strand
CAGTTTTTATGCTATTTTTTAAAACTGATGGATACGGCTTATCAAAAATGCAACAGTTGTGGTCTGTGCCGCAGCATAGAATAACCACGTCGCCTCGCAATCATGGAACAGTGCTTCTTAGAGGCTTGCATTTCAAACACCATTGAATATCATTATAGAGATATTGCATACAATGCACATGGGGGGGAGGTTGAATGACCCTAAAATAGGTCATGAATATATGTTTGATGACACAGGAATAATATTGATAGCTTTCTCCACGAGGCTGATGAGGGTTTGAACCTAAATCCAACGATATGCCGAACCTTTTTCTCACCCTGCACGCTGAAAACTAGTAAAGCTCAGCCTTTACCCAGCAGGGAACAGCAATAAGTCTTGATTTTTTATATTTTAATGTTCCAGGTACATTCCTTTCACTGAATCACCACAGCTGCACCTCTTCAATCCCAGTAAGCTTTGAAGGAAATCTCTTCTTCAGTTAAGATTTTTTCGATTTTGTTTCCAAGGAGAGAAAGCGAAAATGTAATATCTAACAAAAATGTTTGCTGACAAATACTCCCATATCACTGTGGACATCTGTCATGAGACATTTTACACACATCATTGCTCAGGCGCCAAAGTGACTCAAAGAGATTGTAGTGTTAATGTTACTCCAATATATCTGTGAAGGAAAAGCTATTTTTTTTTTTTTTTTTTTGCACTCACCAGTGCATTTTCTTATGCAGGAGTCAAGGTGACAGTGTGCAAATGAATGTGTTCTCCTCTTAGGTAGATCTCTCTGTATTTTAAATGCAATTTTCTCAGCAGTAAGACAATCCAGCGTTAAGTGCCTGCTTTTATATTTATATACCAGTGTTGGTGCTTATGCATTATTAAATTATGAACAGGGCCCAGTAAGCGCCTCAGAAAAGCCTTTTTGAATAAATATTTCACGACTCTGATACACACAGTTCATATCTGCTCTGTAATGCAAGTGGCAAAGGTTTGGTCCTAATGTCTTATGCAGAAATCACTTTTTTTTCTATACGAATCTACATTTGGACTTCTTGAACTTGCTGATTCGGAACAAATCTTCGTACGTTTGTGTGTTTCTGGAAGAGTGTTGGGATATATCTACTGTTTGGGAAAGGAACAAAAAAAACACACCGCCTTAGTAGGAAACTCATTATCTAGGTCCCGAGAATCTTACCAAGTCTTTAATGTGAGGTTAGTTTGAAATGGAGAACAATGAGCGTAGAGGACCTGAAGACGGCAAACATTTTTAATCTTCTTTTCAGAGCAGCGGAGGGAGCTGGATTGACGGGGCGGTTGATAGAAGGGACAGAGGAGGCAGCATGAGAGAAAAGACGCAAAAAGGCAGCTAGAGGGAAGAATAGTTAAAAGCATTTAAGTAAACAAGAGTGGATGGAGGATAACAATAGGGGATGACAATAAATGGAGGAAGAGGATGTATCTGAAAAAATAATTGATAAATTAAAGAAAAGGCTGAAAAAAAACAACAAGAGTGGGCTACATGTCAACGTTAGAGTGTATTCTCCTGCAAACCAAGCCCGGCCCTTTCATGAGGGTTTAAATCTAGGCCACGAGTGTCGTATCCTGCCGGTTTGTCTGCCTCCTCTTTGATGCAGCATCATTCACTGCTGAGGTGGCTGTTCTCTGTACTGTACAGGACAACACTCTCTCTCTCTCTCTCTCTCTCTTGCAAACACAATCACGCACACACACAAACTTCGCCCCTCTCTGCCGCTGGCTTTAAGGCATGGCTTTGACGGATCCATTGTGACAGTACTGGGTTCAGAGCGCAGTGACAGAGAGGAAGAGAGGGAGATGGCGACGGGGGAGAGAAAAGGGTGGCATGAAGGAGAAGACAGATGAATCAAAGGGAGGAAAACAACAGCAGTGGCAGTGAAATCAACATCACTGCATCTCTAGCTGACATAATTGATTGTATCAGAGGCAGTTTTGTAAACCATTAACTCCCCCCTTATGGGTTAGTCTGCTGCACTGCCACGCACAACTGAAAGGCTGCACATGCGTGTGTGGGCATATGTATGACTGTGTGCTTGTGTGGGTATTTTCATGTGGTTGTTTGTTTTGTGCATTCATTTATTTATTTTCGATTTGTTTTTCTTCCTTTGCCATTAGCTGCAAATTGTTGCACTAATCAACCTGCTCTAACATAACAAATGAAAATTGGTAATTACAATTAGTTATTTGCAACAATAAAACTTTCTTAAAATAATAATAATAATAATAATAATAATAATAATAATAATAATGAAAGATTATAATGCCTTTTAAAGGCAGGCAGCAGTTACTAGAAAAAGAGTTAAGCTGAAATCAAAGGGTCTAAAGTGTGAAGGCTAAAACAGTAGAAAAATCTGATGCTGCACTCTGTGTTTGGACAATCTAAAGAGCATTGATGTGGGGATAGATAGTGTTTAGCATGACTAGTTTATCTTAGGTTAGGCAGGATAAGGCTACGTCCTCATTTATGTGGTAGAACAAAATAATAACTAAAATCATGGAGCATCAAAATTTACACTATAATAGGAATTATGTCAGAAAAAGTCTGCAGACTAGCTTTAGCAGAGGCTAGCTTTAGCTAGCCAGAGTGCCTTCACAACACATAATTAATTTTATTGTAATAATGGAAATAGGAAATTTGAAGAAAAAAGGGTCTTAACTCTATGTTGGGCAAGTTACTCTCAAAATTCAAATCCAGTGCTGCAGGTCTGACCCATTTATGCATTCACATACAGTGGTTACCACTTTGTATAAAAATCCCCTGCTTGTATCAATAATGGCGTGATGATATAGACCAATTAAAGAACCTAGACTATTTTAAATAAAGTAATAGCCTTGGACACAGGGAGAATCAGGCAAAGGTTCAAAGTCTGATAATTATGAGATATAAATAAATATATTTGTGGGCCTGTGAAACACAATAAACAAATGTCGAGGTTAGGAAAACAAACGCAATGGAGTGTGAGTCAGTGACTATGATGAGCGCAAATTAATACATCCGAGCTGGAAGAATCACCTGCCGGTTTCCGGTGTGCCGCTCAGCTACAGCAGCACCGGAGAGAGAAATATTCACAAGAACGGGACTGTGTGCCGGCGTTGCTCTGCAGTTGTAGGGGATGTGAATGGAAACACATCCAGCATATACTAACATCACCCAGGCCAGGTGTGCCGAGACAAAACAAATTGGAGGACAGCTGTTTATCTCTGCTACTTTCAGGGGGCCTAAGGGTGCAAAAGCAGAAAGGGACAAGTTGTAGGTATATGAATGGAAACACTCTTGACATGATAATGCACATAAACACCAGCACCCTTCTATAATGTAGTGTAAATGAGTAACATGACAACACACAACATGTGTTAGGTGACACAACAATGACACCAACAATGGTTAGGACAAACAAAGGAATATGGGTGTTAGCTAGTTAACATTTGGCAGAACCAGTTTCTTTGGAGTTATTTTTGTCAATTATTATTTAAGATTAGGCTACTTCCATATTTATTTATTCATTTCATTTATTATAACCATGGATGTATGAAGAGAACTGGATACAGGATTGGAGGAGGGGCCTAATTCATTCCTATGAAAGTTGCAAAGTGGTGCATGAAGCCAAAGAAGTTCACCTGCTGCATATAATATTACCTGAATGACACCACACTGTGTGCCCCATAGAAAAGGCGCACTAGAAACTTCCAACGGACAAGCTGGCTACTTTTTGGTGCTCTGTTAACTTGAATGGCCGTAAAATGATTCAGTCTGCTTGTCTTTACAATTGTTATCGGACCAAAATAATTCAATCCCGATAGTGAAATTAGTCATTTCGCAGAGGTTTTGATGCTCAAAAAAATGTATCTACTGATTTACAGATGTCTCTTTTGCCATATAAGTCAATAGGAAAAGTACATTTGGGCCAAAGGACATCATGTGACAGTGGGGCCTGGGTATAACAAACCAGTTCCTAAAATTATGGAGCTTCAAAATGTTATTTATTTACGATGACAGAATTATATGTTAGAAAAAGTCTGTAAATTAGCTCTAGTTAAGGCTGTGGTGCTTTGGCTATCATTACATAGCTAGAGTGCAGTCTCTGGGGTTTTATTTTTTTATTTGTTTTGTTTTGTTTTCTTGTATTTTTAATATATATTTTTTGTACATGGCATGATCATTGGTATGTGGTAAAACAGAGGTCAAAAAGTCACAATCTGTTCTTGCTTCAAGTTGAGCTCATACCCTACTGTAGCTAGTCCCCGCATTTTGGCTTCGTAGGAAAGTATAGTTTTGAGTTACATTTGATACTTGATCTTTTTCTCCCACTATCTGATGTCTGCATTTTCTGGTTTCTGATTTTTTGTCCAAGTATCTGAGGGTACTGAGGGTACAGGGAGGAAAAAGATAGATGCCTTAGGTTATTAACTTGCTTTAAAATTCTCCTCGACTCACTCTGATCGCTTTTGGCACTCCCTCTCTCTCCTGCTGCCTCCCTCTATCCTTTCTGTCTCCATCCCTCTGTAACTCCTTCTTTATCCCATCTTTCCATCTCTATCATCCTCAGTCTTTTTCCTTCCTGACCTCATCCATGTATCTCCTCCTTTATCTTCTTCCCCCCTCTCATATCCTTCATCTCCCCCACCCCTCCCCTCTCCTCGCTTCATTCTCCTTTGCACATCTCCGCCTTATCCCGTCTTGTCTCATGAGGGAGGGAGGGCGCGCAGAGTTGATTAGACTGGAGCATTAGAAAGTTCAGAGCAGAACAGAGCGTGGTGTGTAGCCGCCAGGCGGTGAGGAATCAAAACAGCAGTGCCTTACAGACGAGGTCGTCGGCGGTGGATTTTCAGGGTGGTTTCGGTGCATCGGATTTCTGGGAGCGTCCTCAGAGCAGCCAGAGGCAGCCATGCGGAAACAGCAGTGGTCCGGTCAAAGCCGGAGCCTCCCCAGACGCAATTTTCTGACGGGCATAGAATGTCTAACATGGAGGGAGAGGATGAGGTGCGCAGCCAAGAGCTTTGAACTATTTTAGTGTGGAAATGATTTTAAAGGGATAGCTCTCTTTGAAATGAAAAATGTTTCTCATGCTTAATACAAAGGAGTACAGATACAGCCTTGCTCTGCTCTGTCACAGTCCATTATCTGCAATCACGACATGTTAAAACAGAATAAACGCTTTGATTAAATTATTTTTAAAAGCAATAAAAAAGGCGCAATGACAAATTTAAAACCAACAATTGGGATTACAAAATTAACCATTATACTACACAGGGCTAGACAGTGATAAATTGCTGCAATTCATTTTCACCAGGGATATTGAATTGAGACCACAATGACCAAAACATGTCACAGTGATGTGGGGGTGACCTATACCTTTAAGGCTACACTCTGCAGTTCTTTGCTGTGAAGCCGCACAAAGGATTTACAACCAGCGCTGGATGAAATAAATTGCCAGCCAGGCCACTTGTCTTCAGGGCACAGTGACAATTGTGCACATTCCTACAGTGAACCCGCCCCTCACCCACCTACTCACACACACACACATATGTGCACTCGCCCATGTGAGTATCCTGTATGTTAGGAAATAGCCGGTGGGAGCAGCCATATTGCATCTGGCTGTACCAGCCAAACATATAGATTCAAAATGAGAGACATAAGCTGACGTGACTTGTTTGTCTTGTTGAGTTAAGATTTGGTCAGCACAAACACGTGACATTGACTCATTATTAATTGTGATTTTAATGTGGTCTGAGGGGGCTCGTACGCAAACTCCCCCACTCCCCAAAACAGCCCGGCACATGCAACAGTACAGATACATGTTGTGGCCGACATGTCAAGACATCCATATTGTCAGGAGTTGACAGTATGTTTTCCCTGCAGCCTGTGGTCACACCAAGGGGCCACTCGTCGCTAATCAGTGTCTTAGGCACAATTATAAGGGTGGGCTTTGTATTCAGAATGACTAGTTTTAGTATGAGTATGCATATATTGCATTTGTGGGTCTCTGGTGGCATTGTACATGGTATTAGGGCTGGGCAATCTATCATTATCAGTTTATGAGACTAGCTATCATTTTAGAATTTGGATATCATGATGTTGGAAGTGTTGTCTTTGCTGGGTTTTAAAGGCTGCACTAAAGTAAAGTGAATTCATTTTCCAAACTTATCAGCAGTGGCATCATGCCATGACCATGGCCCCCCAATATAAATGCTTGCCCTTCCCCACATTGCTGGGAAGGGGCTGTAACATGCTCACAAGGCATCCATTGGTACCAACCATGTTTGATAATGCTGCAAAGTTAGCTAAAGCTAAAGCTAAATCTTTACAAGAAAACAACTGGCATGGCCTTTTTCAGTGGGGTCTCTTGAACTCTCACCTCAAAATATCTGAATGAAAACGGGTTCTATGGGCACCCGTGGGTCTCCCCTAAACTCGATAAGGCATGTTCCCAATTAATGTTTTGTTCCTTACAAACATTGGTGTGCTCCAGGAATAAGCCCTAAAGCCCTATGAGTTAGTATTTTAGCGCTCCCAGTAACCTCATCTTTAAGTCAATGGCTTTTAGCTTAGTTGCTTGAAATAAGGTCTTGGTAGCTTTTGAAGGTTTTGAGTTTTGTTCTATAATATAAAACATTTTAGTAAATACCTCTCTCGTGAATTTTGAAGCTTTTATGTGTTTGGCTAAATGAGACTTCAGGATTTCATCACATCTAACATGGCTTTACATACTTGTCATGGTGGCTGTAGGTTAAGGGTGTAGTTTGTTTATAGCCTAACGTTAGCTATTCCCTTCTGGAGATTGAATTTATTCTCCAAAAATCAAAAAAAGTGGCATTTATTTGTGAAGATTATCAAGCTGAGCAAAAGTGTAAGAACAATAAATGTTTGTTTGTGGCAGAGCTTATTTTCTACAATAACCAAAAGAGGTAACCAGGGCGATGCTAATTTCCTTGTCGGCCTGCAAAAAAACCCATCATCCTTGCAGCAATCATGTACTCCCATTAGCTTTTTATCTTCAGGAAAATGACAACCAGCCTATCTGAAAAACAATGAATTGCCTAACATGTATTAACACATGCATAACACATTAAAACAGGACTGTTGAACTCAAAATGTTAATTGCACTGGTATTAATCTATGCACATCAGATAATTAGGAACATGAACTACAAAATAAGAAACCAAAGTATATTGCTATACAGTTCCTTCACTCTCCATATTGATTTCCTGAAATTTAGTTTACCTTTACCAGCTTAGTCATTTATACATGTTACTGATGATTATTTGTCAAAAATCTCATTGTATATATATTTTGTGAAAGCACCAACAGTTAACCCTACAATATTATCACAATATGGATTTCATGGTATTTGGTCAAAAAATATCTTGGTATTTGATTTTCTCCATATTGCCCAGCCTTGGTATGAGTGTGTGCACATGTGTTTGTTTGTGTACTTGTGTCTTCTGTCTCTCATTATAGGCCACAGGCCAGACTCCCACCAGGTTCTATCCTGATTAGTCATCTCTTCAGCTCCTCACTGCCAAATTAGCTACCTGAAAGTGTGTGATTATGCGTGTGTGTGCATGGTCACTCTAATCAAAATTCTCCCAGCCCGTCTACCTGAGCTGATGATAATTTGCCACACTACCCATTCCCACTCACACTCTGTCACCCACACAGCCTCATTCCAGCCCTCTCCATCACACACACACACACATACACATGCGTGCACGCTCACACACACAAACACAGAAATGGTCCACGGTGGTTAAACCTACCCTAGCAAGCCAACTGGAGGTAATTTACCGTAGCTTGGCGGACACATGCCATTTTACTGAACACGTTGCATGGCCCCCTGAGCTTTGTTCCGCTCAGAGTTCTTTCCAACAGAGCAAAGAATGAACAACTGAGGAGACTAAAGAGAGGGAAGAAAAGAACAGGTGAAGAAAAACTAAATGAAGAAAAATGGCAAGGGAAAAAAGAATGCATAAGCTGCCGAGCTTCTTCACTTAAATCCGACTGCAAGACAAATTGGTGTGACTAAATATGTATGTTTATAAAAGCACATTTGAAGATGTAGGCATCAGCATATTTAGCTTTTTTTTCTTAAAAAAAAACCACATCAAATGTCTCCTCTGCACTTCATCAACAAATATTTTAACAAATAATTTCTTCAAATCTACCCCTTGCTACATTGTTGAAACCATATGACATATGACTGTATGGTTGGAGCGAACATGGAGCCCACGCTCTCACCACCTGCACTCCCTGAAGAAATATTATCAAATTTTTGGAAAACCAAAAAGCTATTTCAGAGAGAAGCAGACAGAGTGGTCTATAATATGTGTTTTAAGGGTAAATCCAAGATGTCAAACTCACTCAGCAGTGAAAACAGGTCAAAAAGATAAACATAGGAAGCTAAAGCTGAACTATAGGCTACAAATGACTGTGTAAAGTGAACCCCCACATCACTGGCGATCGGGACAGAAGACAATGAATATAAAGGGAAACCTTGGTGACTTCAACCAGTTATGTGTCATCACATTGTGTGTGTGCCTCCGTGTCACCAGCGCCCACACCTACACCAAGGCAGATGGGTGGGGAGCTAAACAGCATTCATCTGCACACACTACGATGACACACAGCTGGTTGAGTTCCTGTTTCCCTCCATTGTTCCTGTTCAGCAGGGTACGTCTTTAAATGGTAAATGGATGGTAAATGCACTTGTATAGCGCCTTTCTAGTCATTCGACCATTCAAAGTGCTCTTTACACTAAGAGTCACAGTCACCCATTCACGCACATTCATACACTGGGGGCCAAGGCTTCCATGCAAGGTGCCAACAGTTTTTTAACACACTCACACACCAGTATCTTGCTCAAGGACATTTTGACATATAGACTGGAGGAGCTGGGGATCAAAGCGCCGATCTTCCAATTGGAGGACGATCCGCTTTACCTCTGAAAAACCAAATTAGCGGGTTCACATTCACATTCAGTAGGCTATATCTTCAGTAGCTAGGTAGCTAACCCTACATTTTTCAGGGTTTGATTTTGGTTTTGGAATTAGAGAGAAATGTTTATCTCCTTCCAAGCCCTCAAGATGACAGGTATCATTATAACATGTAGGTACAGCGTTTACCTCGAAATCCATGAGTCCCACATTTGAGGGAAAAATAAGCAAAGGGTCAGTTGTGGGATTTAACTTATGATGCACATTTTGTATTTAAAAACTGTCAGCTCTGAAGAACGCCACCTTGTTTGCTTACACTCAAATTAGCAGCGGCAGATCTTCCTATAGGCGACAGAGCAGCTATATGAAGCTTTTTACATTGAAAAAAGTACAAAAGCAAGAGGAAGACAAAGTTTGCTAATTTGATCATACCATATTCTCTTATTGTTTGTTATTTATTATCAGAGTTTGTTAGCTAAGTTGTTTATTTGTGCTGATTAGATCTTTTTGGGGGTAAGGATGGGGTTGGGGCTGGTGGTAGTGGCACCAAATGTGCTAGGTCCGGCACTGCTAATTAGGTACAACATGTATAGTTACAGATGGAGTATAAAACACTAAAAATTGTATAGCATCTACATTTTTTATGACTTCTACACACACACCCATGATATTCTTTTAGACATACACACAGGGTAGACTCCAAACACAGCATGGGCACATTTGAGACTCTCTGCCCTGGAGGCTGAGGGAGTAGGGCATCTGGTCTCCTAGTGATAAGCATGTGTGTGTGCGCAAACCTGTGGGTGTGTGAGGGCGCGTGTGTGTGCGTGTGCATGTGCGCGTGACGTGCGCTGACAAGGTAGCCCAGTCCGGTCAGCACTCATTAGTGAAAGAGAGAATCCCCGAATGAGGAGTGCTGTGACAGGAAGGACTCTCTCGTTAGGGGACCGTACACACACACACACACACACACACACACACACACACACACACACGTAAGGTCAGGCTGCCTCGGTGAACAGAATCAGCCCAACATCAATTAGTTCATGGATGCATGCAATATAGTCTGTGAGTGTAGTGGCCCCGGTAACAGCCCTGTTAATGCCGACCCCGTAGCATAGGAAGATTCAGGGCAGGAAAATGTAAAACACAGAAGCTGCTTTTGGGAGCAGATTGTCCTCGTGGTGCTAAATAATAGGTTTTTATTGAGAAATAATTAACTCTGTTTGATAAGATCACTCTAATCTAATCTAAATTTAAAAACTCTTTTTTGTCACAGATGTTTTGAATTTTCTATAACGATAAACTTTGGTGTCTGAAAGGAACAAAAATGTTTGTATTTCTGGAGTGATTAATAGGAGTCTGCTGAGCAGATATAACTGGGGCAGAGATGGATAGGAACAGCAGGTATAGGACTTTGATCCAGGGACGGCTATTTGTTTTGGTCTGATCCTGCTTATTACTGTCGCTGATGTTTTGCTCAATTTTATGCAGATGCTGCTTATCTGCCGGGGAGGGTCTCCAGTGGGATATAACCAGCTCAGGATAGGAAATATTGAGTTCATTTAAAATATATGGCTCGATTATTTCATCATTTCAACAGTGAGTGGGTTCAGACGGAGAATGATATCATGTTTGCCAAACCTTATGTGCACAATCATCTGATGAATATGGGGTGTAAACACATCGCATATGTCCTGATAATTAGCACCGTTGCTGCCTGTTGATGTATAATATATTAACCAATCAACATGTTGAGATAATGAAAGGAAACAGGTTAGAGAGACAGGGCAATGCTTTAGGCGATCAGCATTGTCTTTGCAATGTGGACGTCATTATCTGAGCATATGGGAGCACGCAGGCTGCTGAATTATGAACATAACTTGAGTGATTTGAGTTTAGATTAGTCCTAGACTGCTCGAGGCTGTCACGCAACTATTGTCTGATAAAGGCACCGCGAGCATGCTGGAAACGAGAGGGTTAATTAACTGATGGGTGAGTTGGTGGTGCAGCATACGGGGTGATGGAATAGCTTTTGAATTATGGAACAGTGGAATGCTGTGGCTGGTGGCGTCCAGCCATATGTCAGTGTATGCCTCCTGTGTCTAGCTGGGGACAGCTGGTCAGATTGCTCATGTTCAACCGAGTTAGGGACCAATCAATCAAAAGCGGGGCAGCTTGTTGAGTTGTTTAAGTGGGGGGAAGAATAAAGTCTATTGTGATTCTACCACTTTGGTGCCATTACAAATTTGTCAGAAACTGTTAGCAGATATAAAATCACCCTCCATGGAATCAGTAACAGCAGCTGATACTGAGAAAATGGAATATGTTTGTGAGTGCAGCATGCAAGGTTATTTTGAAGAGGGTTTGATAGAAAGCCCGAGGTGATCCAAACTGGCAGTTTTGAATCGTGGGATTAAGACCTTACTCTTACTTTTTTTTTTTACTTTTCTTCCTTCTGTTGGTTGCGTTTTGGTTTGCAGAACAAAACTATGCTGCCTCTCTGACCAGCACTTTATTGAAAAATAGATTTTGATATCATGGGACCAGCCTGGTTAAATAGAGGTCACACACAAATAAGAGAAACTTCAGATTTTGAAGATGCACAGCATTTCCATGGCATTTCTCACAATCCACAGGTCAGTGTTGTTAGATTGTTAAACTCATGAAAAGAAATGGTAGATAAAATGTGTTTCTTCCTCTCAGCGGAGTTCAATCCTTTACAGTCAAATGGGGTTGTACAGATTTGAGTGAGTAAATCAGATGTTGTATTTTGAGCATGAACCAAAAGAATTAGCTTCCATTTGATACTAGAGCTGCAATAATTAATGGATTAGTTTTTCACTAATAAATGACTCACTGAATAATTTTATGATGGGTTTGAGCATGTTTTTAAGAAAAAAAGTCCTAATTCTTTGATTCCAGCTTCTGAAATGTGAATATTTTCTGGTCATTTTACTCTTTTAAGACCTTGGAATAAAGAAACAGTTGGAATATTTAGATTTTTTTTTTTTTTTTTTTACATAATTTAAGTATTTGGTATGTAAGAAACATGCCGTAAAGATTTTAAAAAAAAGTTTTTTAATCAATGTTTCAAAACAGGTCCCTAACAGGGGACATCAGGTCAATCTTTTCCACAGAACATTCCAGTAAAGTACATTTAAATAATATGGTTAAATTCAATTTTAAGAAATGTAATGTTAAAAGTATTTTGCATGCTTTGAAGTGTTATACATAGTGTGTGTGTATGTGTGTGTGTGTGTGTGTGTGCCAGAAAAATAATCTTTTTACCCTTCCTTAAATCTGTATGAAATAACCCAAACTTCAAAACCCTAGTTTATATGTCACTTCTAATCCAAAATGGGTGCTGCATGGGTGTCGATCCCCCCCAGGCTCCTCCTTAGATGATATGTCCTCTTTTGAGCATTAACATCCTGTTCTTGTGCCTGGTTCTGGGGTTTTTCCTGTTTCCTGAAGTTTGGGTAATGAAAATGAAAAGAAGCATGTCCCTCTGTCCCCCACAAAGGGCACGTGTTAAAATGTGTATTTTGAAAGGCTTTAGAACATAGACTTCTAAAATCTTGATGTAATATTGTTAAGACTCTCATAAATAAAAAACAGCAACGTCCTTATGAAAAACAGAAACACTACATTTTTGAAAATTTGATCGCTGTCCTTAAATACCATACAGTGCTTTTGCAATTCCATCCTTTTTGAAAAGACAGAAAATGTATTCTGTTGGTCACAGCCTCATGTGTGTTACATCACTGGAAGGCCCAGGATGTCCTTTTTACAGTACATTAGGACTCAAATAGACTGCATGTATGGTGTTTAAAATAAAGGCCTCACTGTCAAGTCCACCACAGAGGACAAATGTGAATTGCTGGGTCTCAGGAAGCTATGACAGTGAACTGAAGATCTATGGGCAGTGGTGCCATCAAAAAAAAAAAAAATCATAGGGGTGGCTAGACGGGGCCACTCAAATTCTTGGGGTGGCAAACCAAAACAAAAGCCATAACTGAATTTTAGGAACATAATTATGTTGATGCAGTATTGGCTAGTTTTAAATTAGGTCAATAGAGAGTTAAGGAGTCACATATGAATATACTTTGGTTTCTTATTTTAAATTTAATGTTACTAATTACCTGAAGTGTATAGACTAATACCAGAACAGTTAACATTTTGAGCGCCACAACTAATTTTTTAATGTGTTATATATTTGTATAAACATGTGAGGCGATTCATTGTTTTTCAAAGAGGCTGGTTGTCCTACTCTTTAAAAAGTACACTGATTGTAATAAACAAAACATTTACTAGGAACAAGACTCATGGGTATCCATTCTCATTCAGATATCTTAAGGGGAGACTTTAAGGGACCCATTTGAAAATGGCCATGCCCGGTGTTCCCTCGTTAAAATTTAGCCTAATTTGTCTAATTATTTAGCCCCCTTCCCAACAAGTTATGCCGAGGTGTTACCTATTGATGCTTTCGGTTGCCTAGTTTCACAAGATATAAACACCTTTGAGCTAGCTTAAAGAATGAACGTACCACAGCCTCTTAGATACAGTGATAACATCTAATTATTTTCATCAGGGGCACACACTGGGGCACACACTGGGGTTCATCCCCACCCACTGTACTTGGGTTGGAGACAAAACATGACATTCATCATTAATTAGAACACTGATTGACAGTTTTCACTATTTTCAGACTTTTTAAGACCAAACAACTAATTGGTAAATCAAGAAAATAATCAACAGATTAATCAGCAATACAAATAATCATAAGTTGCAACCCTGCTTAATACAAATATATATTATACATTATTCAGGGCTCAAAGTCTAGAAAATGAAAATTAACTGAGCTGATGAAATTGAAACAAATTTTATACTGGAATGCAAGTAGACTTGTCTCCTACAATGGCTCTGACTTTACTTAAATCAATTTTGAGCCTTTTTTTTAATCACAATAATTTTAAATGGATTTTCAATTTCATTGATTTATTTTGACATCCTAAAAAGAACAGACTCAATAAAACCCCCAGATGACTACACAGCTCTTATCATACCGTTTGTCTCTGATATGAGTCTGTTCCCCGAGATTCACATTCTACAGTGTACATATGCCTCTGGGTATATCTGTCTATCTGTCCTGTCTGCAGCGTGAGGCTTTTTGTCATTGGAGATGTTCAGAGGATGCATTATACATATCTTGTACGTCTCTGGTGGTTACGGAAAGGTCTGTGTCATTTTGACAGTTTCTATAAATAATGAAAAAAAAAAATCTGATATTCTTATAGCAGTAGTTGTAGATTTCCAAAAATATCCAAGGGAGAGACTGTGCCAAAGCAGCTATTTGCCTTCACAGCATGGCATGATGGAGATAGCTGGCTATTGTCTTAGTCTCTGCTGGGCCAAAATGATATGGTCACACTGATCAATAGTCTCTGTTACACATGATGTATTTCCCATGGCTCTGGCTGTCAGCTTTACTCCATCTGTCCCCGGCTGTTGCAAATTTCTGCAGTCTCTCTCTCTCAGTCTGACACACACAGACACGCACGCAAACACTACATGTCTGTTTATTTGGAGCTGGGTATACGTTCCCTTGAGAACAGCGAACATTTAGGCACAAAACACGACTGCTGTTACCTTTGAACTACTCGCATGAAAAACGATGTTTATTCGGCATCAACTAGGACGATTGCATAATGACTAAGTGTGATGCAATGACCCCTCTGCAGACGTAAAATATATGATTCAAACACACAGCTCGTCTTTTACACAGAAAAATGGGTAAACATCCTCGTTTGTCATAGTTAAAAAGTGAATTTGGGAGTGCAAAAAGAAATTGATTGAGTTCACTGTCGGCTGATCGATTGGATGAGTGAGCGAGTGATTAAACATTGCTGGTCAGCTTAATCAGTCTAGAAAAAAAAAGGAGGAGACCAGTGTGTCACTGCTATAACTAATCTCACAGACCATCCGCTTATTAATTGTTTATCGCTGATAGACCATGAAATGAACAATTAGATTGGAACATCAATACATTTCACACTTTGATGCTGATGTGGAATTCCAAGTGAAGTAAAACCTAATACAGACAGAATCATCATTATGCAAACATTAAGCACCATTTCATTGTGTTTTCCTATTTTTTTTCTACAAGGTCAACATTAAGCATTTAGCTTCCATTTCCTTCACAGATTTGTTGCTCACAGATTATTCAGCATATGGTCTGTTGTCTTGTGAAATATGCATTTATACATTTATACAAATTTTTCTGTACTTGTCAGTGTTTCATATTCAGTATCATCTCAGTTGTATTAGAGCTGGAAATGTTACAACAATCAGAACAGCTCTTGATTCCTTTAGAAACAGTTAGAGCATAATGTGAGATAACAACATATGCTGATACAACTGTTTGTATGATGTCTAATGAATTAGCGCCACATGAATCAACTTATGTAGTTAACATAAAGTTACATAAGTTAGGTTTAGGCAAGCAAAGTTACCTAAGTTAGGGTTAGGAAAAGAAACATGGTTAGGTGTCTTTGGGTTTAGGCAAGTAAAGTCATGTAGGTTCGGTTAAGGTAAGTAAATTCACTTAGGTCAGGTTTAGGAAAAGAAACATGGTGACGACATAGTCTACCGTAAAATGACTCAAAGTTCGCATGTTTCACACGGTTCTGAACACCAGTTTACCAACCCAACCTGCCTCCTGGTTGAAAAAGTGGGTGCACTAGGCAGTGGGTATACTCTCCTATACACCGATCGGCCAAAACATTTAAACCACTGGCTTGTGAAGTAAATTACAATGATCATTTTGTTACAATGCCATGTTTTTCTGAGGAACCTCGACTCCTGCCATTCATGTGTATGCCACTTGACATGCTACAGCCCCCCAAACACCATTACAGAGCAATACACCCCCTCATGGCAACAGCACTCCCTCATGGAGGTGCACTCCCCAGCAGGACAATGCACCATGCCACACCACAAAAACTGCTGAAAATGGTATGGCCCAGCAGACGTGACAAAACTTAAAGCGTCAACCTGGCCTCCAAATTTCCCAATCTGATCGAACATCCAGTGGGCATGCCGGTACCTTACCTTGCAACTCACAGCACTCAAAGGATCCGTCGACAGCGCCTTGGTGCCAGACAACACAGGACACCCCCAGAAGTCCTGTCTCCATGCCTCGACAGGTCAGAGTCTTCACCGTAGATCGGACATGGCTCTGACCCTTCGAGGCCCGCACAAAGGTTCCGGTTGTCCCACAGATGCTCGATCAGATTGGGATCTGGGGAATTTGAAAGCTAGGTTGATACCTTGAGCTCTTTGTCACATTCCATAGGCCATTCCTGAGCAGTGTTGGCAATGTGGCATGGTGCACTGCCCTGCTGGGGGGGCTACTGCCATCGGGGGTACTGTTGCAATCAGTGGGGGCACTTGGTCTATCACAACAGTTAGATGGGTGGAGTGAGTAAAGAGGCATCCACATGACTGCCAGGACCAAAGGTTTCCCTGCAGTCAATTGCATCGTAATGAAATGATCAGTGATCATCATGAGCAGTGGTTTTAATGTTTTGGCTGATCCATGTATATTCCAAAGACTTTTTTAGCTAATAGGTGGGTATACGGTAAACAGCCAGAAAAAGAGGTGAGTATATGCCACGTATCTGTGTACCCTCCACTACACCACTGCAGGGACTACTTCCTTCTTTACTTCCTCTGAAACATAGGTCACGTGATTGTATCACATGGGTTATATACCAATTACTGACTCATGATAACCTGGGATATACACAAATAGTGGTGCATTACTTTTAGGTATATGTACAAATAGTGCATGAGAACAGCCTGGAGATAATTTGAGACTTAAAAATGTGATTTGGGAATAAATCATTATGGATGAACTACGTGGTTGTACCACGAATCCCTGTGGAAAAAGAAATAGGTCCTCAGCTATTGTGAGTTACGTAATGCACATTGTTTGCCATCTAGTAGTGTGCACACATGCATAATTAAGGGATCAGCTTGACGATTATTGACCTCATCTCATACTTTTCATTGATTGACATGTCTATAGATAGTACACTTATAAATAGTCTTGATAGGAAGGCTCTATTCACCGTTCTAATTTTACATTTCCTGATATTCTCTATATTCCATAATGTTGGTTCATATTTTGTTAGGCTGGAGCTGTTATTATAACAACTGTTTACGCTTCTTAATCATTCCATGCTCTCTGTATTTCTTTCAGCACCGTTTAAGATAATTATTGATTACTGTCTAGTCTACTGTGACATGTCTGCAGGAAGCTGCATTGACCTTAGTAAAGTGCTGTTTGTTAAAGCATCAATCTGCCATGAGTAAATAGAGTAACAGGATGTCTGGGAGATATTTTCCTTTGCTACATAAACTTTGTAATAACTGTTTTTTGTTTAAGTCATTTATCTGTAACGATCAGGAAGCTGATGTGTTGTTTGAAAGACGATTTTTACAGATACAGTTTTAGAGAATGCTGCTGTTGCTTCTCTGTTGTAAGCACTGGATAAACTGTTAATAAATTTTTTTGAAATTGTGAAAATTCATTCACAGTGTACAAGCAAATGGAATAATTAGAGGTGTAATGGTTGATGATGATACTTGCATCAGCAGCTGAGAGATATAAATAGTGTGTGTTATACATAGAGAACAGGCATGTGCACAGGTGTGTAAATGTCCAATACACAGAGATAAGGCATCTTGACTTGTTTAGATTTGGCATCCAAGTGAACAAATCCTCTCTGTGTGTCAATTTTGCAGGCCTGTATGGTGTCACAAACACTGAGCTGTGAGAAAAACAGCTCACCACAAGACCGTCTGGGCCCAGCAGGAAGTACCTCCATATTTACTTCCAGGTCAACCTCAGACGTCATGTGGACCAGATGCCTGCTCTTCGTCTCGACCTTGTTTGCTCCCATTGCCATTGGTAAGAAACAAGACCACACACAGAGCAGAAGTAAACATACATTTACACCCAGGACAGTGGGACAGTGTTTCTTTTGACACTATGTCACAGAGGCTGCTGCTTTGTTGGACTGTCACATATGTAGCCTGCTCTATCAAAATCATTTCTAGATAAACATGGATTTATGTTAATAGCCTGATTTTTTGTCATTTTGGGATTTTGATTGATTTAAACTTAACAAAGTCTTGGCTTTCAGAATAGAAAACTCTTATTGCCAAAGTCAGACAATAAATGCAGTTATTAACTTGTAAAGGCATGATGCAAAGCTAGCAGTGAACACTTGTCAACACTGGTCCTATTCATTGCTGGTCTCCCTCCCTCATGTATCCCTGAAATTAGAAATAAAGACTTCACCTGCCATCACCTAACCTAATGTTAGTTCTAAGTGGCTAAGCATCACACACCAAAATATAAATGTTTAAAATGTCCACATTGACTTTTGTCAAAAAGGACAATTCACACATTGTTAACTTGGTTAGATTCTCCATAATTCAATTGTTCAGTTCATTTTACAAAAACCATGAGCATCAAAGTATAATTTGTTCAGATTTACCAGCATGGTAAACAAGTGAGACTCCGTACTTTTAAAGCGGTCAGGGAGTCAGAATATGTGTCCCTTCCAAGATTATATATTTCTTTAGTTTGTAAGAGTCCACCGAACAAAAAATTCTAAATGGTTTTTTGTGAAAGTAATCTAAGTTGTGAATAGTATTATGTAAAGTCCACTGGTAACAGCTTGCCAACTCCATTCTTCAAACAGACCGCAGTTTTACCGACATAAACATTATTTTCTCATTTTCCTGCACCGTGTTGTCAGGTATGTTTCTTTTCATTACTTTGCTGGCTACCCTGAGCTTTGCTTGTATTTATTTTTACCCTAGGACAGCCCTTAGAGTGCAACATGCACTTCCAGTATGGAATACCAGTGAGCTCTGTCATGTATGTTTGCAGCCACCATACTGCAAACTTTGAAGGCCTTTTTTTATTTCAAAATTATCGATCAGTGACTGTCATTATGTACTGATGCATTTTGCTGAATATTTGGAGTACAAATACTGATATCATTTGACAGTTAAAAATCTCTTTTCAAGGTCAATGTGACTGAAAATGAGAGAGAAGGTCACATATTGTACAGTGCTCCTAATATTTATGTTCTCTGTGGGCAAGTGTGGGCAAGTTCCCTGAAAAAAGTGCAATCGATTGCTCATTACGTATCAATCAATGAAACAGTAATTACATTGCAAGTCCAAATTTGCAACTCATCTTCTGACCCATGCAGTAACAGACAATGAGACATTGTGGTTTCACCTGTAGGCATATAGCTACTGACCATCAACACCTAGCGTGATGTTAGCCCCAGAAACTGCATGCAGCACTCGCAGTCAAGTTGCATAGGATTCTCCCCGCTCCTCATGGAGGGATTTTTGACATGTGGCAGAAGGAAAAAGACAGGTGTAAATAATAAAATTAACTGGCTGAAATCCATTTATCTGATTCAGTTTCAGGGTCCTGGTATTGTTTGTGCTGGCTCACTGTCAGACTGTCATGGCTTACTGGGGCTCTCGAACAGAACAGACCCATATTTAATGTCATTAGTAACATCTGTGCATGTCCTACTATGACAAGTTAAGATGTCTGCTGGGATAAAGGCTTATTGCGCTAGTTTTTATGAAAAAAAGAGATGGTGTTTGTTGCAGTGCTATTCCAACGAGCTGCATTTCTCTTTCTGTTAATTCAGGATGAGTCTGCACACGCTACCAGGCATGTATCCACTTAGAAACACATTTTTACATGCGGTGATGTACAATAAGTTTGGTTCCACATGTTCAGATTTACTTTACAGGCCCGCAACCACAAATTGAAGTAATGATCGCACAGCTTCGACTTCATCCACCCCCACACACCCAAGCACTTGCTAGAAACACTGCAGCTGCAAAACCAAGGAAACACTTAACTCACTAACTCCGGCTCATTTACACATATCCTCTATCTTATTGCAGTGCACGTTTATATCTTTCTCTAGCTCTTCTAAGTTGCCCCTCACACACACACATTCACACTGCACAAAGACATACACACACAAACAAACGCGCGCGCACAGTACAGATGCAGCCCCAGTAGGCTGTCTGTATGTTTCCTCCTCTCCCCTGTGACGGTGGGCTTTGAAGACTCCTACAGGGAGCTCTGGCCCACTTGGACTTAATCCTATTAATGGCTGCTGTCAATCACACTGTTGTGAGGAAAAACTGCCACACACGTGCAGACGCATACAACACACACACACACACACACACATACATTCACACACGCACATACTCAATTATGTACTTGTTCATATGCCTGCTGACATGCATGTGCACAGATGATATACTTTAAACGCCGAAATACTGTACACCCACAGGGACACAGATCCTCCTTAAAAACACACACACGCAGGAGCATAAACACACTCCAGCACACACAGGAAGTGCTCAAAGGCAGCCACTTAGACACACAAACACCAAGGGCTTTGCTTTAACACCAAGAGATGAGTTTCAGTCAAAGGTATTTGCATCAGTGTCTAAAGAATAAGTCGACATATGCAAATCACGCTGTTTATACTTAGTAAGGATTAGTTGAAACAAAGACAGTTTAGCTTGAGGACACACAGCAGCAAGCACTCCATCTTTTCCACCGAGCCGTGTCTTGTCATTATTTCAGGGTTATGTGAAGACAAATAAAGGAGAATAGGAAAGCATGGATTTTTTTGAACAAAAATCACAGAAAATGTATTTATTCTGGGGTTTAGAGCATATTTCTGGCATGGACAGTGTTTGTCCTGATGGGATGGACTTGTTGATCATGTTGCCGCAGGGAAAATGCTGTGAAAATGCTAACGTCATTGCAGAAGACCTTATACAAACTATAGACAATTCACAGTATTAAAGGAACACTGCATCTCACTAATGGGCTTTTGTATGTCTGTTATTTACCCCCTGTTACTTTAAATTCAGGAAGAAAACTTTGTTTTTCTCACATACGAAACGAATAATCCAACGATGGTGAACATTCTTGATGCATTGAAGTCATTGGGGTCCATGTCTAAAAACAAAAACAAAACATCCATTTACATACTCTCACACATCTTGTGCAGTATAATCCAAGTCTCATTTCTCTAGTCACATGCTCAGTATCCAAGTATTTTTGCTAAAATCGTAACATTTAAAACACTTCCGCATGAACAGTCTCAGGGATGGACAAGTAGTGTGCTGTGCTGTTTATGGCAGGGTTCCTACGCAGTATGGAAAAGTATGGAATTTGATTTAAGTAATTTCCAGGGTTGGATGAGTCTGGAAAAAAAGAGCATAGAAAAATATTTGTATTTCACACTGTTGTCCCAGTTCTCTTTTCTTAAATATAACATTCAAAATTAAAACAAAAATAAACTGATCATGCAAGCAAAGCATTTTTCAGTGTTTGGAGCAGGTAACCAGTGCAGCCAAAATGTTTATCACATTGTGTGAGAGAGTGCAAGTTTGATGCCAAGGAAAGCAAGACAAGAAGTACACAGAGCTGCATCTACACCTGTTTTTCATAACCTGCAAAACAGCTCTGCTCCAAATGCTTTGTAACTGAAACAAATCTGGGCTAACATGACCATATTAGTTTGAAAATGCAGAAAGAAAATGCAGCAATATCTTTGGATTGTATAAATATATAGCATTACAAATAACCAAATATAGCTTGTCTGGACATTCATGAGATATGCAGTGATGTAGTTATCAGACAGTGCACAGACTACACCACTGTGTAAGGAAACCTGTGCTAAAGGTAGCACTGGTTAGTTTACTCTTTATTTGGGCACAGTTTGAAAGGGGAATGTTGTCCAATTTTTTACGTAAAAGTTTGGACTGAACAGCCACAATGAGTAAAGTTTTATGAGGACTGGCTTGAATATCTCAAAGAGACAAGGATTTCAAATGGGAAAAGAAAGCTGTAGATTCAAAACTTTGTGTAAAACCGTTCGATATCTCCAACATGGTTGATTGTTAATCATATGCAAGAGCAGAAAGCAAAGCACTGCGGTCTTGTCTCAGCATCCTCTACACCCAGAGTCATGATACTTTTGACCTGGCCCAACCCAATGTGAAAAATCTACAGAGAATTGTGGAAATAGGTTTGCAATTTTGAATGGAAGATGTGTGGGAACCCTGTTCTGTCCAGGCTGTTGTTATTCTATATTTTTCTGGTCAACAAATACAACGAGAGGACAACATATTAGTCCATTTCTCAATACTTTCTGTCCCTGTTTGTTGCACTCAGCCCCAAAACTATTTATTCCTACTATAAACAAACATATTTTTAATGAAAGTAAATCCTTAAAGCAGCTGGGCACTGTAGTTTTTAGACACGCTACTGAAAGAGGAGTAAACAGTGCATTTGTTGGAGTAATACGTAGCAAAATAAAGAACATTTCCATCCTAATAATGAAACGTGTCAACCGGAGCAACGGTGTAGCTTGATTATGTGTTTTTAATAGTTTTTTGGAGGATAATGGGAAAAACATTTGCACACTCTGATTTGTGCAATATTCATTTATTGAGGCAACTTTTCAGTCTGGATCTTTTTTTGAATAGTCCCAAGAGAAGAGGGTCCTGGACCAAAAGGTCGCCTTAATAAAATTGCACAGACTGGAGGTTGTGGGTGGTTTTCCTATCATACATCGAGTCCAACAAGCCTTCATTTGGTGAGCGGTGGTCTTTATATACTGAACATAAATAGTTTTTGAAGAACAATGGAGCTCTATAGCATAGAGGAAAAGCTATCAGGTTTTGGCTACAGTATTGTTTTTTTTATTGACTGTAGGAAAAACAAAGAATATCGCCAGCCTTATCCTTTAAAATATATTTTCACGCTTTAAAAAATGTGGTGTTTTTGTTTTAACTCACAAGACCCACATTGCAGACACCGGCACCGGCCAAATGCTTTGGCAGTTCAAGTGAGAGATCACCTTTTAAATCTCTCTCCTCTTCCCTCTCACCCTCTCCTTCTCCTTCTTTCCATCTATCCACCTCTTTCGCCACTCTCTTGTTCTTGGCCCAAATGTAAAAATCGATATCCTTTTGTTTCAGCCCCCTGAGGCAATGAGAGTGTCTGAATAAGATTGTCTGTACTGTCTGCGGCTGCCAACTTTCTGTCACCACTTACACAACTAATGACAGACACATTAACATGCACTTGCCAGCTTGCACACGTTATTGCATGTGTGCAAAGACAAAGGGCTAAATATTGGCGCGTGCGAGAGTTTATGTGCGTATTATGTGTCTGTACCAAGAGCTGCTGCACATGCCTGTTTGTAAAAAAAGGCGACAGAATATGTGCGGAGAGGGGCAGGTTAAACCAGTGCATGTTTTATAGGCAGCTGATATAAATAGATGAATTAGGTGGTGACAGACAGGACAGGACGTGGCGCTCCAGTCAGAGCATTTACTGCTGCTCATGAAGGCAGAGAAGCTTTTTAATTGGAATACAGATAGACCCTCTATTTGAATTGTGCATGCTAGTGTGTGTGTGTTTGTGTCATAATGCTCTCTTTATGCCCAGCGGGGACCCTGTAAGGCAACACTGTAAGACATCTGATCCAAAGCCAGTCTAGACAGCTGCCTTACAATACGGTGTATTGATCCCCTCACACTTCAATTAACCCGCTCTTCAAAATTTACATTCGTGCTCACGAAGGCGGACATGATGCCGCTATTGAGAAACTAATAAACCAACACTCATATTAACCCAATAATGACCCACTGCCCTAAGCACTCGGCTCTCCCACACATAAAAAAGTCCTTCAAATCCTCGGCCACTGCTGAGACACACATCCTATCTGAATGTGTGCTTAAAGTCTAATCATAGCCTGCAGTGTGTGTGCGCGCGCAGGCATGTGTGTGTTCATTAGAAAGGACATTTTCGGTAAATGTCACTTATATATCAGTCTTATCTCTAAGCTAGCGCCTGCCATTATCAATGTAGTGGCCTCAGGTACCAGCAGCACAGATTTCTGCCTCTACATGTCATCACTCACAGCGTTTGTGTGTGTGTGTGTGTGTGTGTGTGATGTGGTGAAGGGCAGTATTAAGTAGAGCCCGGGCAGAGTGTCATTGAGCTCATTCAGATTCTTTGCTGCATTCGTGTAACCATGACGCTCCTCCAGCCAATGAGAGAGCCAAGGGAGGGAGGACAGGGTTGCTATGGTTATCGTGACAGGGTGAGCAAGGAAGGTGCTGCTGTGCCTTACTTTTAAGGGATGTTGTAGGTCTGTGTGTAGGTAGTCCTCTCTTCACTGAAGGTGTGTGGTCATACATGCACATGCGTGTGTCAACTAAAGTAAAAATAAAAGTGACAGAACAACAAGCAGTCACCACCACTGGGTCTGTAGCCGCAAACTACAGACTTAATATATTCCTTTATTCGACTGGGACGATGCATATTATGTATATTGCGCCGGATATATCTGATAATAACATTCTCAGATGAGGTTCTTGGGCAGAGGTAGCCTGTGACGCACAATATGAAGCTGCGCGAAATCAAACACAATAAAATCTACATTACAATTACAGTAGGGCGAGGTGATGACAAAAGCGAACAACACAAGTGAACACCTCAGCTGATAAGCTATCTATCAAGGGATGATGGCTGATGCTCCCAGGGCTCGCTGCTCTAAGGAACAGAGAATAACAACATCCAAGCTACACCACAACAACTACAATCCCTGGAAACATCCAGCCTCACACACCTAGTCTAATCATAAAACTATATATATCCAGTATCTGGTGTGTTCATAAACACACAATTAAACAGACAAGAGACAAGGATACAAAAAAGAGCCACATTTGTGTGAAGTATTCTTTTGTTATGTTAAATAGAATCAATGCAGGGACCATACAGCACTTTTTTAGATGTTGGATAACAACTGATTTTTATGGGACAGCTATGTCATAGCATATGATTGTTAGCAGGATATATTAGGATAACAGAATGTTGGTTTGGTAGATCTGTAGGATTTTATTTTCTTTCAGAAGTTCAAAAAGATAAGTGTTTTTGGATTATTTTGTCCACCACTCAGCTGGAAACAGCTCATGACTCAACTGGCAGACTCTGACAATGAAACCTAGAGGTATTGAGTAAGCGTGTGTGCAAGGAGTGAATGGCAGGATGAGAGAGAAACTTAGAGCCTGAGCATGAAAAGTATTGTCTTTCTGACTGAACTTTTGCCAGAGCTTTATTACTTTAAAAAAAGAAGACAGGCACACATGTATGTAAGCAGAGCAAAAAGAAAAAAAAAAAGAGGCTGACAGACATACAACATACAGAGTCCTGGATTTTATTCATTTTTTTCTAACACATTCATCAGTTTTAAAAAACAAGAAGTAATACAAACATCTACAATCTGTTTTAATTAGTTAAATTAAATAATCTATGAATAATTTAGTAACAAAAATAGCATAGGATCATGTTCTTAGGACGAATACTCTAATAACATAAGTTCCACCTACAGGAAAAATATAATAAAATGAAAAACAGACTGACCACATGAGATCAATATTTCCTGATATGAAGCAAAAAAATGTCTGCTGTGAAAACTTCTGAAGTGTGAGGCAGACGCAAAGCTGCAAGCTCATATTCTCTTGAAGCACATATTTTATTCATTTATATAAAAGGCTGCACATTTTTTCTTGTCATCGCAATGTCAATTTGCGCAATAAAGCCATCAGGAAACACTGTGATATTGCATTCAAGAATTTTTTTGAGTCAGTTGAAAGAAAGTATCAGTTGAAAACTGCACTTTAAAATGGAACTATCATTCATGGGTTATTTTTATTGGTGTCTTTTGGGCTCAGTTCAATGTCCAATTTGTTCAATAAAAGAATTCTGGAAATAGTTTCCTTCCTTTTTTTAATTCAATAAGCAATTTGTTGTATTATAGCAGTATTTGAAAGCAGCAAAAAGGCAGGACTGATTACACTTTTAAACTGTGGTTTCTACGGTTGGGAACTTTTGTAAAAAATAACTTTGTCGTGTTTGCTGAAACTGTTACTGCTTGCACATGGTAGTATGTAAGACAGATGATCTTTGAAAAATTATG
>JAPZEB010000020.1:18848583-18861149 GCA_029783705.1 Chaetodon striatus | reverse complement strand
AAACGGCAAACATGTTGATTTATTGATTGATTGGGACCACATTTAACAACAGCAAAACTGTATCAAAACTTCCAATTACAAACTCTCACACAACTTGCGCAGTAAATCCAGTTCCTATTTTTCCAGTCGTATGCTCAGTACTTCACAAAGACTTAGATTAAACTGCACAAGTTGTGTGAGAGTTTGTAAACCAATGTTTAGATACAGTTTTAGTTTTTGTTGTTTAATGTGAATAGATAAATGTGTTTGCCGTTTTCCATGGAGGCATTCGAGAAAAACAGTTTTCTTCACAAATTCAGGGTAAGGTGTGACTAGTTGAAATACAAATGGTCAATGAATGGGTGAAGTGTTCTCTAAAGCTTGTGTTAATAACAGACCATATTTAAGGCACCTAACCAAAAACCAATTGACTTCAAGATGAAGGAACCGGGAGTGCTAAAATGCAAACTCATTTTCGGGTTTTAGGACTCATTCCTGCTTCTTTTCATTAGCAAAGATAAGTTAGTCTACTCATTATTCCCATTTAATTAACAACACACAACATTAATGATGGGCTAACTGTTATCCATGAATTCTTGTGCCGTCATGTGAGCTAGCTGATGCTAAATCACTGTGAGGCACCTTTTTCTATTACTATTCTAAATGTACAGACAGTCTCGTAAGACACAGTAGATCGATTTGTAACTTTACAAGCAAGAGACTCTGACACACAGTCCACCTCAGAGACCACTGGCGAAAGTGCAGAGTGTGAGGCTAACACAACTAGCCATGCTACAACTGCTGCTGACTTAAGAGCTACAGGGAAGCACAAATGAGACCTCAAAACCCTGAGGATCTGCAAATATTCAGAGAATTACCTCAAGTACAACTTAATTTTATACAGTAAATGCAGTGGGGGTCCCTGCTCCTTCTCTCTTTCAATTAAGAAGTCCTTGGCCTGAAAAATGTTGAAGACCCCTGTGATAACACAAACTAACTAACTGATCGAGGCAGTTGTCGTTCACCAGCTGTTCAGTGATCCATTTTTTAAAAATGCCATCAATGGCTTTCTCATCAGAACAGGCTATCATGCTGATAGATATCTATTATATGTAATACACTGACTGTGGATAACTACCTCATACAACCTCACTTCAAAAAAATCCAGGCTATCCCTTTAACTCTGCACAGCGGTTGCTATTCTCCCAAATTACAGATTTATTAACAAGAAGAAGACCGCTGTTTTACTTCTTGAGCAATTTAATTTTGATCTCAATAAACATTTTGCTAACACTCCCCTGGTCAACAACGTTCTCATGTTAAGTTTTAGTGGTACTAACTATAATTATGTAGAAGTGGTGTTTTGTTTTTTGTTAGTCCTATTGGTCTTTTTTACACCGCTGTGGTCTCTACACCCTTCAGTGCCAACTTAGCATCGCGCAGGTATGATGATGAGCACTAACTGGAAAATAATAGCAGAACAAAAATAGCAATGAGGGGAAAGCAATGCTCTGTGTAATGAGAATGTCTGGATATAAATAATTCATTAATGTCACCATTAGTATCTCAATTTTTCAGATCACGTGTTACCCTGACTTTGAGTGCTCTTTCCTGCTGTCCCATTATTTCCTCTCTCATCTTTTTTCTGTCTCAATATTGCTGTCATCTCCCTCGCTGTCGCACGCTCCTCTGTCTCTCCATCAAACCACCTGTCTGTGTCATGCGGCGGCGCTCTGATTGCGATTGCTTTGGCCTGGCTCGGTCTCTCCACTCGCTCTGGCAGCTGCAGCTTGTGTGGCCACTCTCCTACAGCCCTTGCCATCCATAATTTATACACATGCACACACACAGACGTGGATACACACAGCATGTGCCACACACAGCATACACTGCCCAGGGGCTACACCAGACTTTAAGCTCCAATTAGCAGAGCCAGAGGCCAAACTTAATCTTGAGGGATCCTCTGTGGAGGTGACTCAGACCGGAAACAACTGTTTATCACATATATTTTCTGTGAGAGTGTGTGTTTGCTGTAAGAAACTGTGAGTGAGCCTTTGTGTGTGTCTGTGCACACAGTACTGTATGTACAAAGACATGCACACAGAGTGTATTAAAAGCATCAGTGTTACACATTAATGCACACGGCGAATCTTTGAGTGTATGCTCATGCACATGTCTAATGTGCATGCACTTGTTAATGCATGTTGAAGGCTGCATCAGGGTTTTTTGCAGCGGGTTGGTGTGCTCGTGCATGCGTTTTTAGCTTTTTTTCCCATGCTCACCCACACACACACCTCTTCCTCAGTCTGTTTCAGCCTGTCTGGTTTCCACTCGCTCATTCCCTCTATGTCTGTATCGTCTCTGGTTTTCAAGCCGAGCTCAACTGGCTGATAAAATCAGAGCATGTTCCGCCTGCCCAGTGTTTCCTCAGTATCACATTCTCTCTTTGTTTTCCTCTCTATACCTCTCTCCAAGGCCAGGGAGCGTGTGCGTGTGTGTGTATGTGTGTGTATGTGTGTGTGCACGTATGTTTGTGTGTGTGTGTGTGCTCCCATACCACATAATTGGTCTTGATATCAAAGCCTCATATCTCCAGAGGGTCTCACAAGGCTTCTCAGGCAACCTAGAGAGGACCTGATATCGCTGCATTTCCCAGATTATCTCCCCACTGGGATACACTGGGCTGAAGGGGAAACGAAGCCGTGGCCATGAAAGTTACGCTTAATCTGTTTTAGCGATATACTGGCCTCAGTTCAATAGCTCGCTCTGTTTTATCGTGTTTTGAACTGAAATGCCTCTATTTCAAAATGGCTACTGAGCATTCTTTGTTTTAAGCAGGTGTGGGTAGAATACTGAAAATCTATTCTCAAGTAAAACTAAATTACTCCCATAATAACATTACTCAAGCAAACCATCTGACGAGCCCACTCAAGTAAAAGTAAAGAAGAACCTAGTTAATACATCAGTCAAAGTCCAAGTTACTTTCCAGTTTTTACTTGTGTGGGCCAGTGCAAAGAAGTGAAAACAACAACACTTGTTGATAAAACTTTTTTGAATGATGTACATTGTTAGAAATTTTATTTTATTTTTACTTTGACTTACAGGCAGCACTGTTGCCAGCAACTTACAGCAGTTACCAGTTTACAGTACCTTTCCTGTACTGATGTTTTACAGTAAAACAGCTTCACTGTAAAGATATTTTGGGGTGGATTTATTGGAAATTTTCTTGTATCCAACTGTCAAAAATTACAGCAGAGGCTAACCGTGTAGAGCAGGTAGGCTAATCAAACAATTAAGCAATATCACACAAGGGGGAGTGTGGCTCATTACGGAAGATAATCACAGCCGTGCTAATGTTGGGTACAACAGCACAACCTCCGATGCAATTTTGTTTTCTTTAATAAAACTGCACTACCAACACCATTTATTACTTAACAGTAAAAAAGCGACAACAGATCATGATTTGTTTATTTGGCTCCACCAACACAGGCCAGCTACGTTGTGTCATATGCTACATTTGTCTGCAGGTGCATGTTTTATTTATTGTGTATCCAAGAAAATAAGACTCTGATGTCATATGAGCACACCTGGAGGTTTGTAGTGATACATCCAGGCTTCTTAACTTCCCTTTTGTCCTCTTTTGACAACTATTTATTATTTAACTCAAATGCTATTTGTGGAAATATGTTTATCTTTGCAGTGAAAATTTTAAGTTATGATTGTTAAAGCTACAGTTGGTAACTTTTATAATATTAACTTTTTGCTGTATTTTTTTTTTTTTTTAAACTAACACTGCATTCACACAGAAAAACATTAAACAGGTAGTCTGTGGGAAATAAAATCATATTCCTCTGCCTCCTCATTTGGCCTCCAATGGCATGTAGGAAAACAACCTATTTGAGCAGAGGAGTCTCAAAGGCAGCTGTCAATCATGTCAATCACTGCTCATAAACTGCAATTAAACTGTCAAACTAGTCGGCGCTGATTGAATATGAATCAAGATTCTGTTACTGCATTTCCTATTGCTTGCTTCAAATGTTTTTAGAAACAAATTTTAGTGCACTGTTTAGCTGTAAAATGAGACAGTTTGTGACCTGGCCACCATGCTGGGAAACAGTCTAGCCAAAATAAAGCCACTGGCTGGAGCAAACTTTCTGATTTTGTGGCTAAACCGTGCACAAAATAATGTTTCTGAACTCATTTGAGGCAAGAAATATTCAACACAGTTACAGAATCTTGATTCATATTTATTCAGCGCTACCTAATTTGACAGTTTGACCACAGTTAACAAACCGGGATCGACATGATTGACAGCTTCGTTGGAGACACCTTAGCTCTCGTTGGTTTTTTTTTTTTGTTCATGCTCAGTAAGGCCATTAGAAGCACTATGAGGCAGTAGAGTAGGCAGAGAAATGTGACGATTTTCATAGATATGATTCTGTCTCATGTACTGTTTTCAAGACACAGTGACAATTTTAACAAATGTGACAAAAAATTTTTTTTATAAAAGTTACCAACTACAGCTTTAATGTAATGAATGCACTCTTGCACAAACCGGACTGTTCCTAAATTTGGAAGCCATTGGAATATAATACCATTAGTTTGGTCAGAGCACCACACACTCAGAGCGGCAGAGGTCAAAGTGCATTGAATGGGCATAACTTAACTGTTAATTAATTCCTTCATACAATAGCGCTCTCATTTTATTGTAGGGCTTCAGATTGGATTTACAACACACCCAATAGTTAATGTAATAGTGTTAAAGAAAAAAAAACACGGAAAAGTAGAGAGTAGAGAAGGAGAAATCAGATTACTGGCTCAAAAATGTAAAGAGTATAAGTACAGTTTAAAAAAGGAACACGACAAGTACTCATTTCTGAAAAGAAAAAAAAAAGTTAGTGACTTGTAACAAGTTACTACCCATCCCTTGTTTTAAGATCTGTTGCAGCTTACTTCCATTTTATTCAGGTTTTATCTTTATTTAATTAAGAACATGCAGGTTTCCAATATTTTTGTTTTATTGGCACATCGCACTGGCTCAAGTCACCTTCACTGCACTCTATATGTGTTTTCCTAAAAAACAGGATCAATTTCATTGTATTTTTCGAAGCAGCCGAGTTGGCTGCAGCCAGGGTGTGGCTGGCTTGAGCATACATTAAAGTGTCACTGGGGAGAGTTATATCAGGACAACAGAAGCATTTGAAGGTTTGGGTTGTTCAATTCTGCACAGGGAGAGCGCTGCGAGCCAAAATGGTGGAATGCCTGCGAGTTATAGCGATCCATTGACATAAAAGTGACTTGATGGCTTCTACGGAGATGCTTCACAATGCACTCCTTGTCCCTTACTGATACTTGAGTGCTTCAAGGACCGAGTACCTTTCAGCGCACTCCCTCTCATTCTCTCTCGATCTTACACACATGCATTCAGGCACTTGAGGCTGCGAGTGTGGACACTGAAGAATGTCTAGAGACGATGCACACAAACTTTGTTTTGCTGCCACAGCTACCATGTCAGAAAATTACTTCTGGACTTCAAACAGACTTTCCCCCCGACACCTCTGCATCGCCTCCTCCACCTTGTCACCTTGTTTGCCCTTCTCCCTTTCTTTTTCTTTGTTGCTCCCCCCTTTTCTCCCCCTTCCCATCCTTCTTGAAGAAGTCCCTCAACACAAGGGGAAACCACTTTGACAAGAAAGACAAGGGTAGGGAGTTGTTCCCCCTTCTCCCCCGCTTCCCTTCGCTCCCTTGCTTTTGGAAGTGTTAAATAACATGTTTCATTTATTATTCTCCTATCTGTCACTCTCTTGATATCTCCATTTTTGTCACTCCACTACATTTTCTCCCCTTTTCTCATACCTCAAATTGCTTCTCACCCCCTACTTCTCACCCTCTCTGTCACTTTCCCTTTCTCCCTCGCCATCTGTTTTAGTTTTCATCGCCCTTTCCTGTTTTTCCATTCACTCTTTACTTTCCCCAGCTCAGGGGGAAAGGTGGGGTTGAGGCTGAAGTGCAGGGGCTTAATGGGGTGCAGGACGTTGCCTGTATTTTACAGTATGCATTCTATATCTTAACCCAGTCTTCCACCGGAGTCAGAAAGACACACAAAGTCTCTAGATCAAACCCCTGCCTTCGGTGGCCCCAGGGAAACCCAGGTGCACGATCGCTGTAAACACACAGCTATGCACCAGCCCTGTGTGCACACACACCAATGAATACACATGCATGCATTCATGAACAGGCTCACTTGCTCATGCATGCGTGCTCACACTCTCTCACCCCCCAACACACACAGAGAAATTGAGAGAGTTGCTCATCACTTCCTGAGCTCGGTCAACTTCTTCTGGCAGCCTGTCTCTTTAGAACGGCGTCTCAGCCTTCAAAGCACCAGGCTAGTGTGCTAGTGTGTGAACACATTTGTGTGCCTGTGTGTGTGTGCAAATACCATACATCTGTGGTTGTATGCTTTGGTATGGGATCGTGCGTGTTAGCGAGCGTGCACCCGCACGTTTGAACCATTCACGCGGGAGACTGTAAAGAAACCTCTGAAGTTCTTTTCCTTCGACTCCCTGAATTATAGAAAACCACTTGAATCATAGACTGCAATCTAGTGCTAGCCATGTGCTGCAGTCCAGGACTGTGGAGCTGGTGAACTGTCATACAGTCTGCCACTTTTTTTTTTTCAGGCATACCTGCAGTTCATTTGTCTTCTCCGTTTGAGTCTGATCCATCTCTGTAAACACAAAAGGAGAAGGAGTGAGAGGCGGACAGATAATGACAGAGACACAGATAAATGAATGCTTTAAACCTACATAAGTCTTACATTTTTGATCATTATTACAGCCCACTGACTCCGAGAACAAAAACAATGTTATCTGCTAAATTGAAGTTCTGCACTGAGGCAAGTGAGGCTGTGTGATGTCTTGCAGGGGTGGACTCACCAGGATATTTACAATTACATCTCATTATTATATCTATCTCCGACTTTTTCTGTCTCAGTCTGTTCACTTGTCTTCTGTCCTCTCTCCATTAACTACCCTGCTTCCCACTGAATGAGGTCATATCTGGAAATGTCCTACTTAATGTGTGCGCGTGTGTGCGTTGGCGTATGTACGTATGTGTGTGTGCGTGCACTGCCACCCTCATATAGTCACCACGGTTGCAGGAGATGCCCTGCGGCACCCTGGGGGCCCAACTGTCACCCTTGCTCAGTGCGGTAATTAGGGCCCACACACATACATGCATATGCACACACACACACACACACACACACAGACATACACACACAGATAGATGGATGCATATATCCAGAGAGAACTCAGAAGTGAAGCTACAGTTAAAGATGGACAGATTCTGGCACACAGTCAGTCCCGAAACACATATACAGAAAGTTTGCTTCAGATATGTGACAGCAATGAACACAAATGTTCTGTTGTAAGCTCGTCATCACATAATATTATTGTCCCTTACAAACAGCTGCATCCTCCATCCACACACTCATGCACCAATGTACATTCACAGTGAGTGACAGCTGTGCTGCTCTCCCAAAACCACTGTATTTCCACATGTCAAAGTCTCCGCTGTCTGACCCTTTTCTCCTGTCGCCACAGCTCTGCTAACCTTAGTTATCATGCTTCACCGAGCACCTAAGCTACATGACTGCCTGAGAATGGTCTGAGAATGGTCTAGACACCACACTCTCTCTCTCTCACACATACACACACAAAGCCTGACACATCCAGAGACTAGCATGTGAATCAGAGCCTCAGACACGTCGACATGTAGACAGTGACTGACTTCCTGACTGACTTGATACTTTGACATTGACGCTGAGGCGCAAAACTAAACCAGGACACGAGGAACAGCATTCATGCCCATGAACATACATGCATACGCACAACAGCATGCTTTTTTTTTGTGCATCACGAGGTGACTAAATCCTACAAGACAGTGTCTCGGTGTGGCGTGGCTCCATCGTCTTGGCGGCGATCGTGTCTTGCACGCTTCTCTGCTTTCTCACCGACCAAGAGAGACAGCCCGGCTGTCTGAAATGCTGCTCGTCTTTTAGCTTTTAGGAGGATTTGGAGTTTGTGCGAGCAGGTGGTCTTGGATTAAACTGTGGGGAGAGAGGTGTCACATCGAGAAATGCACACACACACATACACACAGATGTAAGGCAGGGAGAAACAGGGATGTCAGCACAGGAATGTTGCTAGGTGGAATCGGGAGGAAGACTCCCCGAGTGTGTCCTGGAATCGGACGACGTGGAAGTTGCCATGGTTACCGGTGGAAGAGGAGAGGGGAGGAGAGGAGAGATGGCGGAGCTCAGAAACTGTACTTGGCCGTGAGCCTGTTAGCAAGAAAGAGGCCATAATGTGTTTGTGTGTGCATTATGTGTGTGCCGTAAGACACACAATATTATGAATCACTTAAAACCCACAAAACAGTAATATACTGTCCTATAGATTAAAAAAACAAGCACGATTCTCTATTACAAACAAAATAGGTCAGTTTTTAAAGCTGAATTAACAAGCGTCATATGTCTAGTTCCTATCCAGTTAGGATTTATACCCAGTTAATTCTCACCTGCCAGGAAGGAGCAGTTTGTTAAACAGGAGTACATATTGCACATACAGATTATTCAGTATTCATGGTATACACAGGATATATTGCATGTTGTATGTCACAAATGACACTTGACATGCTCAGACAGAATGGGAGAAAAATAGGAGAGAATGACATCCTCCAGCCAAATATTAATAATGTAACACATTTCAAAGCCTTTTCCCAGTAGGGAAAACAACATTATTTTACCTGTGGCTTGTCTGACAGGCTGCTCGAGAGCTGACAGAAACGCATTCGGGGGCCGCAGAGGAGTGTTTGCGTGTATGTATACGCGTGTGTGTGTGGGAGAAAGAGAAAGAGAGAGACAGATCTGTCATTTCTTTATAAGCGTGGTGTGGTGGTTGCTGGCAGAGGATGCGATGCGTCTCTGCCTCACTATACCCCCATGGTAGACATATACACAGAGTTACTCCCACAAACATACGCACAGACACCTGTCTTTTGCTCCTTTTCTGTTACCTCTGTCAATCACAACCCCTGCATCGCTCTTCAATTACTTACTACATCTCGTATCCTCTGCATCCTTCCACAGTCCCCCCCCTTCTTCTTTTTATTCCTCCTTTTTTACATCCATTCCCATCACTCCATTTGTCCACCCCCAAACAGCCCTACTGTATATGTGTGTATAACCACATCAGGGAGCTAATAAAGCAGAAACGAGGCCAGTAGCAGCGGAATCTCATATGTGGTGTGTGTGTGTGTATGGGAGAAAGAGGGAGGGAGAGAGAGTGTATGGCCAGCCTAACAGCTTTTTATCCTGTAGCGAGATACAGTAACTGTGCTCTGTCTGCTGTCAAATGGGTTTCCTGAACTCCCGCAGGACATAAAGAACCCCATGAAATCATCTCCCCCCTCCTTCCTTTTGTTGTTTCCACAAACTGTCTTTTTTATTTTATGTTTTTCCAACTGCTCAACTCCCTCTGCTTAATTTCTCCCAGTTTGGGGATTTTAATTTAATTTCTTTTCCGAATGTGTTACAAGCTTATAAAATCTATCATTATTTTAGCATGGGAAATATTTTTAGGCTTATTACAATACTATATTCATTTTATCTTAATGGATAATTTGGACTACTGGTACAGTGCAATTTATAATGCTATTATCTAACAATAATTCTTGTCAAGTAGTGTTTAATCTGATTGTTTGTGGAACTAAATGCTGCCTAAAGGTATTTTTTATTTCCTATCGAACTGCAGCAACATTTAATGACCGTAAACAGTAGAGGAAAAATATATGGGGTTTTGTTTACAGAGAAATAATTTCTCAAGGTCACTGCACTTAAGGCAGCAAGAGAAAGAAGAGCAAAATACAGCCTATTCTCAATTGAAGGCAAACATGTAATCACACAAACTAATCACCAGAAAAAATGTTAGCATTGTATGTTTCTGCAATCCACGGATACATTACATTAGCACGTTATTATGTAGCAGATACATTGAAACTTGTTGAATTGGTGTGGTTAATGTGTGGTTAGGTTTAGTCACAAAAACCATTTGGTTATTGTGAAGAAAAGATCATGTTTTGGCTTAAAATACCCAATGTTGGGGGCACAATTGCTGCTGGAAAAGCAGTGATATCTTGGTAAAAAACAAACGGTTTTCATGTGACTGTGCGGGCAAGGGAAGCAGTGATGTCTTGGTAAAAAAACAACAGAATAGCTGCTTTTCATGCCACTTTTGCTGCAGGAAACGCAGTGATTCCTTGTCAAAAAAATCAATGAATAATTGCCTTTCATGCCTCTATTCTGGGAGGAAATGCAGCAATATCTCTGAAAGAAACAGCTGCTTTTCTTGCCACTATCCCTGCTGGAAATGCAGTGATGTCTCAGTAAGAGGAAATCAAACGAATAATCACTTTTCATGCCGCTATTCTCGGAGCAAATGCAGCAATGTCTCTGCAAGAAACAACCACTTTTCTTGCTACTATAACCACAGAAAATGCAGGAGTGTCTCGGTAAAACAATATCACCTGAATAACTGCATTTCATGACACTGTTCTGGTGCGTACATGCAGCTATATCTTGGCAAGAAACAACCACTTTTTGTTGGCTTGTTCCATGTTTTGAGGCTAAAAAGCCTCTCGAAACACAGCAATAACTTGCTAAAAAAACAACCAGTTTTGTAGTTTGTTTATCTTTAACAGTGGTCTCCGAGCAGTCTGCAGCTTGAGAGGCATCTTGCCTAGGTGTCACACCGTCCACCATCCCATCCACCTTCCTATGACAAAGTCAGCTCATATACTAAGTCACTTTAGAAACATTCATATATGCACGAAACATGCAAATGTAATGTATTCATGGTTTGCAGAAACTTACAATGGCTTCTTTTTCTTTTGCCGACTGGACTGGATCACAAGGCAAACACATTCATGTGATACATAACTGGATATCACTATGCAGTTTGACATCAACTGTGTTATCTCCCCCCCTTTATATTTTTGCCTCAAATAATTTCAGTCTGTGTCGAGCTATCCCAACCATCCCCACCATTTCCTCCATAGCCTGCCTCATTCTGGGTTTATGTATGAATCCCACTGTCAACAGCAGAAAATGTTTTTCCAGTCTGTTTTCTGCGAGTTACCTCACAGTGTGGGTGAGCAAGCCGAGGAATAATAAAATGGCCACATTATGCGCGCCATTAGTCCATATTGCATGTTCCGACGGTTGCACAACTCTCAGAGGGAGCTCTACCAAGAGATTTCCTCAATATTGTGAACCATCAATGTTCCTGCTGGTTTGAAAAGAGAAGCCAAAGGATGCTCGGTAATGCAGTTACGAAACATCTTGCAAAGTAGTTCAGGGATTGTGAGCTCTCTTATCGAATATCTCTATTTCTTCAATATGTAAAAATAAGATTTAAAAAGAAAGGAAAAAGAAAATATCTTGGCTCTGTCCAAAATGCCCTCATTCACCACTCCCTGTAGACACTCAATAGAGTCAAACTGCTGTACTGTAATTTGCACATCTATAAAAAGTGATGCATTGAATTGTGGGATTGTTAGCAGAAAGCTGTGTACATTTCATAGGCACTTCTTTTGTGTTCCAATGTGGGAAATTATGAGGGCACCATATAGTGCATATATTTCATTTTTAGAACTAAATACTGTGTAGTGCACTGGGTGGTAAATAGGGAGAAATTTTGGACACAGCATTTGTTTGTTCTTAAATGAAATGTGTCAGGAACTGTAAGACAGTACTCAATCATACACAACATTCTGTCATGTCTGTTCTCATAATGTTTTATTTTTAATGATGACAATATTTAATATGGATTTGGTAACACTTAATTATGAGCATAATTTATAACTTGTTAATTTGAAGTTAATTAAACTTAACTTAATTTTTGGGTTAATAATTATTTTACTGTAAATGGTAATTAGTAATGTTTACTAATTATTAGTAATGCTAAAATTTGTGGTATTTTACAGTTTATTTTCAGTACTATATTAAGTGTCTGTTAATGGTTAATAATTGTTTTGTAAAACCATCTATAAACATTTTTTCGATGGATATAATTTAGTTGCAAACATCAAATTAAAACAAGCTTGCAACTGCTGCCTTTTGTGAAGATGTATCCATGTCCACATTGCGATGCATCTAAGAATTGGTTATTTCCCCCACCTGTATTTGCAGCAGAGGGCTCACCTTCATGTTGTGTTGTTGTAGTAGGTATTTCTTAAGGCAGTTTGAGGTTGTGTTTTTTGGCAGTGGAAAGAGCCTCAGTATCATTACCTGGAACAATGATGTTCTTGTTATCCTTCCTCTTGATGAAAATCAAAGTAATGTAAATATTTCCAGAAGCTGAATGTAAGCGGTTCCAGCTCTCATGCTAGTAATGGGCATGTAGCTACTTACATGTTTCAGATGATTCGTCATGTTTGTAGTCAATGAATGAAGATGAGTTTACATATCACCTTGGGTTCGTCCTTCACCTTCTCAAAATGATCCCACACTTTGGATTTCCTGC
>JAPZEB010000020.1:18802282-18824978 GCA_029783705.1 Chaetodon striatus | reverse complement strand
ATTCAAATGCAGATAAGGTAACAGCAGCTGAACTAACTAGTGTCCTCAATGCATTGGTATCCCACATTGTCCCACACAAACGTAGTCTTTGTCCTACATCATGTGAGTTGGGATCTGGTCACCCATACCTGTTGGTAATTCTATAATACTGCATAAACTTTGTTCTAGTGTTTGTGCTTATGATAAGAGAACATTAAACACTTCTGTGTCTGAGGAGTTTGGCTTGTTTTTTTAAGCGAGCAAAAAAAAGTGTAGAAAAAGTGTTTGTAACCCCCAATGTATGTGGAATTGAAAGAAGTATCAAATTGACCCTTGTACTGAAAAATGTAAACATCCAGCCTAGCATTATATATCACATGAGGTTTGCTTTAATCATAATAATTTAAATATCACAGGGAAGAAATAAAAAAGCAAAGTTTAGTTCACCTTAGGCCAACAGATAATATAAAAGGTTCACTCCCATGCATTCCATCACACTGTTGATGCAGCATGCAGCAGAAAATTATCTTTTTGAAATGTATATTTTTCCTCTCTTGGTACTCAAGAAGAAAGTGGACTGCCTCTCCACATTTATTGTCTCCCCTGTCTGTTTGTGTTTTTTCTTTGTCTGTTAAATACCCATTCTCCCTGTCTCTCACACAAACACATGCACTCACAATGGCAGGAATCTCAATATTCCCCTTCCCCCTTCTCGTATATCTTCCTTTAACTCAGTGTTTTCCACTGTTTTTCTCTCTGTTGTCCTTATCTCCCTCTTAATCTGCCCTCCTTTTTCTGTGCCCAACCCTTCCCCACATCACACAAAGCTATTTCATCGAGTGTCCTTAGATGTATATATTATAGAGGCCTAGTGCGTGGATGCCTACACAGAGTAAGAGTCAAAGTCACTTGTCTCTACATCACCCCTTCCTCCCACTGCGCACCACACTCCCCAAACACTCTCTCACTCTCTACTGTTTATGGAGTTGTTTCATCATGTCTTCTTACATGCATATTATAGAGGCCTGCCCTACGCAAGCGGCATGGCTCCGATGAAACATTTGAATAATTTATCACCTCCAGTCTGCCTTGCCACACTTTAGAAAGTTTTCCCAACAAAGTCGCAAAATTATTCATGTTATCTGCATCCTCAGGAAGGGAGGGGCAAACAGGGATAAAACTAAATAGATTTCAACTTGTACACGCTGCTTTTCCACATCTTTGTTTTACCCTTATTTTCTTTCTCCTCGTTTCGGTCTCATTTTCTCCAGCTGCCCCACTTCTTACTTTTAGGGCTTTTCCACTGGCGCTTCTAGCGATGTCCAGTTAAACCATGCTGCATTGATTTGTGTTGACCCGGACTGTTTCCAGAGTCAGGTCAAAGTGCTCCCGAACACCTTTAAGCAGGTTGCTGTGACATCATATGGGTTTAGTCATTATTCAGTGACCATTAAGCAACATGTTTAAACAGTTTTCCAAGAAATAAGCGGTAGATGCCAAAAAAAATTGTAGTAACAACCTAAAGGTCCATGATTACAAGTAACTGGCTACCTATAACCACTGCACAGTGGTGGTAAACAGGGCTAAAGAAGGCGTTGCTTTGAACACTATTGCATCCAGATGATCATGTAATCAGTAAAAGACACTTCTCCAGGTGGGCAGTGGTGTTGTATGGAGACACAAATCCCTGCTACGCGTGGCTGACGGACGCAGCGAGTCAAACAGAGTCAAGCAAAGCCAGCGCATGTATGGAAAATGGCATGTTCTGCTAGTGTTGTCTCCCGTGAAGGTGATGATCTACTTAAGTTCGGGTGAGATAATCTGATTGCACTTACTACAAGATAGAATTAGCACCTTTACGCCTTGGTGTAAGAGGAAAGGCATGTAATTGTGGAAGTTTCCTTAGCAACCCTGCAGGTATTTTTGTTCTGTCATATAGACACAGTGTTAAAGAAGTTAATCAGGAGACAAAACACACTGTTTTGCAAATGGTTACATGCATTTAATGACTACAGCTTGATTGAAAACAGCAAGATATTTGCCCTGCGCAAGATCATACCAATGCTTTTACATAAATATGCAGTATTAAATCTGCTGCTTCAGCTCTATTTCTCAGTATCAACCAACTAACATTTTCTGTACATGGGCCTGTCAAAGTAATTACCATGTCGACTTATCATACCATATATGGACATGACCTTAATATTGCCCCTTGTGTATAAAAGCGCATTTATTTACATCAGAATGTCACCAGCATTTAAAGCAACATAATGCCAGAATAAACAATTGGGTTTTCTCGATCATGATAAGAATCAGGTGCAGTGATTCTTCCTTTTTTGTCTCTCTCTAACCCCGCCTACTAGCGCAAGTCTGAATAAAAAATAAAGTAACACTTCAGAGACGACACAGCGTAGCTCACTGGAAGCCTGCAGCCGCGCTGTAAGAGTGAAAGAGGCACAGTCCTGATAGTAGTTAGCTTGCCAAATCCTGGAAATAAGCCAAAAAGTCTGTTGCTTGTAGTTTTACCCTCCAACAACTTCATCCTTCACTCTGTAACCTAACCCTAACCCTGCACTCTGTAAATCCACTAGCCATCTAACTAACCCATCCAAGGAGCCAACTGCAGCACACTGGATTTTTGAAGCTAACTGCAGTGTTCCCTGGAGCTTCACTAAGCTTGTCAATTAGTTGCAAATGGCATCATTTGATTTTGTTTTAGTGGGCGAAATTTTGTGTCAAGTCTTGAACCTAGCAATTTTAAGCTATTCCTATAAAGGTACTATAATTATATATAGACTTTGTTGTTAACAGATGTTACTGTTCAGTTCTAACATCTGAATATACTTCAGAATTAAATGTAATTGTTCTTTAAAAGGATGTACAGTACTTGCATTATTATGCTATTATATTATATTATGGCATGAAACGGCCCGAACATAACAATGATATTGTTTATTATAATTATGTCTGGGACAATATATTGTCCAACAAAAGCAGTTCTGGTGACAGGCCTAACTGTAGAGCTCTTTTTTCTAACCCCAAATAATGCTGTACAAAACAGTATTTATGAGCAAAAAATAACTCAGACTTGCTAGTTTGCTTCTTAAGAGAAAGAGATATTCAGAGGCACAATGGCATTAACAATAATTGTTTGTTTTAGCATTTCTCTTCACTGATTTCAGAGCTTGAGTGCATTTTGCTCGGGCATTATTTCAGTGTGCGCAGTTCTAAAAAAAGTCAAAACTCTAACTCACTGTGACATCCATGTAACCACGAATTAAAACTCAATTATCCTAGCCTGTTTGCTTATTTCAATCAAATATTTAAAGTGTCCAAAGTGATATCCTCAATCTTAATTAGAGAGCAATCAAACGCTGGCATTCTATTCTAATCTATTAAATACACAGTTGTAAAGAGATGACCTCTATTTGCCACTCTCGCCACTCTGTCAGTTTACGGAAATTTAAAGGTTCACCTTTGAACCCTTAATGGCTGGAATCACAGAGTTCCATTTCCTAGGGAAGTCAAGCATGGAGTTTCTATTGTCTTTACCCCCTCTCCACTTATTTACACCACCCTCCCTCCCTCCCCTCCCCCACCCTTCTCCTCTCCTCTCCCTTTTTGCCTTCCTCGCCACCAGATTGCAATCAAGCGACATGGCCAAGCAGTGCAGGAAATGTTGGAAACAAGCTAAAGTAGAAGGAATAACAAGAGTTAATGGTAGAAGTGGGGACCCTCCTTCACCAGATCACTGATTAGACCGACCCTCAGCACATTTCTGGCTTGTCACACCAAATTCTGTGTGAATGTGAGTGTGCATACTGTCTGCTTGTAAAGTCCTTCACAGACCTTAATGCTCACCACTTAAGATGATTTGGCTCTGTGAAAATGAAGGCAGGTTTAGTTGGGATGTTTTATGATTGTTTGCAAAGTATTAACTGTTGAATTCACAATGTTAGTCACCCAATTTTGGGATAGTATAAAAAAAAAAAAAAGGAAAATAAATGTTTAAAACTAGAAAAGTGCACTCAGTAGAGCACAGATGTCCACCAGACATCCAAACAACTGCTCGGGCTGATTGCAGCCACTCCAGACAAATCTTGTAATTCCAGCAGACAGCTCGTTTCACAAACGTCCCAAAAGATGATAAAAATACACACGTTGTTGATTTGTGACGAGCATTCCTACTAAAATATATGAGGATGAATCCATTTTTATTAACTAAAACACAGCCACAAATCTTTTATCTATGCGATTTATAACTGGACTTTGAATGGTGTTAACTTTGTCTGTAGGATACATCACAGCAAAAGAAATAGAACAGACAAAAAATAAAGTATTGAACTACATAGTCTACTTATGGTAGAAGTGCAGGTATCAAGGAAAAACGACCAAGACAACAAATTCTGCAAGTCTGTAAAATTAGGCAGGTAAACAATCTGCTTCTGAGACGCTCCCAGTGTGGTATGACGCCATACGGCGGATGGAACAAAACCAGGTGGCGGCCAGTTGTATCTGGTAGAATTGTACCTCCTTGCTCCAAGGCGAAGATAAGCAAAACAATGGACTTGTTTATGTCATAAAGCCAAAATGTGGCCTGCAACAGACTGTAAGCCTTACTGTTTTTAGCAGAGCCAGTTTGGTAAAAACTTGTGGCCCATACCAGCCAGCTAAGACGAATGAAGAGTCAGCAGTCAATGACGATATAAAACAGTCATTAAAACAGATTTTTCAACAACTGTGAATCACTGCAACCATGAGAGGTCCTTCAGCTAATAGTCATGAATGTGCAAACAAATTATTAGGCTGATTGGTCTAGTAGTATGCCAGATTAGCTGCAGACAGACTTAAACACACACGCACACACAAGACCAAATGCATGATCCCCTCCAGGCTTACACCTAGCTGAGACAATAAAATTGTCCAAGTCAAACTACTACACAAATAATCCTGCACACCAGTAAACTGTATTATATAAGGCAACATGACTACATAATGTCTTTCACACTTTAGTCTACACTCCCGCTCTCACTTCTGCCCTCTCCCTTGTTCGTCTTCTCCCTCCCTGCCCATCTCCCTCATCCCCAAATAGATTACGACACAGCCGTCTCAGGAGAGACTGAACTCTGCTTCACAGAGTCTGCTGCACCTGTTCCTTGCCTGCAGTGTGTCCTTATCGATTGGATCGCCCCAGCCGGGCCCTCTGCGTGCATTTGGCCTCCGCGCTGCTTCCCTTCTGCCAAAAAGCAGATGCCAAATTAAGCAGGCCTAGCCAGGACAACAGGGTGGAAGGGAAACCCACAGCCTCGCAGGAAGTAAAGAGAGAAGACAGCGAGCAGAGCGTGCCACCATAGCTGTGTGCTCCATTCAGATTTCATTTATGAAATATATCAAAATGTGCAGGGGGGCAACAAAGTGGATACAATCTTAATTTCCAAATGATGGGCCATGGTGATAAATTATGGGGAGCAAAATATCGAGTAGCCGCAGGGTCACTTGCTACAGGCTACAGCTCTCATTCTAACACAGTAATAGGATTTTGCTCAATGCCTACTATATATTCATACCAGTGGTCCTCACAGAATTGACATAAATTCAGTGCATGTCTGGAATAGGAGAGGCCAAGGTCTGGACTTTAAAAGGAATATGCTGATGATTCCCTCTATTACTAAACAGAAAAACAAAACAATAAAGAAGCCGGCCTGTACCATTAGCTTTCTGCTTTGAACAAGGGAACTTCCCCCCGATTAAGAAAGAAGCATGTAATTGGCAAACTCGCTGCAGGTGTCTCCAACCTCAGCAGAGGGATGACATGATTATGCAACTGGTAAGCCAACAGGGCCGAGCAATGATGTGCCTGTATGTGGAAACATTAGCTGTGGAACGTGGCGGTGCCCAGCAGCCATTTTGAGGGAGGCTCTATTAGTTGAGGTTGTTTTCTATCTCCAAGTATCACTGCTTTGAAGTGCTCCGTTCTGTCTTATCAGCAGGCGCGAGCCACTCGCCACGAGCTCTGTGTGCGTATGAGTGTGTGTGTTGCAAGTAAGTGAAAAGTAAATTTCTGCTCCAGTGTGTGTATCTGCATGCATTTGTGTGTGTTGCCTGGTGCACAACTGAGCGAAAAGTACAAGTGAGTGTGTGGACGTTTGTGTGTGTGTGTGCGCACTCCAGCCATAGGGGCAGTGCGTTATCGCAGTATGCAGCCCTATTCAATGTCTGTGCTACTATCCAGCCTAGAAAGCTTTGTGCCCTCCAGTCAGATTATCATTTTGCTGTTACCCCTCTGGATCCATCCCTTCATACTGTTCAGGATAGTGTGTGTGTGAGAGAGTGTGCAGGCAGTAACTTTTAAGGAAACTGCAAGAAAGTAATCATCTTGCATATTAAGTGGACCGTACGAGTATAATAGACACTCTGGCTCAGTTCTGTGAAACTTCTGTCTTAATTCAAATCCCTCTTCTCTTTGCTCCTGTTTCACTCTTCCCCCCTCTCGCTCGCCGTCTGCTGCTTTTCTGACGATGTGGGAAACTTGCCAGGGGAAGTTCATTTTCCCTCTCCTCTCTCCTTCTACCTTTTGTGCTGTGGATTTACGATCCCTCTGTTTACCGAGCGAGAAGTCAACAAGAGCATTCTCAGCAGAGGAAGAGACAGGCAGTCTTACCCACACAGAAAAACATCGCCACACACAGTCATACACACACACACACACACACACACACACATACATACACACGTCTGTCTGCATGTCAGATGATCATGTGCCCGCATCCCAGGCTGACTGACAGATTCTCTCTGTGGCCCCTCCAGTTTGGTGACAGATAGACAACTCCAGGAACAAGTTTACTGCCAGCCTACCATTGTCTAACCTTCCCTCAGGCTTGCTACAGGTCAGGAAAACAAATAGAATAGAATAGAATCGAATAGAATAGAATATAATAGTCTTACCATCCCAACTGTTTCAGAGCTTTCAGTCATATCAAATGAATCTTCCTCAGCAGATGGAGTTTGCTTGCCTGGTATCAGATGGAATTGTCAGCTCGTTACAGTTGGTCTGCGTCTTCAGTCTGATGATACAATGTTCCCAAACCAATCACTAGAGACCAACATATCTGCCTGAATCTAATGTCGTCACTGATGCATAGCCATGCTTACATACTTGTTTTACCAAGGTTTTAAGAGTGGAGGGGAGCGAAATAAAACAAACTAAGATGTCGGGTGATGTTGATGAGACATGTCGATTTAGAATGGCCTCGATAACAGCGTCTATCTTGTCCATAGTGGTCGCCATTGTTGATATTGCTCCTCATTGGTTAACTGTTTGAGAACAGCTTGACAACGGCCTAATTCCCATGGTGCTTATTGGCTTAGTCTCCCTGTAATGCTTGTTGTTTTTTATTTCAACCAAGACATCATGTTGCAACTCCAGACAAATCAGTAAAATCGTGGAAGTGGGCGGATTCCAAGGTCTGGACGCACGCAAGGTGTTTGGCAGTCATAATGGAATAGTAGAACTTCAAACTGCCTTTTTTTCTGAGCACTTTAAGGACTTCTCATCAATGTTAGCTAGAAAGTTAAAACTGAACCATTAGTTGTTCTGGGGCCTTCAGTTGTATCAGAATTTGTTCTTGCCAGGGTTCAGACCTTTGAATCTGCTCACTCCACTGAGTTGACTGAACATGGAAACTGCATGTAAAAAGTTGAGAATTCTGTCTGATATCAGGCTAACTTGAATTTTCTTGCGTGATATCTGACAGAATTGTCAGTTTGCTATGCTCTGTTCCCATCTTCAGTCTGACATTGTGCCCACTCTAACTGATTTTATTTTGTTATTACTCCTCAACTGTCTGACAACAGTTTGACAATAGCATTAGTCACGTGGCACTGACTGGCCAATCTTTAGTCCCCCTGTGGTGCTATAGGATCATTTTTTATTTGAAGCTGCTGTTTCATGTTACAGTTCAAGACGAATCAGTCATCTTGGTGGAGTGGGCGAATTTCGAGGTTTGGACCCAGCTAAGGAGTTTGCCAATTGTCAAAGTAGAAGTTCAAATTGCCATATTTTTCTGAGCACTATAAGGACTTCTCATCCATGTAAGCTATAAAAGTTGAAATTGAAAGTTTGTTCTTGACCTTGTAAACAGCAGAGGACAAAGCAATCTCACACAGGGTCCATTAGTTGTTCTGGGGCTTTCAGTTGTATCACACTTCTTCTTGCCTGGGTTCAGACCTTTGAATCCGCCCACTCAACTGAGTTAACTGACGATGGAAATGGAATGTAACAAGTTGAAAATTCTATCTATATCAGACAAACTTTTTTCTTTAGCTGATGGAAACTGGCCTGTAGAACAGAATAAACAGAAGGTGGGAGTGAGTCGCACATGTGCAAGTCACAAGCAAGTCTCAAGTTTTAACTTTCAAGTCTCAAGCAAACCCAAAGTTACTGTGGTAAGAATCAAGCAAGTCAAGACAAGTTCTTGCTCCGGTCAAACAAGTCACAGGTTAAATTCTGATGATCTACGCAAGTTTCTACATTTAAATTAATTCCACAGACAGAGGTCATTTTCAACATCAATGAATACTTTTGCAGCACACCTTATAAACCTTACTGATATTTGACATTTTGTGGCAAATTATAATTAGCCTCCTAAATGAAAGTTGGGTTTTAAAAGTGAGAATAATAAAAAACAAAAAAAAGTAGAAGTTTACTAGCTAACATTTGACCAGTCAATAAGCTAATAAATTAGCTTAAACACATATTCACATAACTTTCTCTGTGATAGTGATGGATGAAGATGGATGCTATGGTGGTCATGTGACTGATTTTTAAGCTATACCCTTTCATACTGCTATTTTCTTCTTACAGTCGTCATTGACAATATAATCCTCGAATCTAAATTTTATTATTATGTAGCTGCATTGTGCGTTGGCCTCAGTTGCTGTGTCACATCCTAGTAGGTAGCCACATTTTGGCGCGAAATCAGCCAACCATGTTTTAAAAACAAAATATAACAACATGTTACTTGAGGCCCCAACCTCTGGAGTAAGCTAGTAATGGTATTGCATCATTATAATATGCTTAAATTGTGATATCGTTTTGCAAAGTCTTCAAAGAATCTCAAAAATAATTATTCCAAGTAAATTGTTATTAAAAAAAAGGTTACTGGGGGTTTAGTTTAATATATTTGAGTTATGCATTTTCTATTTTAAATGTCATATTACAACCTGCAAACCATGAATTTATTTAGGTAGACTTTAAATTCCAGTTGGACCTCAGTCACATCAAAATGTTAAAGGCTGATTACCACCCTCATAGCCATCTTTTCATTTATGCTAAGCATCACATCATCAACATGCAATGTGTGTATAACTATGCTCCTTCTACTTTGCATACATGTGCTATATTGTAGTACGTAGACTTATTATCATGTTATTGATTTAAAGCATATTGTCCAGTACTTAGTAGCATAGTTAATACTGTGGGAGGACGTTATGCTGAGTGCAGACTGCCAGTGCAGCAACAGAGCAGAAAGGATATAACGATTTCTTATATTTCTGTGTAGAATGTGGCTGTGACATGTTTGTCTCACAATTGCTTGCACTCAAAGACATGTAATAAAAACACATCTGTCAAAATGTCACCCATGTGCATGTAGAAGGCATACATACAAAGCAAAAATCTGAACTGAAGTTGTAACCGTACTTTAGTTTTGTGTCACACACTTATTCTTGTGGCATCAGTTTCAGCGAAGAGCGCAACGTTTAGGTTAGCTGACATCGTGAAGTTGTCACGGCGCATTTACTCAAGGCTTCCTAAGCTTAAATGCGGGAAGATATGTCAGTCCCCATGAGTACAACCTCTAGCCTTTTTTCTCTATAAATGTTTCATGAAGCTGTTATGTCATGTTCCTGTAGTTCCCTACAGCATCTTTCACAACATCCTGAGTGATGCCAGTGATGAATTCATCACATTACAAGATCTTTTTTTTCCCTCTCCATCTAAATGCTGCAAAAGAGTGAGCAAAAGAGGACGATGTAAAGACATGGGCGAGCACACTTGAAAGAGAGTGCTGGGGAAATTTAGCAATTGAGATAGGTAGAATAAAAGTGTGGCAGAAAGGGAAAGAAAGTTATGAGTGAGCGATCAAATCAGATGGAAAATGTCAAGAGAACAGCGGAGAGATAGAGTTGTGAAGTGCTGTGGTGGCCCCTTGCCTGTGATGCTTGCAGGCTTTTGTGTTACCTCACCCCAAGCTGCCAGCCCCTGTGTTTTCTGCCCTGTACTCAAATGACAGCAGACATCAACCTCAGACACACACACACACCATTACTCTTCTATTGTTGTGGCAGAGCCCCTAATGGAGCTTCCCGTTTGAGTGCAGATAGACACACACACTCACTCCCTGTTTCATAAGTACACACACACACACGCAGATTGACAGATAGTCACTAGGCCACTGCCGCTACGCATGATTGATGGCAATGTTCCGTGGAGAATGCATGAGGCAGGGCGGCGGTGATTCAGGAACGGGGAGCAGCACAGTTTAGGTACGGAAACACTCCATTGGGTTGTGGAGGAAGAGAACAGAACGTACAGGAGGAGCGGGATGTTTCATGGCTGTCAGTCATCCAGACAGACAGACAGAGGGAGAGAGAGAAAGATAGAGAGAGGGAGTGTGGAAGAGAGAAGTGCCGTGTCTTTGATTAAACTTAAAATCCACAGGAAGGGACGACTTCAGTTCACAGTAAATAATATAAACACCCACACACTTCCTAAAACCCACACGTCCATACACTTCATTCTCCACACTCAAACGTTCCCTTCACCCCCAAAGGAACAAAAAAAAGCATCAAAACATGACAACATTAACAAAAACACTGCAGGAAACTAATTTCGTGCACATCACACCCCAAATTAAGCCGTATACAGTGCATACACAGCGCAGCAAAAACCCATTCAAATACATGCAATTATGCGAGCCTGTGCAGTCACACCCCTTTCCTGAGGAAAACACACAACCCCATTGAGAGGCGGCATACTCTATAAACCTTCAATGTCAGTGACCAGCATGTAGTACATATTCTGGCCTTAGGCGCACCGACCCAGAGAAACACAAGTGCCTGTGCTTTCCTTTTGTGCTGAAAATCATGAAATCATGAATTTTTAAGATGACCTATTATGCTCATTTTCTTTGTATTTTGGATTTCTACTTGAGTGTGTATACATGCTTTAATGGTCAAAACACTGTCTGAGAAGGTTCCGTTTAGCGCCTGTCTCTTCAAGTCCCGCTTGGCATCTCTGCCATGGATGTAAGAGACCTAGGTAGAGCGATGAAGGCGGGACCCTATTCATTCCTATGGAAGTTGCTCAATGGCACATGAAGCCAAAAAAGCTCTGCTTCTGCATTATGGAATTACCAGAATGATCAGCACTGCTTCTTCATCACTGGGCTCATAGAGCATGTGAACTAGAGACTTCCTGCTTTTCTAGACTTACACATGTTATCAGACGCAATTGATTAAATCCTGATGGTAGAACAAATCATTTCACAGGGGTTGTGATGCTTAAAAAAAGTGTATCCACTAATTTGCAGACATCTCTTTCCCAATGTAAGTTTACAGGAAAAAGTATTTTTGGGCCCAATAGCATCATGTGACAGACTCGGAGTTGCAATGCCACTGTTTGGCCACTACGAAAATTGGCTTCAAAACCCCATACACTTCCTGGGGGCCTGATCTTTGCAGACTGTAACCGTGACTGTAACCGAGAGAAGCACTTTCTACCTTAAAAAAATCACCATTAAAAGCTTCTGAACGCAACAGGGCATGTTCCAGCAGGAATATGATGTGAAGTCAGGGACAAATTAGCAACATCGGCAACCATTACGTGTTTCAGTGACTTCAGTATGTGGCTACATGTACGTTAGCAGTGTACTTGCAGCCAGGGGAATAACTGTGACAGAGAATAGCGGCACTTTCTATTGTAAAAAAAAATCACCAATAAAAGCCTTTAAACACATAATTCCTTGAAGTTAGTATGTAGCTGCATGTACATTAGCAGTGTACTTGCAGTTGGTTAACTGTAGCAGAAAACTGTGGTGATTTCTTGCATGAAAAATCAACAAAAGCTTCTAAACACAACAGGACATCTTCCATCAGTAATATCATCTAAAATTGGAAATTTTCAACATTGGTAACCCAGATTATATGTTTCCTTGACATTAGCATGAAGCTTCATTTAGCAGTGTAGGCCACATAATGTAAGTAGCGTGCCTGAAGCAGATAACCATATAAAGAAGACATCTGGCATATAATGTCACAATAGAGCCAGAGTAGAAAAAAAAAAAAGTTTATTTTAAGTTTTTGCTCACAGGGATTACTTCTACATATGTTAGCCTAATTATTTTAAACTTTGGCAACATTTTCTATGAACATCCTTTATTGTAACACTATACTACATGTAAGACACAAAGTACGAAGAAGCAGAATATGTCCCTTTAACGTCAGGGCAGACTTGAAGCCGCATATGGCAACTTCACACTTCTTCCACCCCAACTGGCATCAAGTGATAGCTGAATGTTTTGAGAGCTTGAAGGACTCCATCACCCAGAAATCATGTAGCGTGATGCACACACTTCAGCAAAAAAGAAATCTTATTCATAGTGGCTGGTTGGTGTGGCGATGGTGAGGAAAACCTTTTTAGGCGAGCTCAGCCAGGTTGAGCCTTCCCTGCACAGAGCATTGCACTGTTAGATTGTTTTCTTACTGTGCGTAGAAAATATTTTCAGCCAGCGACTACACACAGAACCTGAGATTATGAAATATATATTTCTGTTGTAAAAGTGGCATCACGTGGAAATGTGAGAATTCATATTTGAGTAGCTTTGTGATCCAAGAGAGGTGTCTCTGTGTTTATGTCTGTTTGCCTCTCTGTTTGTTTGTACGCTTGCCTTTATGTGCACTTGAGGCACTCCGCATATTATGGGTTTTTAATAGGAAGATGAAGTCAAAGCACTATTGTTATCAGCTGTACAGGCCCGCAAGCAAACTATTGTGTGCTGTATTGATTTGACATAATCGCTCAGTTATGGTTGTATCTCAGTGCAAATGTATGTAGTTTACAAAGTATAAAAGTAAAGTTTGTAGCTGTGCAAACTAATTTGAAGGTTCAAACATAATGCACAAGATGTGGGTTTGTTTTCTGTAATTACAAATTCCTAAAACTATTCTTGAGTACAATTTACATGTTTATTCAAAAATAGTTTTAGGCAATCTCAGCTGTGTACTTAAAGTGTTCACAGTGAGAGACAAAGCTTTTCCCTGCGTTGTAAAAGAATGTTTCTGAATGAATTAGTGGCTGTATAAAATGGGGCCCACCTGTATGCAATATTACACATAATGACTTCCAAACGATTTGAGACCGATAACATAATTCAAAGAGAAAGTGAGGGAAAGCTGTAAATAATTATTTCCCTCCATCCAACTTTCGATCCTGCTATATTGATTTGTCCCACGTGCAGTTGAAAGCCACAGGAGGTTAGCCGAGACACGCTGGTATATAGTATGTTCACAAGAGGACACTGTAAGACTTCATGAACACGTGCTCTCTTCCTCTCTCCTCTCATCCATCTATTCTTTATTTCTGTCCCCTGAACAGGGTCAGTGTGAATAATTGAGCCTTTTTACAATGAAATATTGACAATAATATAGTGTGTCATATGCATTTAAGCGACCTTCTTGCCTTGCGTGATGTCATACTGCTATGAATCATGCATGACTCTGAAAGAAATGTTTTTTTCTGCCAGGTTAGGCAGCCAGAACCACTACTGTGCACCAGTCCCATAGGAAAGACCAGTAACCTTGTGTACATTTGCAGGGCAAACCAATTGTTGGTGTAGCTGGGAGATTTTTTAATTTTTACATTCCACTTCAGCTCACACATTGTTGTTTGGAAACATGTCCTGAACTTTGGAGTAACTGATAAAGAAAAAAAAAAAAAAAACACGGATCTGGCGTATGACTACATTGACGAGGGATGAAACACTAATGTTGGGCAGTCATCAGAAACATGAGCTACTCCCTGTCACAGCTACTTAGTGCTGTGTAAATGAGTGCCTGCAAATGTGTTTGTGTCGGTCACTGCAATATTATTTACGCTTGTAGACCCATTGCTCACATCACTTGGTGCTGACACCGACGGTTTGCTTGATCACAGTTCTTTTAACTCTGTTGTTCTTCTGTTTTTCATCCTGGGAATACGTTTTTAACTTTTGTCCAGGCATGAGGAGCTCAGAGACACATCCGGACTCCAGTCATATTGGGAACCACAAAACTACACAACACATTTTTTTGGTTTAAGAACTAAGAGCTGTGAATTTAAACCCTCTGTCTTTCCCTTTAGACTACCGCCCGCCTCCCATGATGCCTCCCAACCGAGGAGGGGGAAATCCAGGCGGTGGTGGAGGTTCCTCCTCTTCATCTACCAGCCGCACCACCACTACTCGTTCTCCTCCCTACTACACCACCCCGCGGCCTCTCCTCACTACCTCCCCTGGCCAGCGCTACCGAACCACCACCACCGTCCGCCAGCCAATCCTGATTCCTGCCGGCGGCTCGTCTTCTGACACCAACCAGATTCCCGACACTAACCAGAAAGCTGGAGGGCGCTCCCCTCCGGTCCAGAACCCCCCAGCGGCACCACAGCCTCCTGCCCTGCCTCCCCAAGACTTCTGCAATCCGAGGGTGATAGCCGACATATCATGGCCCCGCACACAGCAAGGCCAGACAGCCAAGCAACCCTGCCCTGTAGGGACACTGGGTAAGGAAGCTGCATGGGTGGATGGATAGCATAAAGTATAGAGGAGCTGACATGAAAGGACCAGTGAATGGTTGGTTAAAGTGTGTGTGAAAGCTTTGCCCAGTGAAATATGTCTTAGTGTACACTGTACTTGTTCTTTCTTGCAAAAGCCTTTGCAAAATGCTGTATAAATATAACAGTAACCATGTTAGCAGAAACCGAGTGAAATAGAAAAAGCATCACTATCACTTAGGTCTGGGGTGATATAGGGGAAGTCAATTATGATGATATTTTTGACAGAATACCTTGATATCGATACCGATTGTATCGATATTAATGTTTTCACAAAATATTAACAGAACAGCTAGAACAGTAGTAACGATGTAACAAGCTGTTTGGTTTTGGAGTAACTGTACTATCATTACTGAAATTTCATTAGTAATTAGTTACATTACAGGGAAAAGTAATGCCATTGCTGTTACGTGTTACTAGTGAATTTGCAGGGAGATAGTTGGGATGGATGGCAGGTGTGCCAAGTGCAGAGCTGTGACAAACAGATTCCTGGGTTCCTGCCTACACTCCTGTAATAGGTTAGGCAACAAAAGCACTTTGGTTAAGGTTAAGGAAAGATTGTAATTTTGCCTAAATGTTAATTGAAAAGCTAATAATTTAAAACTACAGAGTGGTGTAAGATTGCCTGTTTTGGTGGACATCAAATAAAATACGATGTCAGTGAAGATTTTACTGAAAACTGAAAGACGTCATTGACCATTTTGCTGATACATGAATCATCAACATTTTTTAGACTTGCTTGATACGTTAATTAGCAACATTTCCTCATTACATTTTTAAAAAATGTAGTTCAGCATTACATTTTCCCCAAAAACACACTTGCTTTTTTGAATGAGTTGTATATAAGTGTCATTTTTAGGAAAGAGCTGATACTCAACCTGCTGCTGGCTAGTTATTCAAACAGTGCCTCACATTTTATGAGCTGTATGTGTGCTTGCATGTGAAACCTTACCCTGTAAAGTAACAATTAAATGTAGTTATGTCAGTGTATTTATGCCACACATTTAAAACCAATGAATGTTGAACAAAGTGGATCACAGATAACATGAAACATAATTATATTCCATTTATTTTAATTGCTAAATGACAAACATCTCTGCAAAGCACTTTGATCAACATTTGTTGTTTTTAAATGTGTGGCATAAATGAATTGACTTGACACAGTAACACATGTGATCATGTGTGCTCAGGATGTTCAAAAGCAGCAGTGCATATAGGGAGGATCTGACAGTGAGGAATGGACTTTTCTGCAGTGATGAACAGTGCTTGATCACTCATTGATTTTGATAGGATATTGTGGAATGGCTGTTTTAAAAGTATAACGTATACTTTACAACATATACAATTCCCTTTGAAAATGTAGTGGAGTAGAAGTATGAATTCTCACATCGTACTCACACACTTCCTTGGGACTAATTCTCCTATCCTAATCAATTAGCTCACATGATTCTTCAATCCTCCTTCCATCCACACACAGATACACACCCTGGACACACAGTGAACCTCAGGCGCTTCAAGATTCTTCGTGTCTCCTGGTGAATGTCAGCGCTGTCTTACCCTGTTTGTTTTGCTTGTCTTGCAGGCGTGGCCACATACGTGTGCGTGGCCCATTTGGGCTACTGGGATCCCCAAGGCCCTGACCGCAGCAACTGCACGTCGCCCTGGGTCAACCACATCATGCAGAAAGTAAGTCTGAACGCTGCTGCTGGCCCCTTGTAGCTCCCACCGAGCCCTAGTTTGAGGGTGTAAGGGTGTGTGTGTGTTATGAATATAGTCCTGGAGCGATTTCTCACGCATGAAGACGCACTGACTACAGGGGAAGATTGTGGCCATGTATCCATCTTTATTTGTTAACCCTAACTTGTGTTTGAGATCTGAGAGAGCCGTAGGGGAATGGAAATGTCCAATAAGGTCACTCACACTGTGCTATCATCATAATACGCTATCATGCATCATGATAGCCTGATTTACACAGAATGCATTGCTTTTGTGAGGGGCTGGCCCTAGACATTTTGGAGCCCCAAGCAGGATTTGGGTTGAGGGCTCCCGCATTGTAATGCGTGCCTCTTCATATGGCACTGAACAGCCTTGTGCATCGTTTTATCAGTAGCACACATGACGTACAAACAAGCGTGTCAAGACTCAAGTGGGACCAATTAACAACAACACTATCTTTAAATAGGCTACACTCACTACAGTATTTATCTATTACCCCCAAACCTTGTGAAAGGTCCTTTAAACCAATCTCCAAATGTAATTTATTAAACTTAAATCGCAGGCTGCAGTGCTGGCAAACTGTCAAAGAATAGCTTGTGAAAATACTTATCCCAATCTGTGCTGAATTTCGTTCTTATCTTGTTCATTAATTTTGTTTAACTGATCATGTCTATTACAACCACAAAATGTAGTGTTTTTTAACCACAGAATCCTGAGAGTGCTTAGGGGACAGTAAATTACTTAAATAGCCTAGGGTAAAGTCAGGCAATATTGAGCATGAGGTAAAATGGGACAAATAAGGTTTTACATCTTGGGTTCTTTGTATATTAGCAGCCAGTCACAAAACATGTTACTGCATTGTTACCACAGGTGTCCCTTTCATGAAACAATCATGTCAACTGGTCTGAGAAAATAAACTATATGGCATGTTTATTTTCTTTTTTTGGTAATCATAGTGCTGTAGCTAGAACAAAATGGGTATGACGACAAAAACAGTTGTAGGATGCATTTTATTACCCATATGACTTATAATCAATATGTTTTCACGGTACACTTTATGGTAAAAGCTTTTGAGTGAGCACTTCATGCATTCAAGTAAAGTGGAACAGAAATTAGGATAAAATAAGACATTTTTCTGAAGTGAAACCAGCATGTTTTTAGGCTGCCAGGTGCCATAACATATTTAGTATTTTTGTCATTTAAAAAATATTAAAGATATTGCAGTGAATCCATGTAAGCTACAAGCAAACACACAGACATGTCCATTGTAGACACTGTGGTACCACGGAAACCGAGAAGAATAGGGGAAGCGTGGCAGAAAAGTTCGATGATCTTTTTTAATGAATAGTCATCAGAGTGAGATAGGAATTCTTGGTCTGTTAAAGGCAAGTGGCAACCCCTGAGGCTCAGAAATGATGCCATTGTGGAAAAAACTGCAGGTAATTGATTGGCCACTTTAGGCTGGCTCCAAAACTAAGTCCCATAGACCATTATTTTAAAAGGCCCAAATTTACAATAGAAATAAACATTTTTACAGCCAGGTGCAAAAAACAGCTTTTGTCTGCATAGCTATAATGTCAACATTCACAACAACTGTATGTGGGGTGAATTTTTTTGTAACTCACCCGTTAACATTTTAGTAAGGCCCAAAGTCACACATATTTAAGGGCGGGGCCACTGCATTGACAGACTGTCTGCGAGGCATTGCTACTGGTCACTTCAGTCACATCCACCCCTCACTTCTCCACGTGTCAGCCTCTCATCCAAATATGGTCACCTTTACCTCCAAAACCCCAAGATGGCCAGGGCCAAAATGTTGAACTCGAAGCTTTAAAATGATAATCCACAAACCATTGGGTGACATCACCGTTTCTGCATCCATTATTTATACAATCTATGGTTTGAAGGTCCAAAGTTTCTAAAGTAGTTGGCAACACATTTTCTTAATAGAAATATAGAGATACATAAGTTCTGAAATTAACATTTAAGTTAGTCTTCAGAAACTTAGGTGGTTTACTTGGTAGTCTACCAAAAAATTGTCCAACATTACCTTTTTTTTTTTAATCACAGAGTTTTTTTTTTTTTTGTTTGTTTGTTTTTTCGAAATGGCTTAAAATTTAGTGTATATTATTGTGTTTCTGTCTTCAAAATACTTTTATTCTGGAAATTGCTGCTCCAGTTATAACTTCCCACATTTTTCAATTTAATGCTTTGTGTCTGTTCTCACATGAGCCACAAGGCTTTAAGGGTTTTTTATAAGACAAAACAAGGAAAAAATGGTACCTGTGAAATCAGCATTGCAGCAGAGGTGCTAAAGTAGAAGTTGTCTCTGCAAAGTATTCTTAAATGTTTTTTTATAACAGTTATACGGTGAAGGAAAACAAAACACAGACCTCCTGTAGCCCCTTCAAATAACCTAATCACTCTTGTCCTCTTTTATGCACCCCCATCCCATCCTTGTTCTTGTCTTGCCCATTCCTCCACATGTACTTCTCTCACTCCATCTGTCCTTTACCTCTCTGCCCTTCATCTCTTGTCCTTTCATTTTTCCATCTGTCTTTTGCTGTACTCTTTTGCCCCCCTCACTGTCCTCCTCCTCATGCTCTCACTAACTTTCTTCCCAACTTTGCCTTCACTACTCACCTCATCTGACTTTTTTCTTTTTTTTTTTCACTTCCATCCGTCTTTTTCATTCTTTGACTTTATTCCACTCTCCGCCCCCGTCACCCTGTTTGGCTCCCAGCTCCGTTCGGGCGAGACAGCAGCAATTGTGGCCAGGGAGCTGGCAGAGCAGACCAAAGGGCTTCTGCGTCCTGGCGATGTGCCATCTACAGTGCGTGCCATGGCCCAACTGGTCGAACTGCTGGACGTCCAGCTCAGGAACCTCACCCCCGGGGGCAAAGACAGCGCTGCCCGCAGCCTTACCAAGGTACCATCTTACGAAACCCTTTGTGTCAGGAGGTCAATGTACTGTGAGTGATTGAGTGAGATGAATGATTTTCTTGCAGGCACTTCTATGGGGGAAGGTAAATGAAAGAAAATTAAGTGAAAGAGGGCTGAGGGAGAGAAAGGGGAACAGATAGAGAAACCCAAGTTAACAGATGGATAGCGTCAGTGGTTTTACTATTTTTGTTCTGCACTCATTCTTCAGGGGTTAGAAAAGTCTCTATGTGCAGAGTTTGATGAAGAACCATACACAACACTGTAGATTTGCAGATGATAAATAGCTGCTTGTAGACATTATTTTATCCTCTTCTGAGGGTCTTCGTAACAAGTTTTGCTCAACATTATGGGTGATAGATAACTGCTTTTAGTATCTGGCAGGGTTCCTCAACTCTTTTCAGATCAGGGCTGAAATTTAATAAAAACTCAGTCTCGCCCTGGGAGTTCTTCTCATTAAAACATACAGTGCTTTAGATGAAAACAGGCTTGGGACACACTTTACGTCATAGCTCATTGTTTAATGAACTTCAGCCTTTGAGCTACGGTTATGAAGATGCTGTCGACAAGTGGGTTTGAGTGCTTACTTCAGGATTATATTAATGGAAACTCGATCCTGAATATGCGAAGGATCTGTTTTACTACTCTGGTAGACAAGGAAAGAATTTAGTTCTCTACTTTGTTCATGTAGGCATTCAATTAAAGTGAGTTAAATCATTGGGGAATGGCTGACTGGCAGGCTAATTGACTGACTGACTGACTGACTGACTGGATGGTGGACTGTTTCTTGATCATCTCTGTCAAGGTCAACATTGATAGGCGGGGTATAGCAGCCGGATTGACAGCTGCTGCCACCTCTTATATGGTCACTGGCTTGTTTTTTTTTTGTTTTTTTTAGCTTTAGCTTCTGAGTCACTATGTCTGCTCAATATACCATGCCCAGTCCCATTCCTTATTTTTACCCCTACCCCTCGTTTGAGAATGAGAGAATGCCCCAGTGGTGTAGTGATAGTTAATGAGGTGGGTGTACCACTGTGGACTTGAGTCACATGACTTGGACTCAATTCAGACTTAAGTTACAAATTTGATTCCTTTAGACTTGCCAAATTTAAAAAAAGAATTGCAATTTAGCGAGGACTCTAACACCAAAGACTCGTGACTTTACTTGGACTTGAACCTTCCAAAGTGTAGTACTTATTCCTAAGCCCAAATATTAAAAAGTCGGTTGTTTGAAAATGTGGCATGAATTAATTTTTCCTCATTTCCTTAATGAGCTTAAGTTAACACTGTACACTCCCAGCAGGTCAACACTTAATTCCACAGATCCACTTTATTTGAATCAGTTCTAAAGCATCCTATCAAGTTGCAGGAGAGGACCATGAAGAACCAATGTTACATTACGGGGCGAATAACAAATCTGAAATTTTGCTCGGGTTCGGCCCACTTGACATGCTGCTATGTTGTGCTATGGCCTGTTCAAGTTCTGGAATTTGTTATTTATGTGACAATGCCTAAACGCAACACAGGCTCTGCTCCAACTGAGTGAGTGTAGCCTTTTGAGAACTCTGCTGTGCGCAATACAGAGAGCAGAGGAAAATTGTGAACGCGCAACCATGTAGAGACAGAAATTACATGCAGTTGTGTAAGTAAGATAAATAACATGAGGCTATTTAGTTTGTTTAATAAAAGGACAAGGTATAGACCTGTTCTATAGGAAAGGTAACATTAAATGACTTCTGTTGTGATCTGGCACTATATAGAAAATAAAATTAAAATTGTGGCAGTAGGTATTATGACAGACATTTGTCATTTCTCTGATGGAGACAGAACAGTGCTGACCCTGTGTGATGATTTGTTTACAACTTAAGTTTCATGCTATCAATTAATTAAAGAAGTCATCAAATACAAAAGAACTTTTTTCGCTTCATTACCAGGCCAGTAGCAGTGCTCTGTAGACGCTAGCAACTCGTGCTCCTACCCTGCCAGTCTGTACTGATCACTATAAAGGAGTGGTAACAATTGCAACAACTTTGCTGCTTGACTTAAGATGAATTTCAGGGGTGGAATGAGACATGGAAATTTGTCAAAATGTGGGATTGTCATGTACAAGTCAACAATGACAATGTAATGTTAGCTATCTAGCTAGTTAGCTGAGTCATCAGCATACTACTAGCGTTTTTTGTGATGCTTGTTATAAAGAAGGATCATCATACATTGAAACTACATTAAACCAAGATAATATGGTGGTCATGGTAATTTTTAAATATTTATTAACAAAGAAAACCTGTGGGTTTCTGTGTTGCTTGTGCAGCCATCTTGCTGATGATTTCTCATCATGCTTGGTTTGAAGTGTGCCTCTGAAAAATATATGGAGGGCCATGTAACCCCAACACTTTGCCCCTTCCAACAACAACTCCTTAGTTACACCTAGTGTAAAGGCTAACTGGTAGTGTGTGTAAGTGACAAGGGCTGTATTAGAATTGAGCCTATACCTCTGCCTTTTTTGTCTCGCTTTCACACTCCTTTCATTTTGTCTGCTCCCTCAAAGTAATTTGGTTACACATGTGAAGTGAATACATATCAGAGCATGTGTAAGTGGAATCAATTAATCTGTGTTTTGCTGTTGACCAAATGGCCTGTTAAAAGGTTGAATTTGTAGAAAAAAGGTCCTCGATAGAAGAGGAAAAGCATTCCTCTTGTTTTCAATAATGACCCAATTATATATACCTAATTGAGTAATATGCCAGCTTATTATGCTAATTTTTGTTAGGAAATCGAATATGACCAATCACGCACGAGTGGCGTAGTAATTAATGCCATCAATTAACTTGACGGTAGATGCAGAGAATGAGTAGAAAAAGGGAATGAAGGAACAGAAAATTATGAAAATGATCTGGAAGAAAAAATGGAAAGGAATCATAGAAAGACGGTTATGGGAGAATGAATGAAAATAGGGGTTGAGTGAGGAGAATAACAATGTATACCAAAGTCTTTTTGTGCAGTGTTGATGAAGTGGGTGTGACTGCCTTTGTGTATGTGAGAGCTATATGTTTGTGTGTGTGTGTGTGTGTGTGTGTGTGTGTGTGTGTGTGACTGAGTGGTGTTACATTGCTAACAGCTGAATTGTTTGAATTTACAGCTTCAGAAGAGAGAAAGGTCCTGCAGGTTTTTCACACAGGTATTTCCGCTTCCTGG
>JAPZEB010000020.1:18781557-18800538 GCA_029783705.1 Chaetodon striatus | reverse complement strand
TACTCTTTAGTGAGATGACAGGGTTTCCTGGTATTCCGTATGACAGCGAGTTTAGATAGGGATGTGGTGTGGTGCTGCCCTCTCCTCGTTAATTATCTACAGCACTAATTGCCAAGTGAGGAGAGTGGGCAGGAGGTTTGGGTTCTTAATAGAGACAAAAAATAATTGAATTCTCTCTTTCCTTCTCTCTCTCTCCCTCACACTTCATCTCTCCTCCTCTCTCACTTCGTTTGGGGAACTGGGGACTCGTTTCATGTATACTAAATTGGCAATTTATTCATGATGAAGTTGGTGGTGTGGAGAGGCTTTCATGCTGTAGGGTGGATTGATGGAGGGAGGTAGAGTCTGCAAGGTAGACTGAGAAAAAGAGAGAGGGGTGGAGGAGGAGAGGGGGTAGGAATTAAACAGAAAGAGACGAGAGAGTCACAGAAACAGAAATGGAATGCGAGAGAAAGAGAGAAACAATAAAGGGGGCAGTGAGGAGACAGTGATGCTCAATGACAATGTCTAATTTGCCCTCTATTTATGGATGGCGGGTCAGAACATGGCATGCTGTGAATTTAAAGCCTGATTTAGCTGCAAACTCATCCTGTCAGGGAAGACAAACTCCCAACAACAACTGACAGATAAGCCTGCTCCTCTGATGAAAACATTTTCAAAACATGCACTTTCTCAGAGCTCAGCCAAGCGACTAAAAGAAGGAAAAAAAAAATCCATTCTTTCCTCTACTCTCACCCCTTTTCCATACTTCTAACATCCCAACTCCGTCATTTTTACAAAGTGTGTCCTACTGTGCGTGAGTGTGCACGTACTGTACATCCATGCACATGTGCCTGTGCGTGTGCTCCCCTTGTGTAGCTGGGAGTAGTAGAACAGCCCAGCTCTAGTCTGTCTTGCCGCTGCTGTTTACGCTGGATTACCCCAACGCTTCAAAGCATTTCACTTCTGCCCCATTTACTGGCGCGCGTACGTGTGTGCGTGCGAGCGGCAACGTGCACACACGCCTACCCTGTAACACATAGTCACACACGCGCACACACACAAACGACACTCTTATCTGTCTCTGCAGAGTCTCTCCCCTCTTTGAAGACCTCTAAAAAAAACCTGTCTCCATTTTAGCCCTCAAGTCCTCATACTTGTGCGGATAGAAATGTCACCGACGGCACCAGAGCTTACAGGCACACCCACACCCACACACATACCCACACAAACACATATATTCCATCTTTGAGTTTGTGATGTGGAGATGTCCGGACCTCAAGGAAATCACACCCCTTCTTCTCCTTACCTATCTCTCTCCTCTACAGATCCAATCTCGGGCGCCAGCGAATTAAATTTCAATGAAAAAATTATATGAAATTGAAAATGCAAGATAATCAAAAGTTCAATAAAAAGCAATGAAAAGTTTAATGAGAGTAGAAAAGGGGGGTTATCTGAAACACATCAAAGTGAGCGCTTGGGAGCAGCACCACCAGCGTGAGCGAATGGAAAGCCACTGCTGTCATATCTGCCGTGCCTACAGAGCATCCACTTCTCTGTCTGTCTCTCTCTCTCTGTTGCCTGGACTGCTACTGTACAGCAAGTGGAGCAGAATGATGCACTGCAATGCTTCTCCCAGCCCCTTGTGCACACCCTCACACACACTCATTTTAATGCCAACACACATGCATCCCGCACACTATTCAAACACATTAATGCACTACCACATTGAATATGTGGCATGTATATATGTCACTGCATGTGGACTCGTTCATGCACACACAGCACTAGGACCACAGAGAGAAGCATCATTCCCACAGTATAAACAGTTAACAGGAAATTCTGGTTTCACACAACTTGGGTCCTCTTTTTGTCATTTTTGGCCATCATTCCTATCAGTGATAATTGTACTCATCAAGTTAATTGCAGAGATCTGGGAACACAACAACATTGTGTCCAACAGGGCAAAAAAACACAAGCAGTCAGATGATCCTACAGGTTTTGAATGAATCCCCAGATTAGACAAAGCTATTTGGAGGAGATTGCCAAGGCAAATTGTGATCATCATACTTTACAGACTGATTTCCTGATTTCCTGATTCAACTTTGACTTACTGTACTGACAGAGATGGGACACAGTCTTCCTGTGTAACATTTTAGGCAGAAAAGGAAAGAGTACTACAATATTTTACTAAAGTGAAAGTTCTGTTGCTTAAAAAAATGTTGCTCAAATGACTTGTGTATTTTGTACGAACATAAAAAGTAGGTCAGTTACAGTGTACTCTGAGCAAACATCACTGCCTTACATTTTTAAAAGGGAAATGCGTGGAGGGAGAGTAAAGAAAAAATGTATGATGGTGATGTTTTATGATAGGCTTCTTAAATCAAAAATCATATCTAGGCCACAAACTAAAGTGCATTAAGCTCATTAAAATATGCAATCCACAGAGCCCTTATGTACAGATCCATTTGCCAGAAAAATTCTTGGCATTGTACTACCTTCAAACCATGGATACGTGACATTTGTAAGTTATTATGTAGCGGATATGTTGAAACTTTACAATTCTTTACTTTTAAACAGTGCAGTGATTAACGTGTGGTTAGGTTTAGGCACAAAAACCACATGATTATGGTTAGGAAAAGATCATATTTGAGCTTTAAAAATGGTTTTGGTGGCACACAAAAAAACAACATCTTGTGGTGGCACAACAGCGTATGGAAAAATATCGAACCGCTTTTCGTGGTACTATCCCCAATGGAAACGCAACAATGGGTTGCTAAAAACCCCCAACCTTTGGTAGCTAAAGAGCTGCTGGAAGACGCAGCGATGACTCACTAAACCTCAACCGGTTTTGTTGTTTGTTAGTCTCTATCAGTGGTCTGCAGTAATCTGCAGCTTGGCAGGTGTCTGGCCTGGGTGTCACACCATCCACCATCCCCTCCACCTTCCAGTGACAAAGTCAGCTTATATACCGTGTCACTGTAGAAACACTAATATGATAGGTATGAGACATGCAATTGTAACATATTTGGGTGGTTTGCAGACAAGCACAATCCCAAAAATTGCTTCTGGTGACTGAGGCTGTCCAAACTAACAATACATTTAAATTCTATATATAACTCTGCAGACTTTGCATACAGCTGATTATCAATTACGCAACCAAGAAAGAGATAAAATGCAGACAATTAAACTTAAATTACCGACAATGAATAAAAAGAGCTACAGACACCACTGCTGATACAATAAGCCTTATTAGGCTACAGAAATTAAATGATCTGACACTTCTTATAGAATCAGCAGCAGAATAAAACATTGTAAAAGCAGACAACACAGAGATGAATATACATGAAAAACAACAGCTGAAGCCACAAACACGTGGTTTATTAAAGCAAAAAGACAGCAACACTGATTTTTCACAATGTGTAGTACATGCATACACACGTACACATGCACACAACACTACATTGACGTCCTCCTCTGGAGAACAACAGCCATCATGAGTGTGTTGTTGCAGCCTACTCACTTGTCTAAACATCATTTTGAGAGTCTTGTGCACTGCAATGTCTTCCTCGAGCTGCTATAAGTTCATCTTCTCTGCTCGTTTGTTCGTTTATGCTTCCAAGTATACTATGATCAGCCCACTCAGGCTCTCTGTCCCACTGCGCTCCTTAAAGTTTTCAAACATCTTGAGCAGAATAAGGCTCTGCAGTCACAGTGACAGGGATTAACACTCAGAAACAGCAGAAAGGGCTTGCACACCTCATGAAAGGTGAAATTCGAAGTCACCACTGGAGGATCCACCATTAGTATTTGGCAGTGGTAGTATACTAGCTAGACCCAGTATGCACCTGTTGGGGGTGTGTTTTAATTGGGTCACTGAGCGTGCTCACAGGGTGGCGCATTGAACCAGTGATTAAGTAAACACAGATGCAACCTTTTTTTAACACCTATAATGAGGCACAATAATGCTAATCCTCACGCATATAGATGTAATTTGTCATTGTATTGCACTGTTGTAGTTTACAAACAAGAAGGCCAAACCCTGAAGTGCTTCACATAATCCAAGTACACTTGTGTAAAAATTCAACTAATGATGTATTGTTTATTTGCATGTAAAATGTCAGGAAATAGTCTCAAAATAGTCATCACAATTTCTAAATGTACAGGGGAATGTCTTCAGATTGCTTGTTTTATCAGACCAATATTGAAAAAAAACCCAAAATATGAAATTTACAATTAAATGAACCAGCAGCTAGAACCAGCAAATGTTTGAAATTGTTCCACGATACATCACTTAAATGATTAATCATTATAATACTGCTGACAGTGTTTTATTGGTGTAGGGCTACAGCTAATGGTTATTTTTATTATTGATTTTTATGTTGATTATGCTCCAGATTTAGAGATTACTGGTTTTGTCAATAAAATGTGTGAGAATTTTGAAAAAGGCAGCAAAGAAATGCAGAAAATCCTCACAGTTTGAAAAGCAGGAACCAGAGAATATTTTGTGATTTTACTTTTAAAAAATTCTCAAATGATTAATCAATCATTAATGAACCTGAGAATATTAATATTACAGGAATTTCCTTCAAAGGAGTATTAAAGCTTGTAGTCTTCTGTCACAGCCAATGAGGAGACAGAAACAGCTTTGCTGGTGCATGTGTATGCATGTGTGTGCTTCATATCCACTCCTGCTTATTCTGGTTGTTTGCTGAAGCAGTGGATTAATTAGTTTTTGTTTACATGTAGCCCTCCCAAACTCATCCGATATGCATCCCAGCTAATTAGCTGCTAGCGCTAAAAGAGGACATCATATTATCATATTAGCTTGTTGGCTAAGCATACTGTATCTACATGTGGATATCACACCCCCAAAATAAACAGGTAGATTAGCTCTAATTCCAGAGGACGACTGCACGTTTTGTAGCACATGCCATCACATGAGTCATCATCTACAGTGTTTATCTATCTAGGACACTTTTTCCTACCCACACACACACACAACAAAAACACACTCTTCACTTCTCCACAATCGCTGTTGCTGTCTTCCCTCCTCCCTCCTGGTCTCTCACTTCTCCCTAACCCTGAGTGAAAGGGGCAGCGAGGAAGTCAAATGGTTGATGTGTGAATGCCAATAAACTGATGTCTCTCACTTTTCCTCCCTGCCCTTGCAATTCCCCGCTGGACACCCTCTTTGCTTGTATAATGGTGTCTGCGATCCCTTTTCCCACTTTCCCATCCACCCTCCTCAAGAGGGAGAAGCATTGAAAGAGCGAGAGATAAGTGAGGGATGGGAGCGCGTTTGCGGAAAAGGGTGGTTTACAGTCAGAGAAAGAGAAAATAAAGAGACAGGCGGGAGTGTGAGATGTGTGTGTTTGATAGCACCTGTATTCGCTTTTCCGCCTCCCTTGTTCCCAGCGGACGCCTGTCACCATGGACTCACTGGACTGTTTTATCGCTCTCCCATGGCTCTCCCCTTCTTCTCCCCCCCCACCTCCATCGGCTCCCTTTTCTCTCTGCTTCTCTATCTCTCCCAGGGTCTTTTAAGATGTGTGTGTGTGTGTGTGGTGTGCAAGTCTGAAAATGAGGAGGTGAATTCTTAAGAGCATAAAGGAATGTGAGCTGGAGACAAAATAAGTATTGTTTCACAGAGAGCGATTCATCTACACGAGCCAACTCTTCTCCGTTTGGTAATATTTTTGGATTCATAACCGCTCTGCGCGGCTGGATATGACCCAGCAGACATTATCTGATAAAACGCTAATTTCTTCTCAGACCCCTTAAGCACAAGTTTTCCAACTTAAAGATAAGACTGTTGCTTTAAAAAAAAAAAAAAAAGGAGAAATGAACCAGGTTTGGGGGTGTAGACACATGGTGATTGCAATCAGCTAATTAGCTTAGCTTGATTTTCAGAACATCTGTGATGGATTTTCTATCACAACATCCTTTTTATAAAGAGAATGTAGAAAAAAAAGGTGGTGATGAACATTAAAAAGTGTGGATTTTGAAAAAGTACTTTTTATTTAGTAACTTCTGTGTTCTTGCCTTTGTTATGTCTGCATGGGAATGCCACATTTGCATTGCTAACATTTTTTGTTGTCATGATTTATCAACATGATAAATGAAAAGCCACTGCATTCTCACTGTTGCATCCCACTGACTGCTGTCTTCAGTAGTTATGGTGTTGCAATGTTATTTGCACTATGAATGGATTTGCATTAATTTTCACATTAGCCTTGTTGACTGAAAGGGATGAAAGTGTTAGCATTAGCTTCCTCCATGTGACCTCCGTGTCTCTGCTGCTGCCCCAGGCTATGGTGGAGACGGTGAATAATCTGCTGCAGCCACGAGCCCAGGCAGCGTGGAGGGAGCTGCCCACCAGCGAGCAGCTGCACTCGGCCACCCTGCTCCTCGACACTGTGGAGACTGGGGCTTTTATGTTAGCTGACAACCTCCTAAAGACTGACACTGTGCAGGAGACCACTGACAACATCCGTGAGTACATTTTTTTTCGCTTCCTCCCATCCTCCAAACTCAGTTGGACCTGGCAACTGTCAAGAAGCTTGTTGAGATGCCCTCAAGCAAGACACTTAACCTCCATTTGCTCTGGTGAAGCTACACAGTGGCCAAGTGTTGTAGGCTGTGGCTGCAAATGGGCATGTCCCAGGTGTTGAACAGCAGGCGTGCGAGGTATGGCTTGGCAGGAACAGTTGCAAGTTTTACATTTTGTTGACTTTGCCTATAGGGATACATTTCTACAGTGCGCTCTTATTTTGGCAGTAAAGCTGTTCTTAGATTTCTGAGTTTTCTTGCTTTCTTCCTTTTTTTATTCTACAGATCTTTTAATAACGTAAACCAGCTCAGGCCGCTTAAGATCTAAGAATATGATGTAATATCATAGTAAGAGGCAACGCTGACAGCAGGCATTACTGAACCCACTGCCTCAGATCTATGTTTTATAATACAAACCAGAAACAGAGTATTTAACTTCACAGTGCATCAAATACTATCATCATCTTTCATGTGTGTAATTAAACAAAAACACACGTTCTGTACATGTGAGTGGTCATGAGTGGATATGAATGGAAATAGAGCAGAATAATGCTATTGTTTCACTGCTTAGATGGTGAAGAGAGAAACATATGCAAGATTAGTTGGTAGTTTATCTGAATGAATCTGAAACAGCACCAGGGCATAATAAAAAAGGTACAGTAATATTCTACAAGGAGAATTAAATAAGAAAATAAAATATTGTAATAATGAAGCAGTGACAGCATTAAACTTGTTTGATCTATCGCCAACAATACTGTTATAAAAAAATCTTGCATATTAAAGGAATAGCTCGGATTTTTTAAAATGTGGTTTTATGAGGTACTTGTCAACAGTCAGTGTTATACCTATAGTTAATGGCGGTTGGCAAGCTCCCAGTTTAAAGAAGCAGGCAAGAGTACCGCCACAGAAGCTAAACAATGTCCTGCTGTGGATGGGAGTTAGCAGCAAAATCTATTTTAGGCACTTAAAAAAGGCCCATCTAAAAGAAAAACAATATCAGTCTAAGTGGACGCTGTGTTGAGAATATTCTCACCACTTTACCTTGCCGTCAGACAGCCCTTTCCTTTGGCACTCCATTTCTCAACCATACAACTTCGATATTCCTACGCACAAGAGCAGCTGTGCCGCACAGTGTGTTACGGCACAGGTCAGTTGTTTGGGTCAAAAAGTGCCGTTGCAGGATCAGACTGAAACGAAACTTTCAAACTTTTAAAGATTTCAAACAAAGAAATGAAAACAGCTGTGGCTAGCTGCTCTGAATACAGACAGCAACACTCCACCTGCAATACTGAGACAGCTCGGCGTGTGCAGTGAATATTTCTCTCAGGAGGATTATGTAAAACCAGCCGAAGAGCACTGCTGTACTCAATCATTAGATAAAATAAAATAATACAAATAAATGAAACAACTTACCAGACAAACAATAAAGTGTGAAGCACTTCTTCTTCATCTTCTGATTCAGCAAGATGTTGAAGTTGTGTTGTAACCAGGTCCCATTCATGGCAACAGTCGCTCTTTGGGTCTGTGAGCATTGGTTTACAGTTCACAGTTGGCTTGTGTTCTCTCTTGGTCTTCAGATTCCACAGACGTTTCCCCTTTTGCTCTCTTCTTCAGTCCATTCAGTCTCTCTCTCTGCAAAAGTTCTGTATACTCTGGTTCATAAAGGTATCCTCTTGTCGCCATTACTGTCATAATTACTCCGTTTTTTTTGTTTATTTTTGTATTTGTTGTCTTTTCCAAAAACTTCTAAAAGTCTGACCCCAACAGCTGATGTGCGGTGTAATACAGTGCACACACAGACACAGACACAGTTGCACTTACATGGGTAGGAACAAGGGTGTGGGAAGAAATTGATACAGCATAGTATCACGATATTTTTGTGTGGCGATATGGTATCGTCACACAGTGCCAAGTATCAGTTTATATATATATATATATATATATATACATATATATATATGTGTGTGTGTGTGTATGTGTGTGTGTGTAATTAATAATACAAATACAAATTAAACTTTAGGTGGTATAAACTGTTGCTTGTTCAGTCTATTACATACATTGTGCTGCAAAAAAATAAAAGACTGAAGCGAGATGAGACAATACTGGTGTTGACAAAGTTTTAGTCTGGGGACATTATTCCCAGTTGTAAAAAGGTAATAAATCATAGTATATCACAATATATTTTATCGCAATACCCAGCATATCGCAACACATTTAAAATGGCAATAATCGTGACTAAAATATTGTGATAATATTGTATTGCGGAGCCTCTAGTAGGAATTTAAAGTTCTAAGGCTGAATAAATATAATGCAAAAAGAAGGGGCTGTCTGACGGGAAGGTAAATCGGTGAAAATATTCTCAATATAGTATCCACTTTTTAGGTGGGCCTTTTGTAGGTGGCTAAAATAAATTTTGCTGCTAACGCCAGTCCACACCTGTACATTGCTTAGCTTTAGAGGCAGTATCCCCATGTGCTTCTCCAAACTGGGACTATAAAGCAAGGAATCTCTGTATGTATGTATGCATGTATGTGTGTGAGTAAGTGTTTGTGTATGCTTTTCCTTCACATATCTCAGGAACCAATCATCCCATTGACCTCACATGTGGTGGGTGTATCACTGGGGACCCACGGATGTGCATTGTCGAATTTGGTGTGATTTGGACGCACAACACATTTAACATTACTTAACTTTGAATGAACACGTGAACAGTGCTCTGTGGCTCTGTGTAGCGGCGGGGGCAGGGGCGGGGGCTTTAGGGCTCTGCTTACAGTTAAGCATGTTTTATCATTGTAAGCAGGGACTCTGTGGCTCCCTATGGTAACATTACATTCAGCTTTAGGTGAAGAAAGACAGACCGGAGATGTTACATTTTTAAACACTTAAATATATCAAGCATCAGCGATGTAACTTTCAGACTGAATGCTTTTGCTCGCAGACCCAAGGAAGCACAGGGCTCTAATAAGCGGGCAACATGTCATTCACATTCGGCCGGTGTCCAGCCACTGCTTACTGACTGCAGTTAATGCTGGAAATATTTACGTTATACCCAAACACTTCGTCACTACCCTTGAGTCAGCGAGCATGAGTGGAGAGCCTATAGGATAAGCGACTAAGCCACTCTGCCATTGCAACTCGAAGTGTGTAAGTTCACTATAATAATTCATTTGTTTATTTTTTTAATAATTTATAACACGCATAACTTTACCACCTTCGAAATAGTTCCCCTAATTAAATCACTGCTTTGCTTTATAACCACAGTGATTAAAGCAAGCAACTAATATGCCTGTTTGGAAATTAATACATCCACTTGATGTAGGCTGTTTTCACTGTGTTTATCTTTGTGTATTTCACTGTGTTTCAGACCACAAGTAGACGCGACAGATGTGTTTTTAATGGGCAGATTTAGTGATCTGGGGGCCCCAGGCAAATGCCATCTTGCTTTACTTTTCACTCTTTCTCTAACCGGTAATGTAAGTAGGCTATTGACAGTGGTAGAAGAGGTGCTCAAAACTTTTTCTTTTTTTTCTGAGGTAAAACTATTCACTATTAATAGAAAAACTATTAATACCACACAGTAAAACTCCTGCATACAAATTTTCACTTAGAGTGAAGACTGACAGAGATGAATCATCTGTACATTGCACTCACATTTACTGAACATCTGTTCAAGGTGGAGCTTTCAGTTCTAATATAATGCCGGACAGTTAGACGAATAATAAGGTGTCATATTTTAATTGATATATTTTGTGAATAAAATCTGTATCTGCAGTGTAATCAGTAATATGCATCTGTCAGGTTAATGTCATAGTACGATGTTTTCCTCAGAAGTAGAAGTACACACTAAGTGGTATACTCTGTGATCAGGAGATCATGCAAGAATCCAGTGATTGGCTACGTAGCCTGTCCCAAACAGCTCCCATGTTATAAACGGCTTTTGCCAAATCTCTATGAATGGATGTCATGTCACCCATCCCTCTGTATATAGCTTTTGCTGTTTGTATAGTGGTCATATTATATAGATTTTAGGAATGAGATATTTTTCTGCCAGTAAGAAATTCAGGTTGACTCCATAGTGTAAAATGTTTTCAAATTATCGTGTGTGCTACTTCACAAACCCCTCCTTCAAATTAAGTAATAACTTGTGTGCATGAATAAACATGACAGAGACAGAACAGAAATCTGTTATCCCTTCATAAACATTAAAGGGATGTCAATGATAACCGTGTTTTTTTTTTATGTATCTCAGTCTAAAATCTGAATTAAACAGAGTGTAAAACAGAAGTAGCTCACTCTGATATCTGAAAGAACATCAAATTTTATATCAAATTGTACGATAAAGAGTCACAAGAGCAAATGGAATGAATACCATTACATAACCACAGGACTTTGAACTGATGAAGTGAGTAATTTCAAAACACCTTTGCTAAAACAGTCTATAGCCTGCTGCTATTGACTGGGTGATAAGTGGAAAAAAAGTAAGGAAAAGAAGTAAAAACACAAAAAAATATAGCTGTGATTGTATTTGCCAGAGATGATTAACTACTTGCAAAAATTTCAACATTTTGGTGGCATTCCCAAAGCAACATGTCCAGTAGACTAAACCTATTTACAGCTGTACGCGACTGTTCTATTATGTAGAGCAGGACTGTAAAGCTGTCAGAGGGAGGTCATGATAAAGAGGTCCAGGTTGTTGTGTGAGAGGTTTTTCAAGGGTCAAATCCACAGAGACACATCATCATCTAACAAAATGCAAGGAGGAGAAAAAAACGGGCCTTGAGGCGTCTAAGGCAGGGATAAATTGTTTGCCAGAGACAATAATTTTTATTTATTTATTTTTCCCATATTTTCTTCCCTCTGCTTGTAGGCGGAATTGACAAAGCAGAACAAAGCTAGTTATTATGGTGTTGTGCACATCACTTTCCTCTCCTCTCTCTTTCTCCTCCTTCCATCGCTCCTCATCCTCTCTCACTGATCCTCTCATCATTGGGCCATGGAATAAGGCAGAAATGCTGAAACAAAAAAACCCTGTTTGCCTTTCATGCCTTTAGCTGATGATATACTGTATCTGTGAGCCATCTTTTCATCTGCAGCCAGACCAGCGAGTTGCACTCACTTATGTTTTTCTTGATTATCCCCCTATTTACTCCCCTTTGGATTTGATATTTCAGAAGTTCCTACAATTCATCTCCCCATTACTGGGATTCACTGGGCTTGTGTAGCACCCAGTAAGAGATGAAAAGTCATAAAGGAGGAGCAGGAGGATGATGAGTAAAGAACAAGAGGGTGATGGTGGTGGTGGAATGTCAAATGATGCTCTGAGGGTTTTTTTGCTCACTTTCACATCAATAAGCAATGAAATCATTTAAGGAAACAGTGTATGCGCTTTAGCGGTGATGATTACCGATTGCAACCAGCTGAAACTTCTCTGGGTTAGAACTCCTACAGTGTTCATTGTTTATTATGTTTTTACTGGGAGCTGAATTATTGACAGAGGTCTCTCCCTCTCCAAAACAAACAGACCACGCAATTAAAGCAGGTAAAATCACTGAATAAAGCAGTTTCACTTTACTAAGTAGTGTTCCTCCTATGCTGTTTGGCATGTTGCAAACTGCTACCTGTGCTAACCTTTTATCTCTGATAACATAAGATCCAGTAATTTGGGTTTTTTTACCGGGAGATGAATTATCCACAGAGGTCTCTCCCTCTCCAAAACAAACAGATCCCATGATTTAAACCAGTAAAAACACTGAATAAAGCAGTTTCATGTTCCAAATTAGTGTTCTTCCTACCCAGTTTGGCATGTGCCAGCCAGGCTCCTAGCCCAGCACCTGCTAGTGTATGCTCACCTTTTTTCTGATCCAGACATTCAGGAGGTTTTTACCATAAGCCAAATTATCCACAGAGATCTTCTCCTCTCCAAAACAAATGGACCCAGTGATTTAAACTGGTAAAAGCAATGAATAAAGCAGTTTCACGTTCCAAATCGGCGTTTCATCAATACTGTTTGGCATGTCAGGGATGGTCCGCTAGCCCAGCACCTGCAAAGGTGTGCGCACCTTTTTTCTGATCCAGACATTTAGGAGGTTTTTCACCATGAGCCACTTTTTCCACAGAGATCTCTTCCTCTCCAAAACAAACAGACCCAGTGATTTAAACCGGTAAAAACACTGAATAAAGCAGCTTCACATTCCAAATCAGTGTTTCTTTGACACTGCTTGGCATGCTGGAGTAGGGCCACTAGCCTAGCATCTGCTAATATGTGACCACCTTTTTTCTCTGATAACTAAAAATCCAGACTTTCAGGAGGTTTTTACGGGGAGCTGAAATATCCTCAGATGTCTCTGCCTCTCCAAAACAAATGGACCTGGGAATTTAAACAGCTAAAAACACAGAATAATGCAGCTTCATGTCAAAAAATGTGTGTTTTCCAATGCTGCTTGTCAAGGAGGGGCTTTGAACTACGGTAGCCAATACAAAAACACAAATGGCCCTATCTACAGCCAGTGTTTGGTTTGTCTGGTCTGGGCTACTGTAGAAACATGACAGACTTTGTGGACCTGCTCCCTATGTGGATGTATTTGGTTTATTCCAAAGTAACAAAAACACAAGGATTCTTATTTTCAGGTGGTTACATTACATTAATATATTATCATATTTATTCCACCTATGACAATAGATCCACCTAAATCCAGCACACTGAACCTTTAAGTCAGGTCAATCTGATCATATTACACCATTTTTTCCTTATCTCAGACAGACGTTAGACACAGCATCCTTCCACGGTCCTTACAGCATGACTTTGTCTCCCCTGAGTTTAAGTACAGCGGTTCATTCCCAACAACTGCCATCCTACACAATTTCACCTTACATAATTTCAGACTCGTATCTCTTCCATTTTTTTCTCCTGCCACCCCTCCTCCTGAACGCACCACATAAATGTGGTTACATAAACAGCCATCGAGATGTAGGCTAGCACATCTCTCTGAAGAACTTAAAACAGGAAATCATCTTTTTGTGGAAAATTTTGTCTCCGCATCCCTCTCCTTTTTGTGCCGTTAATCTTCCCTCCCAGCTAATCCAGTGGGCAGATCCACCGTGATTATCTCTCCCCTTTATTCATAACCGCCTCTCATCTCTCTCTTCCCATCCTCACTTCCCTCTCTCTCCCCATCTCCTCCCTCTCTACTCTCCTCACTGCACTTTTTAAGCCCCCCCTTCGTCTTCTTCTTTTTTTTTTTTCACAAGTCTTTGAGAGGAGAGTGAGCGACAGGAATAAATTATTTGAATGACACATTTTTAAAGAAGCCACTGCATCTACTGTAGGTGATATTATTGTGTTAGATTGTTTGTGTGACTGCGCGGCGCGGTATTAGGCAGATGAATAAATGGTGTTATTATTAGAACCAAAACAGTGATTTGAAGGGATAACACAGCGGTAACAGCGTGCGCGTGTGATAACGATAATGAACAAGTGTGTTTCTTAGGAGGAGGATTGTAATGACAAGGATGCTTTAATTAGATTAGACTCAGCGTGTTTTGATACCCCGCCGCTGTGTGTGGGTGTGGATGTGTGTGTACATGTATGTGTGGGTGGGTCGGTGCGTTAATGTGTGTGTATGTGTGTGTGTACATAGATTGAATGTTTAGTTTGGCTCGTGTGCAAGTAAGGGACACTTAACCAGCGTTTTTTTTTTTGCCAGTATTTGCATATCAGTGTCTGTGTTTATGTCTGCCTGCCTCCATTTCCTCTCGCCCAGACCTTAGCATCTCTTGCCTTTGTGCCCTATCTATTGTACTCTGCGAGAGAACATCTCCTTTCCGCCTGTCGCCACTCTCTTCTCGACGTATCTGCTCGTTCCCCATCTCTCATGCGCGCTTTCTGCTTTACCTCTCTCCACCACTTCTCCCTGACCTCCTCCACTTCCTTTCCCTTTCACCCTCTTCTCCCACTCCACCTCCTCCTCCACTCTCATTTCCATCCGAGCACGTCCTTGTGTTGTTTATTTGATCAAGGAGCTGTTTTTCCACCATGAAAGCGGTGTCTAAATCACCAAATCACTCAGAAGCACAAGATAGCGATACAGCAAAGGTATAATTAGTCCTTAATTAGAAACTTTATCTAATACATTACACGGGCGTAATCGGGAATGTGCTAACGAACCTGGATGGTGAAATTAGATTCCCACAATACAAGAGAGAGGCTGGATTAACTACCTCCATGTGTTGGACCAGTTGCCTAGAGACATTGTTGCCTTTTTTAGTATAAAAAAAATCAGAGTTATTTCACTTTGATGCGTGTCAGCTTTTTTTTTTTCATTTTCTTTGTTTAGAAGAAGCCAGCTTCAGGATTCTTGCCTGTGTTCTGCTGTGAAGCACTTAGTGAGAAAACATGGTTATTACAAGAGGCTGCAAAACAAACCTGATGTAACGTGCTATGCTACGACTTGACATTAGGGTGTGTGTTGATGTGTGTGTGTTCCAGAGCTGGAAGTGGCCAGGCTGAGCACGGATGGGAACCTAGCAGACCTGACATTCCCTCAGTCAGAGCTACATGGAAACTCCATCCAGCTGTCAGCCAGCACTCTCAAGCAGCACGGCAGAAACGGTAGAAGAGAAATCTCACATTCTCTCTCACTCTCACTATGAGGTCTATGACCCCTCCCTGTCTATCTCTGTCTAACCCACATGCAATATTTTTTTTTCCTGCTTGAAATCTTTCTTCTCGTATCCACCTTTCTGTCATCACGGTTTAAGCCAACAATTATCAAGTGCACTCCCTCATGTTCCCGTGTGTCTCCTTACAGGTGAGATCAGGATGGCCTTTGTCCTGTACAGGAACTTAGGGGCCTACCTGTCCACGGAGAACGCAAGCGTCAGACTGAGCAGCGAGGCGGTCTACCCTAATTACTCTGTTATCGTCAACTCCCCAGTCATCACAGCATCCATTAACAAGGAGAGCAATAAGGTTTACCTGTCTGAGCCCGTGGTCTTCACTGTCAAACACTTGCAGGTAAAAAAGGTGTAAGGTGACGACTTGTATTTTTGTAAACAGTAAAATAATAACTTGCTGTGAGATAATGGGACATAAGTAGAGGTTAAAGGATGAGGCTTAAACTGTTTGTGTAGCCAAAGCTTGAAATACTTTATTCCTCTGTGCCACTGACCTCCACTGCCATCCAAAAACTTTAGTAAAACATACAAATGAGCTGCTCAGTTGAACTGGGTGACATGTTCCTTCATTAGAATGAACACGGGTACTGTAGTTCATTTTGATTCAGCTTCATGCACACTGTTCTGGTGCTATAAATACTCACAAGAGCACCAAGTGTGTGTTAATCCACAGCTGAGAATAGTTCCCAGAAAATGTGCTATTTACTGAGCTTGTTTTCTAAAATCTACAGTGCCTAACTGTCTTAGGAAATTATTTAGCATCTTTTAAAAAGGAAACATATATTTGCGAGTCATTTTAAAAGATTTTCGTCATCATTAGGAACGATTGGGGTTGGGCTTGAGTACCACAGACAAGCTGGAAAAGTCAGAAAGTACTGAGAAACTAATGGACTAATGCACTGTTGGTTTCGGTCTTTTCATGGGATTTGTTGACAATAAGACTATAGAACAGAATAACAAAAGCCCTATCCTTAAATAGACTCCAGACTATAGACTGTCTGACTCATAAAAATGAATTAATTTTGATTGCTGTGGGCTTGACTCACTTGAAAATGTAATTATTATGCCCAAGTTTTGGCAATTATTGGTCAAACTTTTGTTTAAAAAATGCTTACACAGATTTGAAAAGAAAACATTTAATGATGTTTCATATATATTACATTTTGCTTAAAGAGGCTTTATTTGATATTCAGAGCATTAATATAGTAGCAAATGAGTATTTGCTATGTAGTGGGGCGGAACTTTGATTTCAAAGGTGGTATACCCCTACCCGAGGTAGAACAATACACGACCATGTGCTATTCATATTAACTTTATGAAATGGATGGTTCTAACCAAAATATTGTATGCAGAAAACTACAAAAAAGTTTGATCAATATCTTGACTCACCCCATAGGTAATAAAAATAATTATTAAAAAAGCGTGAATTTGCTTTGACCTCCATGCCAAATTTCAGCCTCTTAGGGCAAAAACTGTGTTTGTCAAAGGGTGGGGCAATTTTTGTGGACCAACAAACTGATCAACAAACTGAGCAAGCTACAGAACTGCTGCTCACAGCTACTAAAACCACTCTGGAGGTTGGTGGTACCAACTTAATCTCATTTAATTTTTCCCTTGTTGCTTGGATTTTCAAATTTAATTCAAGTTCAATAAGTTCAAATTTGCACTCATAGTATACTGATATCTGCCCAACTTGTCAAAGCAACATGAATATCAAAAAATGTAGCTGTAATCGACTAGAGCCAAGGGACTTTTAAATACACAGTTAAAGAAAGTTACTTTACTTAAGGTAGTTAATGATGTCATGTTGGCCCCGTTCAGGCCATCACATTGATGAAAAAACTTTGCACAAAAACAATAAAAGTGGTGCAATAAAGCAAAATGTGTGAAGTAAAAGTGAGTATTTTTTTTTTCATGTTAATATGTAACATGTAATTATTCAATTTGTAAGCATACAAAAATAAACATTTTATTTAACTCTATTATAGACCATGGAGCTTAAAATTTCAAAATGTTTCTTACAATATTTAAACTACACACTTCAAGCTCCAATATAATTGGTACTGTTACTACTTTTAAAGATTATGTACAGGTTTTAAAAATTCTTGTTTTTTTGGGGGGGTTATTGTCATTTCCATTCTCTCTATTTATACATTCATCCTATTCAGAGTTGTAGGGGGGCTGGAGCCTATCCCAGCTGACACTGGGTGAGAGGTGGGGTACACCCTGGACAGACTACCAGACTATCACAGGGCTGACACATAGAGACACAGACAGACAAACAAACAATTTAGGGCAGTTAAGAGTCCTCAGTTAGCCTAACCTGCATGTCTTTGGACTGTGGGAGGAAGCCGGAGAGCCCAGAGAAAACTCACACTGACACTGGGAGAACATACAAACTCCACCTGGAACCATCTTGATGTGAGGCAACAGTGCTAACCGCCCTTCCCTCTATTCATTCTCTTTGTAATGTCCTACAACTTACAAGGTACAAACACCATTCCAATTTCTGTAGCTTTTTTTTTTTTTTTTAAATGTGATGTTAATCTCAGACAGTAAAAAGCTGAAAGAAAACATGTCCCTGGTGTCCCCCTGTAAATTACATTCCTGCTATGGTAAAGACATTGTGCAGTAATGGCATCCCGAGCAGAGAATGAAGTCACACTCCCTCTCTGTATGTGGTAATCTGAGCCTCTCTGTTCTTTGTGTGGTTGACTGTTCAGCCCCACATGCATTTAATGTGAAACCCTGTGAGTGTGTCCCACTGGCTAGCTAATCACCGCCACTCTGTGCTGTGTCAATACAGCAGTTACCGCCAATATGGGACAGCATTGTGTTCCCCCCCTCCGGTTAACAATATTAGCTTTGTCAGCACTGTTGCTGTTGTTAGCACCGTTTATTGAGGTAGCACTGTTAGCTGCTAGCCACCAGCTCAGTCACCTCCATGTTAAGACCCATGTGCAGATAATTTTGCCCCAGACTCTGGGTCATAGATATGCTCTGACAACAGCATATACAGCCCCTTTATCAAGACTTGTGAACTGCCTTGACAACACTTGACTCGACTGACGTTAACTTGCCCCAAGTGACACGAGAGGAGCTCTGGTATAAACAATAATTACAGACTGAATTAGAGTATAATTCCACATTGCTCATGAATTGTGATGCTCAATGCCACACTTTTATGTTGCTCATTCAACAAGCAAATGTTGATCCAGTTGGTGATCCAGCTTGTTGGCAGCAAAGAAATCCTCACTGTTTCACTTGCTCATTTTGAGAGTAACTTAACAAACCCAACACACACAAATTCATCAGTTTACACAACACGAGCAGCTCCTACACTTTAGAATATCACACAACAATCACGGACACAGCACTGTCGCCTCCTGCCATCGCTCTATGTTTATTTGTTGCTGCACTCTCGCATTCTGTCCCTTCTGTTTGTTGTTTTGTTGTTGTGTGTGCTTGACTCCCTCTCTGTGTTCCTTCCTCTCCATCCCTTCCTCCAATAATTCCTCCCACCATTTTCTCACTTTCGTTGGCTCTCCCAACACTACATCTTTCTACCTCCCACCTCCCCATGACTAAGTATCCGTTCTCTGCCTTCCCGCTCCCCCACCCCTCCTCCTTTTTGTCCCTCTCTCTCAATTTCTTCCTCCCTGTCTCGGTTTCTCTCTTTCACTCTCTCCCTCTCTTCCTCCTCCTCCCTTGCCCCTAGCATTCGGAAGAGAACTTCAATCCCAACTGTTCATTCTGTAGCTACTCCAAGCGCACCAT
>JAPZEB010000020.1:18733146-18753637 GCA_029783705.1 Chaetodon striatus | reverse complement strand
CTTCCGATTTCACAGGAAATGTATGGTTTGCATACAGGCTCTTTCAAAATAAATGCACTATGTTGGTACAGCATTCCAAATCAACATTTTTTTCCTCCAACAACACATGTGGTTACATTTTGCCAACAGTCGCACATGGTTGGGTTTAGGAAAAAAGAACGAGGTCTGGCCTTACCATCTTACCGGAAGCTAACACCGGCCTCCCGCAAGAAAGGCAGTGGTTGGTGGACCCATACACCACCCCTACCACCCTCCCAGCTCTGAATTTTGCTCCCTTACCTTACATTGTTGTCCTGCCGCACTTCCCCATGACTTTCCTGTCCACAATTACATAATAACAGAGTCCAGCCATGCATCATGCTGACATGAAAGAAAAGTTGTTTTTGTCGCTGCCCAGGTGCCGGTATTTGATGACTTTGCAATGCCACTGGCTTGTTAAAGTTCCCAAACAGTTGTAATGAGGTTTAGGCACAAAAACAACTGTTTTGGGATAAAATAAGTACATAACATGATATAACTAAGTCACATGAGCAATGTCAGTACTGGACAGATGGACAGAAGTTCAGCAATGTTATGTTGAAACAACAGTGATCTTTGGTTTCACATGGGGCATCAACAGCGGCATCCTACGTGAAATTCTTTGTTTGTTTGACCCGTCAACTTTCCCTTACGCCCACCCCACCCTTCTCACCCTTTAAATTATGTCAGTTACTCTGAACGCCAAATATTGTCACAGATGAATTTAAATTAGAGTTGGCTGAAAGCCTGGTACATCTCATAGAGACCGCAAAGTAATCCTTTGGCACTGGTATCACACGCCAGTGGCCATGACAAAGCATTGGTATTTAATGACTTGGGAATGAGAAAAGGTTTAGGTAACAGGACAGCTTGTAAAATATATCAGTATGTTGATGATGTTATAACTTATCTGCATAACTCTGCAGTCTCCGTATGCTCCTCTGGTTTATTTTTCACACTAAAGGCAAATTAAAGAAGAGGAAGTCAAAGAATGAGTGAAAATAAATTTCTCAACAGAAAAACAAACATTGGTGCAAGAGGAATTTAGCTTAAAAAAAACCTTACACGGATGTAATGAAGTTTAGGCAACAATACTTCTTGGTTAGGTTTGAAAAAAAGATCATGTTTGGGTTAAAATAAGCACAAAACATGGTGTAAATAAGTCACGTGAGTGATGTCAGTACTGGATTGAAGGACGTAGATAAAAGCACTATGTCGGTGAAACCCTGCAAATTAAAGTCAGACTTCGACTGCCTTTACTTTCCTTGTTGTCCTGCTGTGTTTCCTCCTAACATCCCCAGGCGCCATCAAACAATTAAGGCAACCAGCCACGCGTCATGCCGACGTTAAAGGAGGGCTTTTTTCTTCAGTGTCCGATGCCGGAAGTCAACGACCAAGTGGCTGTTTTCAACGACTTCAGACTGGACCAGGTTCTAATGGGATTGTGCTCACCATGACAATGCTAACATGCAAATGTGAAGCAGGTGTAATGTTAAGCACTCTATTACGTTGCCAATGTCCACTGTCATGGCAAAGCATCCAGCTGAGACATTTCACAATAAGCCAAAAATGGCAACCTCAATCTGCTCCAAAAGGAAACATCAGAGGATTACCAAAGGTAACAGGACTCATTCTCTGGGACACATGTGATGTGATGTGAACTTAAACATGGAAAAATACTAATATAGCTCTTGATATAAGATATGCGGTGTAGCTAGGAAAAAGGTACGGCTAAGCTTAGTTTACATTTAGACACACACACAAACACTAAGACATATTTCTGCCACAGAGGAATGTGATCCTTTTTTTTAAGTATAGGGAACAAAATATTTCTGTCTTGTTTCTGACCTTTAGGGCTGCTTACACAGATACAGACACACACACACTGACGTAGAAACTGCTCACATGACACAAACACACACACAGTTATGGTTCTGTCTACAGTAAAACATCCATCTGATTATGACCTTATAAAATGAGCAGTCTGTGTTTATCATCAAACAGCGCTGCATGTAAGCAGCAGCTGGACACAGCTGATGTGACCACAAGGATGAAGAGGAATCCTCACCCTCCTCATGCCTCTATTGATTTTCCCGATTGCAGTTTAACAGATCAGTGTTTACACTCTGCTATCATCTGAAAGGAACTCATCAAACACTCTGTAAACGCTGTCTGACCCTGACCCTGACCCTGACCCCTGACCCTGACCTTCAGAGTCACACCCCAGCACATGTTACAGAGGGTATGTTACCTTCTCGTATGCGGCACAGCAGGCTCACATGTGAACTGAGCGGAAGCAACAAGAGGAAAGTTGGGCAGCTTTTGTTTAGTTCTGCATCTGATGATGTCTGTGTCTCTTTTAATGGATTGTTTAGTGACAACTGAAAAAATGCAACTCTGATTGGCTGGTGTCACATCAGGACATCTCAGCCACAGTTGAAATCAGTGCTCAAGGTTAGGGTTCAATTTTTTACTTTGATTTTCTGTGTGATTCTGAATCCAGCCCTCAGTGCGTTGATGATTTTGGTTTCCACTGACTGTTGTTCTGTCATTTTATTCCCCACAAGTTATACAATGTACATAAGGAAAGATTTTCTACTTGAATAATTTGTTCATAAAGACCAAATGTGTGATGTAAGTGTTCCCTTAATGTTTTTGAGCGTCATATATAATAACTACACAAAGGCTGTTTTGAAACTGATGGGGAATGTTGGCAGCTGCTGTTGCTGATGACTCAGTATTTCTACTTTATGCCCAAACAAGGTTTAATAGAGATGTGTTGACACTGCATGAGACAGCATTAATGGCTAGTGGAGCTGAGGACAACGTCAGAATAACTAAGACGTGCAGCATAGACAGGGATTTCTTTTATACGTTTATGAACAATGGTACACACATTTCTGCTTTCGTTCCATCGTTCTTGTTTCCTGCTTTGCGGAAGCAGAGGCAGCAGAGCTACGTGCAGGCAGCCTGTCTCTGTTTATTCCATTTAATAAAGTGCTGCTGACTGGCTGACGTCAGGTCCTGGAGCGGTGGGCTTTATTAAACACAGAATGCCATTACACATTCTTTTTACTGCATTATATAACTGAACTTTATACAGACGCTTTTTGAGGAGTAGGTTGCTACCAGGCAACAATCATTCACTCTGCTTTCATCTGGTGCAAATATAGACTGAGCTAAAAGGTTACTATCAGATGTGAAGGTTGATAAGGGAGAGACAGGGTTCATTAACCCCTGTGTGACATAAATGCATGATAGTACAAGTTATTTCTATGAAACAAAGACGATAGGTTTCCTCTGGTACAGAGCTCTCCTCTCATGTGTGATATACTGCAGTACCTGAGCCAGGAAAGTTCCCAGCATGAAACTCCCAACACAGTTAAACCTCTGACACATGTAGGCCGTGTTCTCGCTGCCACTTTAAAATCTGCTCCTTCCTGCAGCAGCCGAGGAACATTTAGTCCTCAGAGCTAATCCAGTACCTGAAACAGCACTTTGTGCCCAAATTTGGGGCAGTGGTCAAGACCACAAACCACATGCACCTCTGCTAATCTGCCATAAGACCCCGAGCTGGGACCTGTTTCATGACCTCCTCTGCTTTTCTTTCATTTTCAAACTAGTTCACAACTTTCTTAAAAGTTAATTTCAAATGTGAGACATTTATCCTTAATCAGAATTCTTTTTTTTTTTTTTTTCCAGCAGTTGTTCATGTCCTGATGTGTAAAGCTCTGCCCTAGAAACACACATGCAGGTACTGTGACGAAGGCAGCGGTGGAAGCATGGAAACAGGAAGGTCTTTGTTTTTGGTTGCTGTTTTTCTTTCTTTTTTTTTTTTTTTTTAATAAAAACAGTCCCATCTAAACACCTCAGAGACACCACTATATTTGCATGTGGTTGGTTTAGCACAGAAGTGTTTGTGCTTTGTGCCACAGTTTAGATTATAGGATTTTAAAAAGTTTGCACTCTGAGTATTTTTTCTGGTAGTGTTGCTTTGTGTTTTGTTGTTTTAGCATTTCTGCATCCTTGAAGCCTGAATCAACATCAGTGAAGTCTTCTGGAGAGCTCTGAAAGACAGAGAAGCTCAACAGGGCTGTGCAATATTTGGGAAAAATGCAAAACTACTGTTGCCTCTCTCAGTGACAGCTTAATTTTAGCTTGGCTCGTTATTAGCTGGTAACTAGCTTCTAGCAGTCCGGACCACTCTGCAGTAGGAAAGATGGCGAGACGTTGGGTTGCTGTTCACTAACAATGTCTTCACTGCAGTCTTTACAACATAACAACAAACATGGCCTTCTCATGAGGTTAAAGAGTAGACCTGAGCTCATCTGAACACTTAATTCTGCCGACTGCCATCTTCACCATGACGTCCCGAGAGAGCTGCTTCCCTCCACACACACACAATAAAGTACTAGTAACACCCTCACAGGTTACCCACAAGGCCTTAAAAGGGGAAAAAGGGTAAACTGGTGACAGTATTCATTGGCAATTAAACACATTTCAAAAAGTTGTATGACAATCTTCCTTCATCACTCATGATAGTGCAGAGCAAAACATCCCAAACTGTCACAATGTCAACCTGAGTGGTCGTTCTCTCAGCAGACATTTTGATTGTCATAGCAGGAAAGAACAGCTGCTACTAATAACGTTAACGATGGCTCTGTTCTGTTAAAGTGTTCCAGTGACAGTGAGAATGAGCAAACGTGCACGACACCAGGACGCTAATATTGAAGCAGCTAAATGGAATTAAGCTATCATTAATTTACACCTTCTACTGTGACAAATCGAAATGTCTTTAAAGAAAAATCACTGTTCTAGCTCCACATCTTCTATCTGCTCTCTTCCCCTGCCACTGCAGTAACACCTTTGTTCCTGCCATTCCTCATCACCTGACCTCCCTCACGCACCTGCACACCTGTTTCCACTTCACCATCAGCCTTGTAGTACATATATATACTGACCCACTGTTCCCAGGCAGATTGTTTCATGTGGTTGCTGAATCAAGCCAGTATCTGACAGCCTGCTTCTTTGCTTTGTCTCCCTTTGCTTGATCACTAACCGGATAAAGTTTGCTGTACCTTTCTTGCCTATTTGGCACAACTTCTGCCTGTTTTTGACTATGAATACAGCTGAACTTTAAACTTTAAACCCACTTTGTCTCTGAGTCATGCTTTTGGGTGCAAGCCTGGTAATACTGAACAGTTACACAAACAAATGATGGCCAACTTTGCCATGATGTCCAGAAGAAAATCTGATAAGGTTGTTAACAAAATTTGCCTTTTGAATGAATGAGTCCATTACAAGGTAGCTTGAAAACTAATGGTCTGATTTCCATTAAATTTACTGTGGATATTCCAACATGATCCCATCTCTGCTTATCATATTTTGCAACTTGGATGTGTCTGGGAAGGCAGCGGGTGTCATTAAAAAACCCTGTGCTTTACATGATGAGACAAGTCTGAAAGAGGCTGGGTGGGTGGCAAAGAACCAGGAGAAGAGGAGAGGGTGTTGGAGAGGTGAAAGAAGGCTGGAAAGGGAACTCAAGGTTGAAATAAAATTTAAAGATGGGTGAAAGAGAGAATGAAACTGGCTTAAAAAAAAAATAAGTGGGCTGGATTTTGGAAAAAGAGGTGACAGAGAAGATAAAAGTTTGGACAGAGAGGGGTGAAAGAGCTGGAACAGATAGATAAATCACAGATGTGTTCAGGACGTCCAGAGTGCACAACTGCAGCCAAGTCCTCAGCTGATAGTGAATGTACTGCTGTGAATAGAGGACAGAGAGAGAACAGAAGGTCAACCTACGGTTCAAACCTGTAAATCTAATGTTTATGATAATATTTTTTTAGCTACCTTGGCATCTAAAGTATCAGGAATCATATATGAATATGAATAAAAAAGAAGAACGATTATACTTTATCCTTCAGAGGTAGCTGGCAGACACGAACACTTGTGTGAGAGTAACTGGAAAATTCTCTGAACTCTTAGGATATACAGCAGGATCAGACAGGTACCCAGATTTGCCAAAACATTTTCAAGTGGGTGCTTAACTGTTGTTTGCATTTATTTGATCACAAGTCAAAATAAATGTTCAGGCAACCGGTGGTTGCTAAATACGATGCTCGCAGGTTGTCAAATTCTGACACTTTCTGGTGCCTACCAACACAAAAAGGCATCCTTTGGCATCTCTGAGATGCACCCTTTAGGTAAGAGCTTTACCCAGGAGACAGCTGTGCATCGCAGATATTAAAGGCAGCACATTCTCACTCTGACCTCGTCGCATATCGACATTTGGTCATGGACTTTCCACGTCGACATATTAAGTGCAAGGGTCCCTGGGTGCGTTAAATGTTAATGTTCTGGGACGTGTCACCGTCAGCCTGTAACGTGCATCATGTGTTTTCAAAATACACTTCCATTTTTACAGGAAATGTACAGTTTACATATAGTATCTTTCAAAATTAACCTACTACATCATTACAATACTATGAATTGAGTTTTTTTTTCCTTCATCAACAAATGCACATGTTTACATTAAGTGAATGCATGCACTTGGTTACCAGGCAGGATATTCAGGAATTTTGTGTTTGTTTTTTTGAAACATGTCATTGACCTCTAAGTTGTAAAGGCAAAACCTTGTGACGTGTTATAGCATCACAATGTTTAAGGAAGTGGTTGGGACATGGTGGACAGCAATTCACATCTGTACTTGCACCAGTAAACAGTCATCATTTATCTATTTTTATCCCGATGGTCTTTTATTGTATCTTTAATTAACTTTAATTTCACCTTGATCTTCATCTGTTCGTGACTCCACCTTACGTTCTCTTACAGCACCACATGACTCATGTGTTAGTGCTAATTATAGTTTTTCCTCTGTGTGTGTGTGGGTGTGTGTGTGGGCTGATAGGAGATTGACTTGTTGAAATTAGAAGAGAGTAAAACAGAAAAGGAATGTGTTCATTTTACTTAAAAAGTTCAGTTTAAAGACATTATTTTGTCTAATATTAATTTGTTGTTGATTTTTAGTTGTGTTGGGACTATGGGCGCGATTTAGCCGACATATTTACCGTGATATATTTGTGTCAGTATTGATTCATGAGAATTGTCCTCAATAATGTCTTACTCCCTCTTATAATAAATTTACCCTGATGCCCAGAGAATCATTCAATATTCTGCCACATTTCAGTTTTTCCATTCTTTCTAATTTATTCTACCTGGAGCTCTTATTTCATCGGTGAAGCTCAGGCTGCTGGCCAACTTTTCATTTTTTGAAATAGTAATGAAGCCTTACTAAATTGTTGTATCCCTAAAACATTAGATTACATAACTAAAATGTTGTGGCATTTTCTTTTAGCTAATTACATTTACACAGTGCCTCTTAAAAAAACAAAGTCACCCCAGAGATGTTTATGTATCTCTGTTTTTTCCCTCTAACCTATGTTTGGATGCTATATGACACATGTACACACTTAGGAGTAATGGTAGAGGGAGTGTGTTGTTTGATACAGTGGAGAATACAACATGAGGATGAATATATAGGAACTGTCGTGCTCATTCGTCTTCTGTTTTTCTGCAGTGTCTTTACGTGTACATGATCTGTCTCCCACCTAGGGAAGAAAATGCACCGAGAACACTTTTTTTTGTAACCTCTTTGTCCATTAACTATCCTGTAGTCATGCTGCTCTGCTCAAGCGTATTGAACTGCAGCACAATCTTCTCCAAGCCATGCTACTCTCTCTTTGTCTCTCTCTGTCTCTCACCCTCGTCCCCTCCCTCGGCCTGTATGCAGCGGCTGCAAGAATGACTTGTCAAGCTTTTTTTCTTGGCTTTCACCTCAAACTATGTTTGCTTGTTTGATTTACTTGTCCTCTTCTCTCCCTCCTTCTTCCACACACTCACTTTCCATCTCACTCTCCCTTCCTCTTTTTTTCCCTCCTCGCTTACCTCCACTCTGCAACGTCTACATGCTCTCCCCTTCAACCCCTTTCTCTCCCCCTCTCTCTGCCTTTTTATTTCCTCGAGTGCTTCTCTCTTTTTCTCTCTTGACTTGGCTGTTGCTTTTCCTCTCTCTTCCTCTCTCGACTTGGCTGTTGCTCTTCCTCTCTCTTTCTCTATCTGCCTGTACCAGGAGCCATGGCTAATCATCTTATAACTAATGCTCTCCTTCGTCCCCATGGTACTAACAATCCTTATAACACTCTCCTGGGGGACTCGGCAGTCTATAACAACCCAGCCGTGGGCATGTACAACACCCAAGGTGTGCCTGATGTTCCTATTATAAACATACATTCAGAAAGTTAGATTAGTACGGCAGCCCTGAGAGGTAAGGTGAAAAAAAAAAAAAAAGAAAAACTGTGGGCATTTTTTGCCAAAACCTAAGTTTATCTCATATGTATGAGATACTATCTCCTACATACAGAATGTTATCTCCTACATAGGAGATAAACTTAGGTTGCAATGTTTTTTTTCACCTTGCGCCTCGGGGCTTCCGAAGCTTAGTTATCTTTTTCTTTACATTAAATTTATTTTTGCATGGTTATTTCATTCTAAAACTGTTTGCTACTGTGGTACACTTTCGCTGCATGTCCGATCTAGTCTTATTATGGCTCCCAAGTGAGGCAATCAATCACACTGCAATAATCCCTCACAAAGGACACCCACTGGGCAGTTCTCTCAGCACATAAATGTGGAGATGAAATTCTGGCGATGATTTATCAAAACAGTATAACAAGTTCACATGCTGATTTATTGTATGCTATAGATGCATGCTATATGTAACTGGCTGCAGATTCACTGTGTCTTTTATAAGCTACTTGGGAGCCATGAAATATATGTACTAGTTTTTGTTAATGTTCTCGTTTGCACAGTACGTGCTTCATTTTGAATGTCATTTTGTATGTGTCAGCTGGGACTTGTATTGCTTGTCTTAGTGCATGCTACTGTATATACACTATGGTTTTTTTTTTAAATGTAAGGTGTTTTTATGTTTTCTCTGTGTTAAATAAATAACGAAGCATACGAATGCAGCCAGTTAACAATAAGGCCCTGAAAAGCAGACTTTGATATTGAGTATCAGACAGGGTTTCTTTGTTAGACATTTTTCATCATGCCTCCAATTACTGTGCAACTGTTGATTTTTTTTCTGTAGTTGCTGAAAGTTGTTTCGCTCGATGTATGAACTCACGGCTGTCTGTTTTCTCTCTTCTCCCTCATGCTGTCCATTAGCACCGTACCGAGACACAAGTATGGGCTAAATTAATACTCAACTACTTCAATAACATCGACTTTCTTCTCTCTTTTCTTGCTTCCAAAGCGCTCTGAACATTCTCAGTCTGATCTACATCTAAACAGTAGTTTTGTTTGGCTAAAACTTTTTTTTTTTTTGTGCAAATCATTAGTCAGTTCATCCAAGGCAGTTGTCTTATTTGGTTTGTCACATATTTTTAGATGCCTCTCCCAAAAAATGCTATTGTATTAAGGGCATAGTGTTAAAAAAAAACAAGAATTACCATTGAATCTCATTGAATTAAAATATTGTTAATCAAATGTGCATATTGACATTTGAGTTATAATGCAAATGCAATAGGTATGCCCTTAAAATTACTCACACTGTAACAACTTTAAATGTCACTTCAAAGCATTTATCTTATGTTGCAGTGAAATTCTAACTCTTCTTTGTGTATTGCTGTAGTGCTGGCAGTAATTGAGAAAAGAAAGTACTTCAGAGGTTTCTCTTAAATGAATTATGGGCGCTTGAAGCATTTTTCCTTCCAAGAAAATTATCATTGCTACTTTTTAATCCTCAATTCACAGCACACGCTATGATATCAAACAATAATTAAAATCTCTCTTCTGAGGAATCCACTTAGTTTATTTAAGAATCCTAACAATTCTGACTTTTTTTTTTACATTTATTTGTTCCACAGAGGGCATCCTGAACAACGCAAGAGACTCCAGTGTTATGGATACACTCCCTCTTAATGGTAACCATGCCAACAACTACAGCATGGCCAGCAGCGAGTACTTGAGTGACTGCGTGCAGATTCTGGACCGTAGTGGCGGCTACGGCACCCACAGCAACCACAAGGAGACCACCCTGGAGAAGAAGATCCTCAAGGAGCTGACCTCCAATTACATCCCATCCTACCTCAACAACCATGAGAGAGCCACCACCGAGCGCAACCACAACCTGATGAACAAGCTGGTCAACAGCAGCATGGCCAACGGAGGTGACTGCTTTGATATAAATAATTTCAGGTTTAGACAGTCACACACATTTGGTTTATCTAAACTGCGACACCACTTGTAAAGCACATAACTAAGTTGTGTGTAAACACTTTTGTGCCTCAAAATTTTCCAAACCAGAAGAGGTTTATTTTGTAAGTGATTTAATCGTGAAGCTGGCAACATTTATACTATTGATAGACATATATAAATACGTTGCATATGAATGAATTTAACTTGCAATGACTGATATTTTGGCCAATTAGGGGCAGCTAAAATAACCTGTGAACACAACACTGACGTATCATCACCCAACTCTGTCTCCTAGAAATTACATTTGTATTACTAAATTGTTTTCATAATTATGTTGTGGTGACTCCTGTCTGTAGTTAAGTTTAGGAAACAAAAGCACTGTCGTTAAGTTCAGGGAAAGGTCGTGATTTTGGTTAAATGTTAATAAAAAGTCGATAATAAAAAATAATAATGTGATAATAATGCTGATGTCACTATGGGTGGATAGTGTACTGCAAGATTGCAAGACTGATTTTTTTTTTTCTTTTTGGCTGCTATTTTAGACTAGTCTCAGTCTTAGTCTTGGGACGAAAATGCTTGTTAGTTTTCGTCACATTTTAGTCACATTTTTTTCCTATATAGTTTTAGTCTAGTTTTAGTCAACGACTCTCAGGTTTAAGGGATGTTTTGCGAGTACACACTTAATGATTATCATCTGAAAAGCTTAAAATTACTGTCCAGGTCTCAAAAACTTTGACACCACATTTAAGTAATTTAAGACAACTACACACAATTACAGCACCATACATAGTCAGACACACATTGCTGCTTATTTTACTGCCGAATTACAGCTCATAACTCACACCAGCAGCTGATGCTGCACTGGTTAGACTGTTTGCAGGCTAGCAAAACATCCTGGGGCGGACTATTTGCTGGAGTTTACAGTGTTCTGATCTCAAACCTCTCATGCAGCATTGGAAAATGATTGCAAGCATGATCACTGTTGGCTGTTCTGTTTTCTTCTCCTTACATTTTGAATGAATAATAATCCACCACAAATGTTTTTGTCCCATCTTGTCAACGAAAATGAAGCATAGATTTTAACATCTCGTCCTCGTGTAAAAAAAAAAAAAAAAAAAAAAAGATTGTTTATGAAAAATTTCTGTCATAGTTTTTACTAGTGGAATTAACACTGTTTGGCACAAATCAAATCAAATGCATTGCTAGTGAAATTTCGCTGATGCATTCAGTATAAACATTTTGCGCATTTCCAGGTGTGTTAAGTGTCAGCATTTTCACATTATTTCAAATGGGCTTTATACAAAATTCAGAGCATATGAGTTGTCTGCACATGGTTCTCAACACGGAGGTGGCTGAGACGGCAGCTAGCAGCTAAAAGTGCTAAATCCATAAACAGCTCAAAACAACAGCAGCAGTGCTGACCGAGAGTGAAGGAATCAAAGGGTGGGCTGTACGCTTTTACGACTCGGATTACAACACACAGAGAAGTGGCATGACTTCATTCTCTGTTCAGGATGCCATTACTTCTCTATATCTTTACATAGGAAATACTGGTTTGCCACTGTGTTAACACTCTGAAAGTTGCATATTGAACCTTTTAAAGAAAGGGCTGCATCACTTTTTATCTTGTTAGAAGGTTAGCCCCCTTGTCAGCCTATTCACAATCCAGCACACACTGAGAATCATTAGCATTTGTTTGGAGACATGTTTTTGGCCTCCTGGTGGATGCAAGTCCAATTTTCACTCTCCTTTTAGTTGATCTCCACCAACTCCAACTAGAAATATCTGGCTCTTAAGCTTCCAAATGCTTCAGTATATTCACCAGCTAGTTACTGAATTTGCCTGCCTGCTGTTTGGTGCTTGGGCAGCGAGGGTACAGTGTTTTTGCAGAGCTTTTCTGCTGAAAACAGCTGCTTGCTGCTACTGAAAACGATGCTGATGAGAGTGGTGAGCTGAACCAAAACAGTAAAGTTGTGGGCCAGAAAATCAAAACAATGAGATCAAAGATGCCGAAAGATTTTCTGTGAGTTTGTACAAGCAACCCATTTTCACAATACACACAGTACATTTTATCCACTGTTAATATGAATGTTGAATACAGCCACTTTAAAAAGTCCAATAACTTTTTTGACTAATTAACTGCTGAAATCATCACCACATTACACCATACAAGCAACAGCACTGCTCCTAGAAATATGCCATAACCATTATCCCTGCCTGGATCTTTCAGGAAGCATGGCGGGAGGCAGCAGCAGCAGCAGCAGCAGTGGAGTTGGTGGGTGTGTGGGCAGCAGTAAAGAGGACAATGGTCCCATGGTGCTTGACAACCCTGCAGCCTTCCCCCATGAGGAGAACCTGGGCTTGGAGATTATCAGAGAAGAGTCCAACGCTCCGCTCCTGCCGCCACGGCCTCCTCCACCAGACAGTCACCCCCCACCTCCACCGCCCCCTCACAGCTTCTCCCGGCCACGGCGCATTCCCCAAGAGACCAGCGAGAGCTTCTTCCCCCTGCTGACCAACGAGCACACTGACGAGCACACGCACTCGCCCAACCACAGAGACTCGCTGTACACCAGCATGCCAGTGCTGACGGACCTTCCGGATGGGCAGATGAATGGTTTAACAGACGGAGAGGAAGACAGCTCTGGGGAGCTGCAGCCCTGTAAGAGTGCCACTGCTCCGGAGCTGGATGACGTCTACTATAAGAGCATGCCAAACCTGGGCTCCAGGAATCACCTTCACGAGCTCCAGAGCTACTACCACATGGGCCGTGGTGGCAGTGATGGATACATGGTGTCCGGCAGCAAGGAGGAGTCCGATTCGTCACCTGAGGAGCCGCCCGTAGACCCTTCCCACCTGGTTACCAGTCTATAGAGCCAATCAAGAGACTTCTATCCCTCCCCAGCCCATTCTCACACTTCCAACCTTCCAATGAAAACATTCTGTGTTGTTGACTGACAGACTGAGCTGGCCCACCCCTGGATTGATGTACTGTGTGTGACATTAACTATGGTTCATGACAATATGGTCGAGAATTCGCAGGTCAAATGAAAGCAGGGACTGAATGTATTGTCATAAATGGTGCAGACTGAAAGGGCGGTTCTGAGAGACTTTTTGTGAACATCAAACAGAAATGGAACTTTTATCCTGGAAAGGAGAGGAAGGGGGAGGGATTCTGTAATTTCACCCTACCTGTTACTTTAATTTGGAATCTTGGATCGACCGTAGCCCTACAAGTTCCCCCAATATGGACCTCTAGCAGATCATAGCATATAGTCTCCACTACCACCACAACAGGGGCGTGGCCCCCAGCCCTGGTTAAAGGAGCTGCCTGTCTGTTCGTCTGTAAGTCTGTCTCTCTGTCTCACTCTTAAAGACACGTACTGGGATGATGTTTCCCCCTCTCCAAAGGGTAGAGCAGGATATTGAACTCCGGTGTTCACACCATAAACTGGCCTGAAAAAGGCCCCGCCCCACTATCTGCCAATCAAGTGGAGGATGTATGATATATGCCCTCACTACCGATCATCCCAAAAACTATTTTATTGGGCAACCGAACTGTAACCATATCACGCTGATGTTCTGAATTCTCTTCCTGTTCGTATCTGCTAAACTGGAGTTGTGTCTGGGCTGGTGTAACATTCCTGCAAGTTGTAGTGACTGCGGCTACTGTGTATTTCACTGAAAACAAAGAAGGAAGATCATATTACAACAGACTGAATTAAAAAAAAAAAAAACAATGGGTTCCGTTTCTTCTCCTTTCTTCTGTAAAAGTTTTCAGTTATCAAAGGATTATAAAGAAATCACAAACTGTTTCTATGTATTGTACAGAATACAGATACAGATACAAATGTTGCATATGACCAAGTCTTTTATTTTTCAATTTTTAAGTTGCAAACCTTTTGTCTGTGGAACTGTTCTGAAATGTCATGATGTGTTCTGGTCACGTGTAGACGACAGAACGAGCAAGGAACAATCTGTCATGTCACTCTTTCGTAAATACAGAGACAGTTAAGCACTCCTTAATTAATACGCATATACCCTACGCACACTTCATTTTGGTCCTTTTATAGCAACACCACTGTCACTTACATTTTGCAAATCAATTGTTACTATATACTTTACCACTGTGTAGATTTAAAACTAAAGGGGAAATGAAGTGGCGAAGTTATGAAGGAGACGGTTGCTATGGAAATGCTACGTTTTAGACTTTGCTGGAAGTGGGTCTCATCTCATTTGTTCTTGAATAAAGCGTTTCCTTCCTTTAGGCACAAGCCTGGGTGAAAAAAATTATAAAGATATCAGATATTTGGAGTTACAAAAGAATGGTTTATGAAGCATATCCTCTCTATTGCCAAATATTCTACCAATTGACATTACCTTGCGGTGCTGGTTGAGATTGTACAGAAGAAGAAAGCTGAGAATAATAAGTGTCATTCTCTACTCTAAAAAAAAGAAAAAAAAGAATTTCCACTATTTGAAAAAGGGGGTGGGTCTCACCTGTGAAATGCCATGATTACACCATATATGTGTACTGAAGATGTGAAAACTCTGCACACAGCAGCACTGTCCAATGTGGAAAGCCAATGTTTACTTATTTAGGAGAGAAAAAAATCATAAGTGTATGAAGTGTAGCTTGCACATGTATCCCACAAGCCCCCTCCATGTCCCCAAGAGAGAAATTATTTATTTATCTGTTTATTGGTTTGAAGACAGCAAAACAAGCTTGAAGGAAAGAAAGCTAGGCTTTAGGCAGGAGTAAATAAAACGGCACTGGGTTTGTTTTATGGTTCTTTTTTTAAATTATTATGATCATGATTATTATTACAATATTATTGCTAATTATTTATTCTTTTTGTATGGGTTCCAAGTTGAATGATCTCATAACTAATATTTGTTGTAACAGTGAAAGTTGTTTGCCAACAAATAAATTACTGACATAGCTTTGCGGTTTTCCGCCTCTTGAGTGTTATCAGTTATTACATCGAAATTAAATGCAAACACAGAGTTAAACCCAAACAGTGTTTTCACTTCAAATATTCATTTCCAGTCATTTAGGGAGATTACATAATGTTGATATGCCAACATCTTGCTACAAGCTTTTTAGTGAACTCACTGTATTGGAAGGCAAAAGTTTACAAAACAACATGAGGCAATTTTTTGGAAGAACTCTGACTGTGGCAAGCAGTGTTGTATTCAAGACCACCTAAACTCAGATCAAGTCATGACCAATGGACTGCTGAGTCAAATCATGCAGTTTGCGTTTTCTTAGTTTTAATATGCCAAGCCATGCTGGGCCACGCCAGCAGAGATGTATAAAGTACTAGAGACCCAGACCAAAAAAATGACTTCTGATGTCTTCTTTAAGCACCACACTCAAGTAGAAGTATTAAAGTAGTCTATTAGTAGTGGTAGTCTAATAAAAGTAGTCTATTTTAAAATGTACTCAAGTATTGAAAGTAAAAGTACAAGTATGAAGCTTTAATATGTTATGTAGTGAATAAAGAAAGCAGTCCAAAGTTTGAATGTCATATTGTTTATGCAATATCTTCAAATGTTTAGCCTGAGGGACACTCAAACTTCCTTTGGCTATAGCAGCAATACAAGGCTGGGAATGTACAAGATGTAGTACATGTACATGAAGTCTTAAATTCACTATCTAAACAAACTTAGAAGGCCCAAAACAGAAGGGCTAAACAACAGAATTTTGACAGCAAACCATCAGGATATTCAAACCAATTCAGCACTTTCAAAGAAGGCGCTTACATCACTTGTCAGACCAACCCAAGCTCTCAAAGCCCACGTACAAGTATTTCTGTTGTCAAAACAAAGCAAGTGATAAGAGCACCTTAAAACACTGAGCTTTACTCTTTGTAGAAGAGAACTCTTTGTCAGAAGGGTTCTGTCGTCGCACCAAACCGAGAGGCAGAGCAGGAGCAAACTGAACGCGATGTTGTGATAAGGCAGTTTGATCACTGCCAATGACAAGCCAACCCCACCAAACCGGCTTGTAGTCAGTGTAACTCTGCTGCTCATAGAAAATGTATCGGAGTAAAAGTATTCGACTCATCAAAAATATGTAGTGAAGTAAAAGTGGAAGTAGGAGAAAAAAAGAAGACTCCAGTAAAGTACAGATTTTAGAGTACAGCCTTTTAGTACTTAAGTATGGTAGTGAAGTAGTCCTACTTCGTTACTTTACATCTCTGGTTATTAATCAGTCTTTATAAAGCCATAATACATGTACATTCTTAACATGAGTTACAAATCTCAGCTACCAATCACTGATTAAGCTAAAATGCATTAAACATGACTTAATTGTACTTTGTTGTGTCGAGTCTGTTCGGCAAACTCAGTGCATACAGTGGATATTTTCTACTTAAATGTAGCATTGAGGATCTGCTATTGTGGTATGGCAACTTGCATTACACACTGAACTGATTTCTTTTTGTTTTAACTTGTAATGATCCCACACCCTTTACACTTGTTGTTTTCTTTGAGGTGTCTCTTGCTCTTTTCTTGTCCCTCTTCCTCCATAGTTTTGCAATCTGCGCCACATCCACGTTACAGCTGTGTGGGCTATCAACAGCGAAAGTAACAAGCGCGTTGTGCAGCAGTAACAACCATCCACACGAAAAGTTTTTGGGGATATTCATTGATGGTGCTCAGTTGCTCCGAAGGATTAGATTGCAGCCTGTTTGGCTGCTACTGGCTCTAGCAATCTCACTCAATACTTGGCCAGTTTCAGAAGTTGTTCATACAGTCACTTGGACACAAACACGTGGGAAAATAGGATCCAGGTTGAAAAATACAAAAGTTACCCTTTCATGGTAATTTCCATAATTTTCGCCCCAAAGAGAAGGCAAAGAGAAGTATTACTAGTTTAGTACCTTTCTACATACAGGGTTTAAATAAAGCCATAAGCAAAGAAAATAAGTTAAGGGAAAATGCAGGTTGATTTTATTGTAAATATACAAATATTTTTATATATACTACAGTGGGATATGTGGACTCCAAACAATAGAGAAGTGAAGCCATTGTCAGCAAAACACAAAGGGTTAAACAGACCATGTTTTGTTTGAACATTTAAGACCAGAGTCTCTGACACAGTCAGCTTTTGATCACCATGTGGCCCGCGGAGGAAATGATCATTCTGCTACTTCCTCCCTTTTCTGCTGTTTTTCAGTTCTGATGAATAGTAATGAAGATATGTAGGATAAATGGATGGGTGTGATTGAAATAGAATCACATGCATTAAAAACCTCCGTAACTGCAGTTGCTATGGTGCTAATTTAACAGGCAGACAGAAGGCTGAACCCAATGCTCTCTATACCTGACCTGAGGTTTTCTTGGTTAAGAGCAGCCTTTTTGTTATCTCAGTAATAGTGGTGGCTTGGATGCATTAGCATTTTTTAGTTGAGGTGGACTCGGCCAGAAGACGGAAATTGCTGCCAATTATTTAAGCAATTTATCTCATTAATGTCAAAGTGTTGATTTAATGTCTCCTTGCACTTTGTGTCTGTCTTGTTCCAGGTATTATCCATGCCCGTGCACTGGTCAGGGAGTGTCTTGCAGAGACGGAGAGAAGCGCCCGTACATAACCTTTTCGAAAACTCCCTTCACTCCTCACTCTTGCCCTGTAGAAGCCTGTCCTCATCAAGATCCCTATCGTCTGTTTTACAACCTTTGTTTTTTTTGTTTTTTTTGTAACCCTCTCACCTTTTGCGCTTTCCTCGACAGCTTTTTATAGGTGCATTATGTCCTTCTTGTCTCCACTGTTCCCTGCATTCCACCACACCGATTTTGGTAATCACAAACTATCTGTGAAGTATGGGGTGTACACAAAATGCATTTTTGTATCTATTTAAAATAAGAGTGTGGGGAATTTCAGCCCATTTTCAACTTGAGCTGTGGATTACAACCTTAGTAAAATAGGTAGGAATGTTTTAAGTATTACTTGTCCAATAATGGCAATTGACCAAGAAAGTTCAGGGTTTTAAACGATGAAATGTCCAGCTGCTCAAGTTTCTATTCTGATCGTAACTGTGCAACCACTGAATTTTTTTTTTTAATCAGAGCATCTTGAATATACCCCATTTCCATCCACCCTTGTTTTGTTTCATCATATTTTGTAGTGAAAAACACATACTAGATGTTTCTCAATCCCAAGAACGCTGTACATCTCAAGTCAATTTGTTAGTATGGAAATTTTGTAAACCAGATTTTTGCAGTTCTGTATGTATATCTTAATTAAATAACAGAAAAAAAACACCTTGAGCAGCTGTTTGATTTGTGAAACATAATTAATAGGTTGCTTTAGAATTGGTGGGTACATTTTCTGGTTCAGCTGTGATGCTTTATCAGACAGTGATGAAGCACAGAGGCGCTGAAATGTGTTTTTAATGAAAATAAATTGTTCAGGGTTGATGTTTGACAAAAGCACTGTTAGCACATTGTCTTCTTGAAATCCTTCAGGCAACTGAGCTCATGAATAAACTCCATATACTAATGAAGGCCACAATTTGTGAGAGCTGTGAAAACGAGTTCACCTTGTGCTAAGAATTCATTTTTTCAAGTCATTTAAATATTTTGAACATCTGTTATTCAGGATTATGCTGAGAAGATTCACTGAAGTGAAATAATATAAGACCATACAAAACAAAACTTTTCTTTTTCAAATTGTCTCGAATACATTTAACCCTTACATACTGTTCATATTCTATACCTTCACAGCATGATACCCAAAGAATCCCCTTATAACAAGTATCTATACCAAATTTTAAACCACAGAGATATTTAGAATGTATAAATAGCCTATCTGACATTAATAGATGAGTGATTTTTTTTTTCCTTGTTTAATGTTTCAGAGAGCTGGAAGAGTATTTTTTTTATTTTTGTATGGCAAAAAATATATACTATATCACACTATCATGTTCTGTTTTACATCAAAAAACATTACAGCCATAATGATTTGAATATATTTCACTGACACAGGAAATGGCCAGAACATTCTGAAACTGCGGGAGTTATCATATAGCATTTACAACGATCAAACATTGTCTTTCCTGTTATATAAAAAAAAAAACATTTATTAAGGGACTGTTCATTTCGAAGGAGGAGGTGGCTGCAGTGTGAATTAGTTTTTTCTCTTGTTACTGTGGCACGGTGGTGTAGTGGTTAGCACTGTTGCCTCAAAGTAAGAGGGTTCCTGGTTTGAGCCTAGGAGGGAGCCCTTCTGTGCGGAGTTTGCATGTTCTTTCCATGTCAGCGTGGGTTTTCTCCGGATACTCTGGCTTCCTGCCACATGCAGGTTGGGGATAGGTTAACTGGTAGGTGTGAATGGTCGTCTGTCTCTGTGTGTCAGCCCAGTGATAGTCTGGCGACCTGTCCAGGGTGTACCCTGCCTCTCGCCCAGTGTCAATGTTTTTTGTGTGTTTAAACCCTCCCCGAAGCATGACCCTCCCTCCACCATAAATTAGTTATTAGGTTTTTTAAAAGTTGATGTTTGAAAGTTAAAAGTTGAAAGTTTTTGTCGTGCATATTAGTTAGTTGGTAGGGGTGGGAATCTCCAGGCACCTTACGATTTGGTTAGCTCATACAGGGCATTTATTTTTGGCCAAATTTTAAATGAGACATGGAATTAAGTGATTTGGGTGAAACGGCACCATTTTAAAATCGGATTTGGTGACATTTTTTTTTATCTGATGGAAGTGTTCATCCCTCCCCAGTCACTGCCAGTGTACTAGAGATAACTCACTGTCACACCCAGAGTCTGCAGCAATGTCAAGCTGCACCTAGGAGTTGAACCTTTACAGGGTCTGGAATGCTTTTATAAAAGGACCTCACACTTTCTGGAATTTCCCATTTGATTGCTGAAGTGAGTATCTAATCTTCTCAAGTTTTAAGCAGGACATGATGTCTTCCAGCCATTGTGTGTGAGTGGGTGGGGAGGTGTCCCTCCACCTGAGTAATATTGCCTGCAGAGCCAGAAGGGAGGTGAAAGGTAAAGTGCGTTGTTTTTCTGTAGTAAATTGTGTCTCCCCCTCCAATGTTGGCAACTTTTGAAGAAAACTTTCCTCATATTTTCTTGGTAAAATAAATACAAATTACAGTGCTCTCCAGTGCTTAAAAAGTTATTTGACATTCCTCGCCCCTTTTGCATCACCCACTCCTCATACATAAGGAACAGTCCCTTAATTTACTTTCACAAAGTACAAGT
>JAPZEB010000020.1:18712025-18725505 GCA_029783705.1 Chaetodon striatus | reverse complement strand
TGTGTGTGTGTGTGTGAGTGAGTGAGGGCTGTTCTTTTTGTTTTGTTTGGTTTTTTTTTTACCTTGATAGTGGTTTTGGAGCAAATATAGAAAGTTGCACTGCTGCAAAAGCCTGAGATTAACAGTTTTAAATGCATGTTGCATTTGCATGTTTTTTTGTACAAGAGCATTAAGCTCTGGAACAGAAATTTGCAGACAGTTATTCTTTTTGAATAGCAAAACACACCACATATTATCCTTATACAATGGTTTGTATAACATCTTACAAAATGCACATACAAAAGTTCATTGTATGTGCAACTGGTGCTCCACAAATGGAGTCACATTACGTACTCGTATAAAGGAAAAAAAAAAAAAAGTTAGGTTATTTTTCAGCAAGCAAAGTGATGTAGGTTGGGTTTAGGCAAGTAGGTTAGGTTTAAACAAGTAAAGTGGGTGTAGGTTAGGTTTAGACAAGTAATGTCATGTAGGTTAGATATAGGCAAGCGAAGTTATGTAGTCAAGGTTATGGCTAGGCAAGTAAAGTTATGTAGGTTAGAGAAGTAAAGTTACATAGCTTTATTTTGGAAAGTAAAGTTATGAAGGTTAGGTTAGGTTTAGGCAAGTTCAGTTATGTAGGCTATGTTTATTCAGTTATGTGAGGTTAGGGTTAGGTCTAGGCAAGTAAAGGTATGTAGGTTAGGTTTAGGCAAGTAAAGGTATGTACTGTAGGTTAGGCTTAGACAGAGAAAGTGATATAGGGTTAGGTTTGGGAAAATAAAGTTAGGTACATTAGGTTTAATACAGACAAGTTACAAAGATTAGGGTTAGGTAAGTCAAGTGAAGTCAAGGTTAGGTTTAGGAAGGTGAAGTTATATAGATTTCTTTTAGGCACGTAAGGCAACAGGCAAAGTTAGGTGTAAAGTCCTGAGCTTGTTTGACCCATCCACTACCCCAACCTCCCTCATTATGTGGACTTTCACTCCTTATCCTAGTTCCTTACTTACTCCACAATAACTATAATAATAATAATAATAATAATAATAGTAATAATAATAATAATAAGAAGAAGAAGAATGACAATGATAATAATGATGATGATGATATTAATAATATTAAACTTTATTTATATAGCACCTTTTAAAACACAGATACAAAGTGCTTTACAATAAAAACAGAGGACATTTAAAAAGCATAAAGAGCCAAACACCAGGAACATAGTAAAAAGATGAATTAATGTGTCCTAAAACATAAGTATAATGACCAAAAAGCAAGTCTGAAAAAAAGTGTTTTTTAAAAGTGATTTAAAAGATGAGACAGACTTTGCAGCCCTGATCTCCTCAGGCAGGTCTTACCAAAGTCTAGTAGCTCTGACTGCAACGGCTCTGTCACCTTTGTGAATTAATCGGGACCGGGTGGCAACACATCTAAGGTACTCAGGGCACAAGAGAGGATAAAGGGGAATGATAATAGATGTATAATTATAACTCGTCAGTCCACTGGTTATGTTATCGCAGCCCACCGATGACATAGGAAAGGCCTATATACGCATTACCGGCTCATGATTAGGTGGGTTTGCAAATTCTGGTGCATTACTTTTTGTAGATATACACATGAACAGTGCATGAGAACAGCCTCATACCATTATCTCTGACTGAAATAACTCATCACTTTCTCTTAATTTATCCAGCTCCTCAACAGTTGAATTTGAAAATCATCTGAGTCTTAGAGTGTATCCACAGGAGCTGACTCACTAGCAAAGCTGCCAGTCTTACTTTATTCTGTCCTGCTGGCATGACAAAGTTATTACTTCTTACCATCATGCAGTTTGTCAGTACGAGTCAACATGACTGAGATCACAAGAGGCAAACAGAAAACAATGACCACAAGTGATGCAGTTGGGACGGAGCGAAACGGAGGATGAATGTGATTGTTTTTGTTTATTTGTTTTCTGCTTGGCCCCTCCTCCTCACAGCTGTCAGCTTGACTGTCTGGGGGTGGCAGTTTACCTCAGTATATTTGGATTCTCAGGCTGTTGTTGTTTGGATATGAATCATGGATCCTTTTCGCATTCCCTTCAGGAGATGCTGGGCGCCAGTTGCTATGGCTACAGTACATCGTGGCTCAGAGAGACACCTTGTGAGATAAATTTGACCAGTGAGACTTATTTCTTTTGTCTGTCTTTCTCTCCTTTCACGGATGCTGTTCTAGTCGGCCCGTAACCTCTTTCACTCTTCAGCACCTTGTGAATAAAACTTGTATTAAGTTGAGGATGTATTGTAAGAATTGAAGGTTCAAGTGCAAGGTTGAGTATGTCACATTTTCAAGGTTTTTTTTTAATTCTATTTATTTATTTTCATTTTTCTGTTGGGTCCTGAGAAAATTTACACTTGAAGCCAGACAAATCCCACAAAATGATTTGAAAAATCATCTGAGATGGAGCCCGTCCCTATGTATTTTATTTTTGTTTTTTGACGTGTTATGTGAGGAGAGCGCCATGCAGCACTCGGAATCTCAAACTCCAGTCAGGTTTCAGGAGATTTATGTGAGCTATAGTTAGCTCACATAAATCAGCGAACGCAAGAATACTGAGCACCTACACAAAAAATCCTAAAAACAAAGTGTGTGGCTTTGGGTGCACTGCCGCTGAAGTATGTGGGTTGAATATTGGGTGCAAACATTTACAGGCTCATATCTCCATCCTGCATTCACCTGCATTATTTGCATAGATCATAGATATTTGCATAGAGTCAGTGGGTGAGCCGGGTCGGTACAGTAGACTATTGACAATAACCAATAGGTATTTTGTGTGAGAAGGAGCTGTGCAAATGTTGGAGTTTACAGAAGAAATTGCAAAAGCATCATCAAACATTCAATTTGATTATATTTCTGCTAGCATGATTACCTGCTATAATGGATGTGCCTGATTGAAAGACTGTTAATTAATTTCCACAGCCCAAAAACTTGACATTACACAGGCATATGAGCACTCACGCACACACTCACAGGCGCAACATCTCTCACAAAAAAGGGTGCCTGATTATCAAACATGGGTGCAGTGTGCAAAAAAAATGAAGTGTCGTGCATTTTGATTGGCTGCTTGGTCCTTCCTGAACTGCCTCTGGAGGAACGAGATGCCCCCAGCCCTCCCTCAGTGAACAGGACAACACATTTGTCAGCTAACTGAAACAGCTCATCTAAATTTAAAATGTAATTTAAGAACCATTCAAATGTATAAGCCGCAATGCACCTCACAATATTAACAATTTACCAACACGCTCTCAGCATGAATGCCGGTCACCTGGGAAGATAAGTGTGTGTATGTGGGTTATGTTGTGTATGTCACTCACTACATCCATATTTGTGTGTGTGTTTTGATGAACTGCTGCCTTTTCTTTCTTTTTTTTTCTTTTGCACTTGTTCAACATCCTCCTGAGACGTGGCCCAACTGAAACCCTGACACTACTATGTGTTCGTAGATTTTCAACCCTCACAGGCAAGAAAAGGATTAAAAAGCTGGCTGTTTGCTGTAGCATCCAAGGACTCTTCATTATGTATCTCCTGCCTCTTTTCAAATCACTGATGCAAGAAGTACACTCTCATATGACAGAGAGAGTGTGTGTGAGAGAGAGGGAGCATATATGTGAGTCGTGTGGAGGAATGAAGATCCTTGTACTGTTATGTTCAAACAAAGGTTTCCACGGCAACCACATGCACCATTAGTCCCCTTATCAAAACTCAGGGATGAAGCGCCTCAATTACCCCTCGTTCTGATGCACGCACCCACAAACGCGCACGCACGCACTCGTAACCCTCAGATCTACAAGGGTATCTCAACCTTTGATTGAGGATCGCTTTGTACAAATGGTAGCGCTGTATGTCGAGGGACAATATGAGGGGGTTTTGATCTCTTGGCTGTTTGCCTGAGAAGAGACTCTCAAGGACGGGTGACAGTAGTTGATTTATTGGAAAACAATGTTGCAAGGGGGGAAAATAAAGAGACTCAAAAAGGACAAGTGTGCTGCTTTTCAAAACAAGCATCAGCATTATCATTGATAAGATGTGATTGTTCTTCAGATTACTTAAAGGTAGGGAAGAATGAAGGGAATAAAAAGAGAATAGGCTATTATTGGTGAAATTTTTAAATTAACAGGCCTCAAGGTATGCAGCTTACTGCTGTGCCTATGCGAGTTCCCAAGATTTTATCTTTATTATTCAAGGCTTACAGAAGCTTACAGTCAGGAAGTACGCAAAAACACAGAGATGCACTGTATTAAATGGATTTGAATTGTGTATTGTTAATATGAAAATACCCAGTCATTTATCTAGCATGAGCTAAGCCACTAAAATAATGAAGAATTAAATAGTTCCCTTTTAATTAACTTGTCTAATCTCTATATGTAATAATGACGCATACAGTGGTTATATTTAACTTTGGATTTCGCATGAATAAGTGATTATCTGTTTTTACCCATTACTCCCTCCTACCCTAACTCTTAACTTTTCTTTTGTTTTGTGTTCCTGTGATATATGGTGAAAAAACTGTCTACAAGCTCCATTTTCCAGCCCAAATCAAGTGTATAATGAATGACTGGGCCCAGAATGTGATTCCAACTCACTCCTCTCCTCTCCTCTCCTCTCCTCTCCTCTCCTCTCCTCTCCTCTCCTCTCCTCTCCTCTCCTCTTGCTGCCACAAGTCAAGACTTTCTTTGGGAAAATACTAGATTGAAAGAAAACAGTTAAACACCAAGAAGGAAGAAGAAACAAGAGGAAACAGCAGGGGAAATATGAGGGTCAAAGTTTTTACTTTCAGGTCATACAAACTCACACAGGCACACCAAAGGAGACACACTCACACATACACATACACACACACAGTCCCTCATCCATGCCTGCTGATCCAATCATAGGGCCTGGCACAGGATGACAATCTGGGGATTGCACCGTCATCAGAACAAATCCAACCCAAAGGATGCCAGCTCTCATCTGGACAGACAGCCGTCTCAGCTCATCAGGTCAGGGGCAGCAGACTGCTGGGCCGAGTACCGATACTCTGAATTCAGACTGAATACCAATAGTCATCCTGTTGCATCCGTCTGAGTAGATTGGGCTGCATAACAATGAGAAAGAAACAGGCGCTTTCACACAGTGGTGACCTGTTTATGGGTTTAATAGATGTTGAAATGAGAAGTAAAATTACCTACAGTACAAAGCCACACAACATACAACACGTCTGGGTTCTTTTTTACTAATGCCTTCATTGTCATATCTGTGTCATGAAGACAGATGAATATAAACGCTGTGTCTGTGATGTCTCCTTGTTCTTTCTGTACTGTCACAACTTTATGTTAATCTTTTTTCTAATTGCCTTTTAACTACCTATGGGTGATCTTGCTGTCAGAGGGGGGATCTCTCTTTTAATTGCCTCCCCTGAGGTTTGTTCCCTTTTTAGCCACACCAGCGGCATGGCTCAAGGGAGGGACGTGTCTGTCCGTCAATCTATCTCATGAATGTTGGATGGAATGCCATGAAATGTTGTGCAGACAGTCATGGTCCCCAGCGCATGAAGCCTACTGACTTTATTGATCTCTGGTTTTTCAACCATTGATGAATTTTGGTTTTGTTAAATATCTAAACAGCTGTTGGATGGATGGTACCATCGTTCTGACTGCTCATTATTCTGAGACCCCAATAGTCCAAAATATGTCCCATTTGATTCAAAGCCCATTTGTCCGTCAGTCCCATATCCCGAAAACAAACGCCCACTGCTCCGTGGGCTCATTGGCCCCAAAATACACACTGTCCCTGCAATTAGGAAGATTCATGGTCTGCAATCAGTCCATCCTGCTTCCTAATGTTTTACACCGTCTTTCCACTGGTTGATTGGGAGCATCTGTGCGTATATCTATGGCTGTCAAGCCCAGTCTCATAGACACAGTGAAACGGACATGAAGTCTTAACAACGGATGGGCACAAAATGTGTAAAAAATATGTGCTGTCACACAAAAACAATGCCAGTGCAAAATCAATGAAGATCTGTTGTCTTGGTGGACACAGGAATTCAGTTCAAAGAGTGAGAAAGTCTGCATTGCGTGGGTGAGTGTTAAGGGTTGTGGATGGGTCAAACAAACATGGACTTTCAACCAAGAGATGCTGTTCATGTCCCGTATGAGACCAAAAGTCAGCTTATGGTTACATTATTTTATGTACTTAATGTAACTATACAAAGTAAGCAAGTTTACCTATTTTTTAGGTCTCTTAACCAAACAAAGTCTTTTTCTTTCCCCAAACCTTACCAAACTGCAACCATTTCACAAGAAACAGCGGCTGTTTTTATAGACTCTGCATTGCCATTGTTTTTGTGTTGTCAGCACATTATTTTAATGTGCTGTCAATTTTCATGCCCTCCATCATATAATGCACGGTTCATAGGTCGTGTCCTTTCACAGCTTTCTGTGACACTGTGTTGGGCCATCAGAACTAATATCAGGTAATTTACCAACTACACCACTCGCCTGCTCCAAGCATCAGATCTCCGATCTCGCAAAAGCAATCACCTATGTGCATCTATGCATAAATGTGCTTGTTCTTCTAATGGGATTAAGCTTTCACTACCATTGTAATATTACTGCTGCACTGAAGACTACATAATGTCAACCAGGGAAGAAGGACTATTAGATTAAATATTTAACTGTGAAAGTCCGACAGCCTCGCTTCAATAATATATATATATATATATTTTTTTTTATAGCAAAGGCCTTACTCTGCCTCTGTTCGGGTACCCTGATATTCTTACTCTAACCCTACCCAATCTTATGCCTCATGCCTCAACTGAACCTACTGAACTGCTAAAGGCAACAAGGACTAGACAATCAGAGGCAGAGTATGGTGGGTCATGCCTTTGCCAAAGTAGGAGTATCTGATGAAATCGTTTTGCATAATCACTGGCCATGTGCAGCGGTGTAGTGGAGGGTATACAAAGGTATACAAGGTATACCCACCTCTCTTTCTGGCTATTTAAAGTATACTGACGTATCTGCCACTAAGCCATGGAATATAGGAGAGTATGCCCACCTTCTTCTCAGTAACCTACCCATCTAACTAGTTGTGCAACCACCTCATCAACTACTACTACACAACTGGAGCACTGTATGTTTGTTTCCAGAATACAACTGTTAGACTAAAGGTTTTCATTCAATTTTTTGGACTACTGGGGTTTCAAAATAATGAGCCATTGGACAATGGGCAGTCTCCACATAGAACGCCATTAACTTTGGTACAGACGTCCATGGAGCCCACAATTCCACATGACTTCAGTGATTTCCTGTCTTTTCCTCCAGCTTGTTAGCAGGTTGACAGTTTTGGTTCAGACTGAAATATCTTGACAGTATTAGATGGGTTGATATGAAATCTGGCACAAACATTCATGCTCCCCTCAAGATTAATTGTATAACTTTGGCAATCCCATGCTGTTCTCATCACTAGGTAAAAAATTATTTAAAAAGTTTATGGCCAAATTCCTGCTAAATTAATGACATGCCCATTAGCCTGAGCTCTATTTTAGTGGTAATAACTAAACATTAGCATGCTAACACACTGAAGTACAATAATTAATATGGTGAGGACCATTTTCACTGGAACTATATAGACAACAGTATGATTTCATGTTACTTCCTGTCAGCTGATGTCATTTGCATACATTCCAAAACATTCCAACAGAAATACAAAGGGACCCATTTATAATGTTGTCAAGTTAGAAACAGTCTAAACATTGCACCTGCTAAACATCAGCATCTTACAATTGTTGTCATTAGCATGTGCCGTTGTGCCTTAGTACAGCTTCACAGATCCACCAGCATGACTTAAGACGCCGTGTTTTCACCAAACACTTAAGGTATAGTACCCTTACAACCTATTCCAAAACCTGTACGGACATTTGCCTAAACCCTAAATCTGTTTAGTGTTTCCACTGCAGACAGTACTTTTGAATGTAGGCCAGATTATAGTTTTTTACTGCCTCATTCAGCTCATACTATATTTCTTCTTTGCTGGCGATGTGGAGGAATGTCGGCACCTCGTTGAGCATCCACAGAACATGGTTACATGCCGACATTTTCAGAACAAAAAAGAAAAGGCTGGACTGTTTAAAGTCTCTGATGCAGTTGATGGGATATTTAAAAATAGCAGGTTTATGCACTGAGTCGAGTTTCGAGCTCCACCTTTTAGTTTGGTATCATTGTGCTATGTATGTCAACAGAGGGGTGACGTTAAACGGGACAGAGCAGAATGGCACAATTGGTATCATCCATAACTTTTGACAAGGGAAACGCAAAAAAAAAAAGTTTGAATGTGTAATGAACTGAACTGAACTGAACTGAACTGAACCAGACTGCTTTGGTGGAAGACTTAAGTCTTCCACTGTTACACCTATTGCTCCTAATGCTGCCCAAGGAATTGCCCTCCTGAAGGTTTCTTCCATTTTTTTTATCCTAATGTGCAGTTGTTTTTTTTCCTGTGAGGCTTTCCTTGTCTTCTTAAAAAGCAAAATGGGAAACCTTACTGGCGTGGGTCTGTAAACATATTAGGCTGTACAAATGAACCTCACTGGACTTGCAGATGGTGATAGATAATAACAATAAATACAAACCAACCACACTGAATCAGTGTGCATAGTGTCCATTCCCTCTGTGAATGTGAATCACCTTCTCTGCTTGTGTCTGTAATGAGATAGTGTAGGTGGACAATAGCCTTAAGGGAAGAGCTTAGAAAAACAGCCAATACAGCACAGTGATCGAGCTGCGTGACCTGCTGACCTGATGGCATTGTTGGCCTTCCTTTGAAGATCTGCAATTCCACAAAGTGGCCTTTTTCACATAAGGATCACTCAGCTGGTATAAGGACACAAAGACTGCAAGACCCCGGAGACGTGTGTGTCAGAAGTGCAGTCTATTAAATGTGCTGAAACTTCAGGCTAAATTTGCCGTCAGTGACTGACACACCATCAGCTCTCACACATATGCTGCACAAAGACATAGAAACACGCATTTGTAAGTAAACTGTCTCTGCATCTCACACATATATACAAACTTTTACATGCACCCACAACACCAGCCCACACACAAATAGCCTCACAAACGCAGTATCACCATGGAATCGACAGATTGATTGATGGCTTCCAGATCTGCTGCGCTAAGCTTCAAATATTTATCATACACTCTTGTGGTCTCTCATCGTCTGCCACATGTTCATCGACCCAGTGCCCCTGCTGTCATTAACGTGTGTGTGTGTGTGTTGTTTGTGTCAACTTTTGTCATCATGTTCTTATGGATATTAAGGTGGAGGGTGAAGTTGCTGCTTTGCTGTATGTGTAAAAGAATTTTATTAAACCTTCATGCAGCATTTTACCATCAATAAATGACTGATTCTGAGACCTGACATAAACGAATGAGACCATCAACAAGAAAGATGGGAACTACATTGTTTCCCCTTGGGTTGGATTTTTATAGGAAACTGATTGTTTTACAGTGTGTCATGGATTGCATTAGGAAGACATGAACTCATTTTGTAATTAATGCAGAATGTCATTATGAGCTTGTAGTTTCATCATAATTCAAATTCATGTTCACTCCTGTAAAGGCCAGGGGACAATAAACAAACTTTTAAATAGAGTGATTTTGTGCAAACAAAATAATAACTGTTGCAACTTTAAACCAACTGTGTATCAACATCTCTAAAGTGACGTAGTATATGAGCTGATTTTGTCATGTGCACTTGAAAGGGGAATGGTGAATCGAGTGTCACCTAGGTGAAACGCCTGCCAAGCTGCAGGCTACTGTTTGAGACAAGCAAACAACAAAATCGGTTGTGATTTAATGGGTTGTTATTCCAGCACCTTTTAGGCATGAAAAGCATTTGTTTTTCACCAAGACATTGCTGCTATTCCTGCCAGGATAGAGGCACAAAAAGCAACGGAGTGTTGCCAAGATATTGTTGCTGCCAGGAAAATTGCACAAAAACAGCTGTTTTTGAAGCTGTTGTTTTTTTTACTAAGACATCGCTGCTTTTTCTGCTGAGATAGAGGCATCAAAAGCACTTGTTTTTAAGCAAGACATTGGTGCTTTTCCTTCCAGGGTAGTGGCACCAAAAGCGATTGTTCTTAAGTGAGACATCACTGCTTTTTCTGCCAGGCAAAAAAAGGCAGTTGAGTTTTGCAGAGACATTGTTGCTTTTGGTGCTGGGATAGTGTCATGAAAGGCTGTTGTTTTAGCACAACATTCATGTTTTTCCTGCTGGGATAGACACACAAAAAGCAACTGTTTTCTATGGAGACATCACTGCTTTTCCTGCTGTTAAAGTGGCACGAAAAGCAGCTATTTTTTAAAGTGAGGCTTTTTACTGAGACATTGCTGCTTTTCCTGCTGGGATAGTGACACCAAAAGTGTTTTTTTTAAGTAAGACATTGTTACTTCTCCTACCATGATAGTGGCATGAAAAGCAATTGTTTTTAACCAAGACATCACTGCTTTTCTTGCTGGGATAGTGGCACCAAAAGTAGTTGTTTTTAAGCATTACATTGGTGCTTTTCCTACCAGCAAGTGATTGTTTCAAAACAAGACATTGCTCCTTTTCCTGCTGGAAATGTGCCCCCCAAATTGAGTATATTAAGCCAAAACATGATCTTTTCCTAACCATAACCCAATGGTTTCAGTGCCTAGATCTATCCACATGTTAACCACAGCATTGTTTAAGCAAAAAGTTTCAAGGAATCCATGAACAACTTACAATGTACCCATGGTTTTGAGAAATATACAATGCTAACATCTTTCCTGGCGACTGAATTGGTGTATGAATGAGACTATTTAATGTAAGACACTGCTTTCATCACCTCAATGCGCATTTACCCAACTCCGTGCCCTCATTATACTATACAGTGGGATAGAAATGATTCACTGCTCTAGTGTGTTTATGCACATACAAGAGAATGTATGTGTATGAGAATATACTGTATACGTGTATTTGGTGTGTTTGCTACAGTGCCAGCTTTAGGGGCTCCATGCTGGTGGAGGCCTGTGGGTCCAACATCTGCTCACAGCTGGTGGGAGACGTGCAGAAAAACCCGTCGTTCTCCAGCCCACTTGTCCCATCTTTCATCCACTCACACCGCTACATCGCCTCCTTTTTTTTACCCATCTTTTCTTCTAATCCCAGATCTCCGCCTTGCTTTATCAAACTCGGTCTTTCGTGTTCTCTCACTTCCTTTTTATCCCTTCTTCGCTCATGAGCTCCCAAACTGCACAGACATATTATGTCTAATGAATCCATAGAGAAAAAAGGAGATTGGAACATGGCATTATAAATCAAAACTGCTTCAAGAATTACAGAGAGCAGGTGACCTAACAAATTGACGTAATAAGAAGCAGTGGATTGGCTTTAATGGCTCTAAATTCTCTATGAATATTAAAAAGGTTTCTTAGAGTGTACACTCAAAGTGCTATTTCATTGTAAATGCTGCCAAAGTAGGTTTCAAAACTGTTCTGGATTTTCAATAAAAAGACACTGTGGTAATATTACTATGGGAAGCTCCAGGATTCTGGAGAAATGGTGTATATGAAACTGTAACTATTTTTAGACACTGTAAACTTGAGTGTCATAGATAAAGATAACTGCTTAGACGAGTAAATATCGCTAGTAAAATTGTAAGGAAGCCCCTGATGTAGCAATACAGTGAGAAATATGTAAATAGCAAAACTCTTCAGATTTTAAGTGAGCCTCCCTTCCCTTTGCACTTGTACCTTTTGTACTTACTGTCTGGCAGGCGGAATAGACAAGTGGTCTGTGCCAAATGCACTTCCTAATGTGGAAAGTAAATACAGCATACTATTGGAGCAAAAGGGAGGGATTTTGGACACAAAGAAAAATGGACAGGGAGAAAAGAGCAAGGGACTTGTTGATGTTGGCAAGGCCACCAAGACCAATGTAATTGTAAATGTAAGATTAGCATTAACTTAAACATCTTTGGAAAGTCTTTTGAATATCCATTCATTGTTTGGAAACTGCAGTGAGTTTGGCTGTAGCTTTTAGCCAAAGCAAGTGTCAATCCAAACTGATACTCCAGTGTCCATCTGGCTACTTGTCAGCTGGCTGAGTCGTTCCATCTCTCCATATCTGAAAAATAACTTTGCCAATCTTAGCACATGTAATACATTTAATCACTTTCCCAAAAACTAATGACTCATTTTACCTGCATTGTCTTTTCCTGGCATTGTGTTTTCTGTCTGCCTCTACTGACCTCGACCCCAGTATTGAAATGTTCCATTTTCTATTTTGTTGTATCATCTTAAATGGTATGACCTTGGATGGCAGAGCCTTCTGTCAAAGACATGCCAAGCTAAAATTGGCAAGCTTGACTTGCCACTGGTGCCACATGATTGAAGTGATATTTTTCTAAAATAACTGGTCTGGTCTGACCACTTAATCAGTCTTACTCTCTCATGCAATGCAAATGTCTGTGTAGCTTTCATAATCAATCATGAACAGTATGATTCGCATACATTTTGGACAGTATGTTGCATATATTCTGTATATCCTGCTCAAAACTTAATTTTCAAAGCCTTAATTGAGACTTAGGCCCTATCTACACATTTACAGATATTTTCAATAACAGACATGTTCCCCCTCCCTTTAAAATAATAATTATGCCAACATGACCTTAGTTTAAGAAAATATCTCCACACTAGAACACAAAAACGACCCCAACTGCCTGTTGATGTTAAGTGTCCTTTGCAGTCTCCCGTCATCACAAAGGTAGTAGAGAATACAAGCTAACGTTACCTTTTTGAAAACAACCACTGTAGTTCCCGTTCAATATAACGATAAAGGAGTTCACTCAAACATACAAGTGATGCTCTGTACATGTAAAGGTTTTCCCTCTATTCCTTACAACACTGCCACTCTGGATATGTTTCACCATCTGCTGGTTCGACTGGTCCTGATCCAAAACAGTTGTCTCTGGAAAACTAAGACGCTTAGGTCAAGCAAAAACATTAGGTGCAGCAGACGGCTTTGTCCATCTGTGAAGTGGTGCAGCAATACTATGTTCAAGTGTAATGTAGTCATCAGACCAAGCAGTGCTGACAAAATGTTAGCAAACCGATGGTCCATCATTGTTGTTTCCAGCATACACAGAAGCCCCTTTTCCACTGCAGGAACTTTTATCATTTACCCGGGATTTTGAAAAACCTTGGCGCATTTCCACTGAAATTACCTAGGGAAAAACTTTCCCTCAACCCCAAACTTTCCCTGAAAAAAGTACCTAGTAGGGGGGAGGACTTTTCAGATTCCTCAGATTTCCTGAGGGGCGGGCCTGTATGCTGAAGAACACTGATTGGTGGAAAACACACTTGAAGCGTTCCAAACTTCCATGCCAGTGTGGCTGCAAACTTTATTTAATTTCTACAAGCTTCACTTTGTTTGTGTTTTGATCATTTGGAAAATGGAGCAA
>JAPZEB010000020.1:18620688-18638394 GCA_029783705.1 Chaetodon striatus | reverse complement strand
AGTTTGTTTTCAGTCTCCATCAGTCACACAACATGTATTCTGTTAAGAGAATAAACCTTCAGATTGGACAAATAAAATTCATAAATCTGCAATGCAATAAAAATTAACGTCATATTGTTGAGTCGACATCGAAACCAATCAGCTGTTAGATCACGTGAGAGCCAGGTGGTGGAGAGCAACTGCAGTGCCTGGCTCTAAAAACTGCGGCCGCCTCGCTCTCGCGATTTTATTGCCGTCCACTTTTGTAATACGTCAGAGCAAGTCGGGACAAAGTCAGACACAAAACTAACCGGCATGCACTGTGCGCCGATCGCCGGTGATTGAATCTGCGCAGGCCTGGCTCATCTCAAACGAGCCTATTGTTTTGTCTTACCTGTAGTGCTGTTTATCAGCCTAGATTGTTTTGGTGTGAGTTGCCGAGTGTTGGAGATATCAGCTGTAGAGATGTCTGCCTGTAGAGATGGCACTCGGCTTTTGGTGCTCAAAGTACCAAAAATTACATTTGAAAACTCAACAGCAATGACTCCTTCCAGAAATCATGACCCGGTTACTCAAGATAATCCACAGACCTTGTTGTGAGCAGTTTCATGTAGGAGCTATTTTGTTTCTACCAAACTACACCCGCCAACTGTAAAAAAATAGTTTCTATGTAAAACTGCTCACAATAAGGTCTTTGGAATATCTTAATTAACTAGGTCATGATTTCTGGAAAGAGACATTGCTGCTGAGTTTTTCAAATGTATTGTTTGTGCTTTGAGCACCACAAGCTGAGTGCCATCCAGTTCCATTATATTGAAGAGAAGGCAGACATTTCCACAACCGAAGCAAGTAAGAGGCAAAATACATATTTTTGATTTGGGGATGAACTGTTCCTACAAAGTCTAATCCTTACTTTGGTGTTTATTTTTAAACCTTAACCTTGCTCTTGATAATCTTTATCCTACATTGATAACGCTGACTCTTCTGAACAGAGGCTATCTGGGTCCAGGTGGGATCGGGGACATGGGCCTGTATGCTAACTGCACCGGTGGCGCAGCTGGTTACATTGATCGATGGCTGCTTGGAGACAGCCACATCTACCAGAATCCCTCGTCCCGGGTAAGCGATCGGCAAAACAACTCAAACATACCAACAGCAGTCACATTTAGTCTTTTTATAACTTGGGATGTTAAGCTTGAGCTTACATATCAGGTTTCTCTAAGAGGCCCATACACAATCACTGACCCCAACCATGCTAAAGCTACAGGTGATGCAAGGATAAACTTATTTACAACATTCCCCATCTGTTTCCATTTTAATGAAGGTGATTTATGCAACTCGTATGCCATATGATCCAGAAGGCGTTCTTGGCAGCATCAACTCTATCCTCATGGCTTTTCTTGGATTACAGGTCTGTAGTGTGTATTTGTCTGGTTCTCGTTTACTATTTGCTTCTTGTTTTTACTCATATTTCTGATGTCAAATTGATAATAACAAACCAAACAAAATCAAATTTGAATTTATTGATTGTACTTTTAATTGTCTCCAGGCAGGAAAAATAATCTTACACTACAGAGATCTCCACACAAGTATAATGTCAAGGTTTCTAATATGGGGTCTCGTATTGGTGAGTACATGAACCCTTTTGCCTCTGTAGTATGTACACACGTGTGTTAATTTATTGTCACTTCCAAGTATATCAAATGAGTCATTGTTTGCTTTTCTAGATGAATAATAAAGCCTTTTGTAACACACAGGGAGTCATATCAGCAGCTCTGACCAAGTGTTCCACAGACCAGGGCTTCATTCCTGTTAACAAGAACTTATGGTAAAGTTTGCTTTTACGCACTTTCAGATGGAAGATGTGGTTTTGCTTAGCAATAGCTGTTTATATCTGCTGACCAAATGTTTGAGGAAGTCGCTAAAGGGAATGAACAGTTTAAAAAGTTATGAGAGACATTCTCCGCTTTTATTATTGCTGTGTATCACCCTATCTGATATCTTAAGTTCATAGGTCTTTTGTTTATGTGTTAGTACTTTAGTGCTGTAGGGTTTTATTGTGGCTGTGATGCTATTACTTGTTTCTTTTGAGTGGTATGTTTCCTTGTTTGGGCTTTTTTAATGCCTACTGCAGAAATACATTTTGTAGTCCCTTCTTCCCTGTTTTAAAAACACATTATGTGAGATCCCTCTCCAACTTTATACTGTTGTATAATTCACAAAATTCCAGTACTTTCCAGGTCTCCGCAATTGTGTTTCGTTGCCAGCCAGCTACCTCCCTCATCCTAAGTACACACATATTTCATCTTAAAAGTCTAACAGTCCAACAGTGCTACTAGGCCAAAGTGGTCACCCATCCATGCCAGTTTACCAGTGCATGGGATCATCCACACAGCCAGACCTTCAGCACAAGTCACTGCTTATAAAAGGGTTTTGTTAAATTGCTGTGTCTTGTGTGGCAGTTCAACAAGAGAGAATTAACAGAAAACCTTCAGACAAATGACAGCTGTCCAAACCTACAAGAATATCCTTTATAAATATTTGTAGTAGAATGTTTGTGTTCATTTCACTTCTAGGTCACTGTCCTATGTGACAACACTGGCCTGCTTTGCATATGTGCTGCTAGTGCTGGTCTACTACACCGTGGATGTGAAGAAGTGGTGGTCTGGAGCACCTTTCTACTACCCTGGTGAGCACTGCACTATTTTGTCTACGCTCAGGATCAGTAGACAATTTCAACAATATGCATTTTGTAGAAACTTACAATAAGTATTTATGGGAACACCCTAATACGGTGGAAAACAAAGCATCTGCTACCAGGCAGAGTTGTCGTGTGGCTTTCTGCAAGTCAAATAAATCTCTAGAATCTAGAGTTAAAAGGAAGTTGTCAGTGTGGGACCTATTTTCCCATGTTTTTGTGTCAAAGTGACTAATGAGAACAACAATTTTTGAAATTGGTCCAGTATTGAGCGAGAGTGCTGCAGCCAGCAGCAGCCAGGCAGCAGTACAAGCACTATGTCCACACCGACAATTTACATCCACTGAAAATGCTTGTTTTTCCACTGACTGGCTTAGATTGTTATTTTAAGTGTCTGACAATATTATGGAAAGGATCCCTACAGAGCCAGACCTTTTTGTGAAAGAGTAAGATATTTTTTGTTAAACCACAAAGAGACCCCAAATCACCATCATTAAATCCACCAGACTCCATTTAAGCTAACATTAATTTTTATTATCGTAAAATGCAATTCATTCAAAGTTGAGAGAAACAAACTAAAACTCACAGAAACCATCTTGGTTCGTCTCTCCACTGTTCCAACAATCACCAGCTCTGGTTAGTTGAAATAAACCCTTAATCTACCCTGTTAGATGTCAAGATATAGCCTGGCAAGACCATCCTACGTATCAGTCTGGACTTGCTGCTGCCCCAAACACTTTCCAGAAATGAAAGGCCAATCGCAGCCAGTCAGGGATCCACATAGCGGTTGACAGCGAAGGCAGCCAATCAGGGTCTGCTTTGTAAATTGACCTAAAATGAAGGCTGCAGCTTGCAGAACAGCAACAAACAACGGTAAGTGAAGTTATTGCAGAAATATAGTCAATAACAATAATTGAACAAGAACAAGAATATGCACTCGCAGATCTGATTTTGGTTTATCAACTGGCTCCACTGGTGATGAAGAGGATGGTTACCAGTGTTTTGTTATGTTAACTGACTGAAGGAGTTTGTCTGTCAAGGCGAGCACTCCCGCCCACTGAAAGCAAAACAGAATGTTGAGCTCACATCATCAAGATGGAGTTAACAGGCTTGTAAAAACATGCTGACTACACATGCTAAAATCACTGTGAATTTAAACAGACTCTGGTGTGTTTGGTGAGTGATTTTGGGGCTGTTTCTGGTCAAACAAAAAAGATCTAATGTTCTGTCCATACAGTGTTGGATTGTTTAGCCACTCATGAAAAAGTTTGAGCCTCTGAGGACCTGTAGGTGTGAGATTTACAAATCCCTGCATGATACAATTACACATTGTCAAACATAGACTAATGGTGTTGACGTTAGCAACGTTAGTGCTGCTACACTGTCTCGAAACATTCATGGAATTCACCAGAACATGTTAGTCTATTACACCATAGTATTAATGGCTGTTTGGTACTGATATCATGGTAGGTTTAAACTAGACACCAACCGTATCTATTGGGCTATGATATCACAAATGAGCTGTGCACATGGTTTCACTTGTTTGCGCCTTTAAATCAATCTTCCATTTCTCACACTATTATAGTATTTTCATTTGGTTTGAAATGAGTATAGGGGTCAAGTATTTGTGGAGCTGTAGTAAAATATTAGTACATGTATGATTATTAAGTCTCCACAATCACCAATGTGTCTCAATTCTGTCTGTAAATTTGCAGAGAAATTAGATCTACCACTTTTAAATTCACTCCTCACTCTTACTATGTGCATGCTTTCAGGTATGAACTCCATCCTTGTGTACGTGGGTCATGAAGTGTTTGAGGACTACTTCCCCTTCCGTTGGCGTATGGCCAACAGCCAATCCCACGCCGAACACCTGACCCAGAACCTCGTGGCTACTTCCTGTTGGGTCTTGATCTCCTACTTATTCTACAGAAAGAAGGTTTTCTGGAAGATTTAGAAGCGGAGTCCCTAAATAATGGGACATTCAGACGGCGATACCAGAGGACATTGGACATCTTTTTTTTTTTGTTAAAAGGATCTATGGTGGTTCTCTGTCTTCTTCTGTCAAAACGGCACATCCTTTATGTTTTTTAATTTCTTTTTTGATTTTCTAGTCACTACTTTAAAGGACCATATATGTTCATTGACATTTTCCAAAGATCCTCAGATATGAAGCAGCTGACCCCTGCTGAATATCTTAACTGACTCAGGAACAACTCGTCAAAGAACATTTTGTGCAAACTGACAGTGTTAATCTGCTATCTGACTGGGTTATAGATGCTGGTTTTCATTCCTCATATTGTACCACAGACGACAGCAGTAGGGTGTTGAGTTAGCGGTTTAACCAGCCCTAGCTGACTTCCCCTTGGGAAAATCCCTGCTGCCATCTTTATGTACTGTTGCATTACTCTGAAAACTGAAGTGGGTTTTTGTGAGATTGACAGGAGCAGGAGGAGGAGGCGTTAAATTATGAACCCTCAAGAGAAAGGGCTAACAAGAATGTAGTATGATCCTTCGTCATTTCCACTGCACAGTGGAAGGTGGAGGTGATATTTAAACAAGGGTAAAACCAAATGTAGAGGTTTTAACATGTGAAAGTTTAACATCTGCAATATATCGTTCCACAGTTGTCTGTTTTCCATTTGCAATCCTCTTCTTCCTTGCTCAGCAGGAGTCCAGTAGTGTGACATATGATGCTGCGTGTTGCCTGTTGCTGAGGGGAAGTGAAGGAGGGCATGCCAGATGACTCATAAAACCCACTGGAGGTTACTTGCTTTGCAGTTTGGCCAATGCAGAAGCATGCGTGTGTATGAGTTCATCTTTTTGATCAGGTTTTGAAAAAAATAAGTCATGGAACTGACCTTTTTGATTTTGTTACACATGCTATTTTTTATGTTGCCATTGGCAAAAATTATTTGCCCTTGCTAAAAGTTTATTTCTGAGTTGCCACTTTTTCACATTTTGTCAAATGTCCCATGAGTTTCTAGAAAGTTATTATACTGTATGTTGCACATGTACAGTAGTTTAATTATGAAATTTAGAAATATATATTTGACCATGTCTTTTCTCACTGTAAAACTGTTGCCATTACTCCCATAATACTGTAAAAATGTTCTCCCTTCTAAGACTGGCAGTTTATATAAAGATCACTTTTATTAACACGTTTTACAAAATCATGGTTAAAATGTGGAATATCCGAGTGCTGTGAGAGATCTTGGATTAACTGTTCATCTAGTACTGTCTAAATTGATGAAATTCATTTTGCCAAACTTTTATACATTTATTTTTTATATTCACCATTTCAAAATAAGTTTATGTAATAAAATATATTCCAAAATATCATTGCTGTTTGAGTTTGGTTTATCAGGATGATTTAGCAGGATGTAAGATGCAAGCATGGACAGTGTACGCCAAAAGGCACAACCAAGTGGCTGGGATAGTGTACGGGAACATCTGTACCAAGTGTGGACTAGAAGTCCCCAAGTCCACCGAAAGTGGTTAAGAACACCTGGGCTAAGATCCTGTGGGACTTCAAGTTCCAGACTGGCAAGCACCAGCTAACCAACCAGACATAGTAGTGGTTAACAAGGAGTAGAAGAGGGCAGTTGTGGTAGATGTGTTTATCCCAGCTAAGAGTAACATCAGGAAGAAAGAGCACAGAAAAAGACTGAGACGTACCAGGGGCTGGGACACTTAAAAAAAAAAAAACCGAGGAAGATGAAATTTGCATATTTTTGTTATGTATGATTGTTTGTTAGCTAAGGAGAAAATGAAAGGGCCATCTGGGGTGCAGTACAAAAAAAAAGACAAAATTTGCAAATTTTATTGCTATGTATTGTTTTGATTTGTCATTTGCTCTTGTTATTTTTGTAATAAAAAATACGTACAAAAGTTAATATTTATCATCATAACAATAATAATTGGGGGGCAGGGGGGGCCGCCCAGGGCGCTGAATATGCTAGGTCTGGCACTGACGCATACTAATGTTTCTCTAAGAAAAATATCTGCTAGTCTTTTAAAAGCCATGTGAAGAATTTATATAAGAATATATAGTTCAAGTGTTACAGTTCAAGTTCACTCTTCAAGCTGTGTCTCCAGCTCTTCAGAGTACAGAGGTGTAGCTTGCTTTATTGCTCAATAAGGCGTGGGAATCGAGTTACAGTGTGGGTGCCTTGTGAAAAAAAAACCCAAGTTGTGAGAGTGCCTCTTCATCTCGCGATACAATTGCTCCATCTTCATTCGTGTCTATTGTGAGAGTTTTTGCGTTCTCGCGCGACTTTGTAACTTTCCCACGCCTGTTGTTTTGGCGTCTGCCCTCTGCCCGTCGCCACTCCCTCCCCCTCTTCTCACCCCTCACACCTCCCCCTCTGTCTCCCCCTGCTTTTCCTTCCAGTCTGCTTCTTCTGTTGTGCCGTTGGCTTTGGTGAAGGGGGCTGGGGGAGGGATCTCGCGATTGTTGGACCTTTTTTTTTCCAAGGGGGGAGAGTTATTTGGAAGATGGCGCCCGTTGTTACGGGGTAAGTGCTGAAATTCAAAGCATAATGATATAGAAAAAAAGTTTTTTCTTGTGGTAGACCGTTGCCAGTTTATGGTGTTTTTAAGTGATGTTTTTGGGTGTTAAAGTGTGTTGGCTTTGGCTCAGTGAGCTTAGCTCTCACAGTGCTACTTTGTGGCATGATGTGGGGTCAGTTGTGCTTAACTATTCTTCGTAGTATCGTCTGGTTTCTCTGCCATTTGTTGAGTTGTCGTATTACGATTTTGACTCTGTTTGAAACTATTTTCGAACTTTTTGTCAATCTATAGTTTTGCATTTTGACTTATTTACTTTTTATGCCCGTGTCTATTTAATTTTCGTTTTACCAAATTGACAAGAGTTACAATGTAACGTTATTATCTTTACAAACTATTCACACTGCTACATTGTTACAGTAACGTCATAACAGTAGTTGTAGCTAGATTAGCTAAGCATCGTCCTTAGCACAAATTCATTGGTTAAAGTTAATTTCCTTATATCAGAAAGTTGCTCAAAAGGAGAATTGTAAGTTCACAGTGCTACTGTACCACTGTACTGTTAAACTTTCCGTCTCCTTATTACATACTGTGTACATTAGCACAAAGCCTTCACCATGTGTGGATCTGTGGTCTTGCACTTTTGTCTGAGCTCTTAACACAGTGTGATAGTAAGTGCCCCTGTATTACAGGTGCCACTGACACTGTGCACTTTGTCACTCGTTTTTTTCACCCACTTTCAGTCAATTCAATTCAGTTTATTATTGTCATTCTCCATATACAGCAGCATACAATAAGCAAAATGTTGTTAAATGAGGTCAGGTGCAAGACATTCAACATTGATGTCACAACATTTAAGTACAGTGAAGTGCATTTCGAATACTCATAAGAATAAAAACAACTAAGTGCAGAGAAAAAACATTGCATTGTATTGTAAAGGGACGCACAATGATATCAGCATATCATCGGTATTAGCCAATATTGGCTTTAAAGTGAACTATAAGAATGGGTCAACATGCCTTTTTAAATTTTTCTAATTTTGCACAGTGAATGAATATTACAGACATTGAAAAGTATTCTATCTCATGTCTTAATCTGCCAGTGGGCCATCACGATAAGAGTGTGCATGCATAATATGATGTTAATTCTACCACAAAAGAGACCTGATGATCACTAAACACGTGGGGGAAAAAAAACAAAAAAAAACTTTATTAGTATAGTAAACTATTTTAGAATAGGTATCGGTTATTGGCCAAATGAGTTGTTAGATATCGGCATATCGGCTACTGGTAAAAAAAAAAAAAAAAATCCAATATCATGCATCCCTAGAAATGACCTGTTCACACAACAAAGTGATTATCTGGATAAAAATTTAAATTATTTTTAGAGTACATTAAAAACATGTATATTAAAAACATATATACAGAATAAGAAAAGCAGTGGACAGGTTTTTCAGTCTAAGCAGTGTCAGTGAGCGGTCATACAGTAAATATCCATGCTGTGTATGAGTCCTCATGATGTGGAAGGCAGCAGAGTGTATAGAAGTTTGTTTTTATCTCTGCAGCACTAAAACCACGTGTAAACACTCTGCACCCTGATGTTTTTGTTTTGCAGGAAGTTTGGTGAGCGACCTCAGCGTTTGACAAGGTAGAGATACACATAGGCACCCCTCAGAGTGTAAACAACTCAAAGCATTCAAATCAGTGCAGAAGTGAAAACAACTTGATTAAAGTTTAGAAAAGTTTTGTTTGTGTAAGTGTTAACATGTTTTTCCCTTTTCAGGGAGGCTATGAGGAATTACTTGAAGGAAAAAGATGATCAAACAGTGCTCATACTGCATGCAAAAGTTGCACAGAAGTCATATGGCAATGAAAAAAGGTCTGTGTGGGACTCTGTAAAGCTTGTGTGTATTTTATGGACAAATCAATACTATTAAAAACTTGTATTGTGTTTTTTTTTTAACCTCTGCTTGTGTCATTTAGGTTTTTCTGCCCTCCACCATGTGTGTATCTGTTGGGCAGTGGCTGGAAGAAGAAGTTAGAGAAGATGGAGAAAGAGGGTTGCACAGAGCAGGAGGCCCAGCCATGTGCATTCATTGGGATAGGCAACAGTGAGCAGGAGATGCAGCAACTCAATCTGGAAGGGAAGGTGAGTAGGCAAATTATATTTCCATATAAATGTGTTGGTAATCTTCACACACTCTTCCTGTGCTTATCTCATTCCAGCAATAAACAAGGCCCTTGTTTGGCATGTTGTCGTGTTTTATCATTGCACCAGTGTTACTAATGAACTCTCAGGAGACAAGGGAAGTGAAAGGGAGACAAGCAAAACCGCACACACAAAAACCCCTAATCTGTATTATTTTTTCCCCTTGCATTAGCACTTCTGCACAGCTAAGACACTGTATATCAGTGACTCAGATAAAAGGAAACACTTCATGCTGTCTGTGAAGATGTTGTATGGGAACAGTGCCAACATAGGAGTTTTCCTCAGCAAGAGGATCAAGGTCATCTCCAAGCCCTCCAAGAAGAAACAGTCCCTGAAAAATGCAGATTGTGAGTCACGGGATGTGTCAACACACATACACACTCGCTCATGTAAAGACAGCTGTATGGTTTCACCACACACTGACCACTTATCTCTCCTCCTTTGTCCTTTGCTTTGTCCCCAGTGTGTATAGCTTCAGGGACTAAGGTGGCGTTGTTTAACCGTCTGCGTTCCCAGACGGTCAGTACCAGGTATCTTCATGTGGAGGGGGGGAATTTTCTTGCCAGCTCCAAACAGTGGGGAGCTTTCTACATCCACCTCTGTAAGTATTTATCTGTGTTTCAGTTCATTAAAAATTATTTTTTTCCCCATTTTATTTTATACTCTGTGTTCATTTCCATGGTTTCCATTTTTATTAATGTTTCTTCTTTTTCATGTATCCCTTGACTGTTGATCAGGAGCACCTATTTAAAGGTGGAGAAAGATATTTAGTTTTGTGTTCTGTGTCATTTTGTCAGTGGACGATGAGGAGTCTGAAGGAGAGGAGTTTGCTGTGAGAGATGGTTATATTCACTATGGCCAGACGGTCAAATTGGTCTGCTCTGTTACTGGCATGGCCCTGCCCAGACTGGTACGCATGTGTCTTTATCATTTCATATGTCACTTGTCTGTTTTTTGTGAGAAAGTGAGCAGTCATTTCACTGGTGTACTTAATCTACACGCAGGGGTGTTTGTAACTGTACAGATGTGTTTGCGTTAGTTTTCAGATGCTTACATTATATGTTTCTGTGTATTTATGATGGCTGCGTTTGCCTCAATTCTTCAGATCATTCGCAAAGTGGACAAGCAGACTGCATTAGTGGATGCAGATGACCCAGTGTCCCAGCTTCACAAGTGTGCCTTCTACCTTAAAGACACAGACAGAATGTATCTCTGTCTCTCACAGGAGAGGATCATCCAGTTCCAGGTGTGCAATCACAAACACACAGACACCCATAGCAAGTTTTTGGTTGTTGTTTAGTTTTGAGTGATTTTTAATTTTGTTTTTGAATCATATTCTTGTAACATTACAGTTCCAGTTTTTTGTACTGATTAAAAAAAACAGCTAGGTTTGATTAAAATCTTTTTTTTTTTTAATCTTGAGTTTTCCTAAAGTTGCAAAATTGGTGGAGCTGTTTGTTCCGGATGTATTTCTCCCCACCCTGTATGGCCGATCCAAATTATTAATTTTTTTTAGTAATTTTCTCAGTGTTACTGACCATAGAAACATGGGAATATTTTGGCTAACATTGTTGCTACAGGTCAATGTTGTGCCCATCAGTTTTAACTATTCTAACTTTTTTCTGAGAAATCAAGTTCGTCTGTCATGACCAACAACTCTAAATACAGTACCCATGAAACTCAACCACTTTTACTATGGAGAAAAAGCCTGCCAGCGGTGCAAATTATGGCTGTAGTAAATTCGAAACACTTTGTCCTTGCAGTTGGCAACAAAACACAGCACCATAGTTGCCAGTTTCATTCAACATTCACCCAGACTTCAAACATAAATTGGTTTAAGCTGCAGATTGTGTTATTAAAGGGGAACTACGCCAATTTTCAAAATAAAGAAGTAAGTCTTAAACTTGTGATGTCATAGGGTATAAAGTCTGGAGCTGCTCAATAGACAATGAATGGTAAAAGATTTTCTAGATGACACTGCAGCACTCAGGGGAATGTTCTGAGTGTGTGACTAAATTTTCCGTTTCACAAAATCAGACTCCCATTCATTGTCTGTGGAGCAGCTCCAGACTTAATACTTAATGACTCACAAGTTTGAAGCTTACTTCTCTGGTTTCTGACTTTGAGAGAGGGTAACTCAGGTTCACAAATATTGACTGAACCTTCCTAGACCTTACAATTAACATATTGGAATTCTTAGTTCAGGCGATGTTCCCCTTTAAGCTGCAGATTGTGTTATTAAGCTGCTGCTTGTATCACCAGTTTTCTCAACAGTGTAATCTTTATCTTCCGTCTGCTGTTAGATGTAGCACATTTTTAAACTTTGCAATAGGGTGATTTTTGTGAAAACTCTCCTTGTCTTAGTGAGTTGCAGTTGTTTTCTCACCTGATGTTTTTATATACGCAAGCTTGTACCTTCAACTTTTAATCTCAACTAGAACAATTTCAAGTTTATCTGAGCTTAAACTATGAGCCTGTTAATACCTGTTATTAACATGGCGTTTTGGTGATCAGAACACAAGTGGACAGCTGAGACACATCACCATTCACACCTGTGTCTATCATACCTCATCAGCTGACCACCTGTGCTCACATGTCATTACTGCCTATGTCACTTACACTAGAAGATCAAGGAGTTATTATATCCACACTCTGGCAGCATGCTTGCCAGTCATGTTAGTGTTTATGTTGATACTGCTGGAGATATTGCTGTCTTCAGAATTCAACATGTCACCTTCCACCTTCCAAAATGATGTATAGTCACGCAGAGCTTTGTCCAGGTCATATAGCATTAGCACACGCTCTCACCTAAACAACCGCCACGCCCTGCACTAATGGTGTAGCCATTGTCAGGGACGCATCAAGATGCATTAGTGTTTATACCACAAAAGATATGTGGTCAGCTGTGTCACCTCGGGAAGCAGTTTAAGTGATCAGATCACTATGCGTCTTGGTGATTGCTTACACTTGTACTTAGCTCTGTCCACTTGTGATTGGATCACCCAAGACACGTTAATACCAGGTATAAACAGGTTTTATGAGTCACCTAATATCGTCTATCAAGACTGTCACCAGTAGCGAAAGTGAGAGCTCCTCCTGCTTTACAACTCTTTGTATAAAGTCAGATGTTACGATCTAAAATGTGGCTTATTTTATTAAACAAAAGAAAATGTCCTTTGTAGAAAAAGATTAATACTCTTGCTGGTAAGTAAGGGTGTATAAACTAGTATTATGTTACCTCTGTGATGTTTCTGTGGGTAGCTTTTCAAAAACTGTTATCACAAGTTGGGATATTGCTGCCTGCAGACGGCAGAATATTAACCCATCTGCCCACAGCAGGTGTGTGTTGTGAAATTAGTACCCACATAGGTCTACTCATTTGTTTTAATGAGCATTCCAGGGCAGGAGAAGAGAGTCTCATTTCCCTGTCTAATCCTTGTCTTTGCCAAGCTCCTCCTTGACATAATGGTATCTTGCTCAAATGAGTTTTTCCCCTTGTTAGATATAAAAGTGGGAAGTGAAATTTATTTCTATGTTGTTGTTTTTTCCTTTTTCTAAAGGCCACACAGTGCTCCAAAGAAAGTAACAAGGAGATTGTTAACGATGGGGCTTCCTGGACTATCATTAGCACTGACAAGGCAGAGTACACCTTTTATGAGGGTATGGGCCCCGTCCCAACACCGGTCACACCTGTCCCTGTGGTGGAAAGTCTGCAGGTATGCATGTAGCCTTTTCTTTTGAAACTATGCTTGTTATGCATTTTATCAGTGAACATGAGTGCCACTCTGGTTACCAAGTACTTCCTCTTTTAGATGTTATTGAGCCTGTAGGGACCTTTTAAAGACATATAACCTTTTCTGTGTATCTGTGTCTAGTTAAACGGTGGAGGAGATGTAGCTATGTTAGAGCTGACTGGACAGAACTTCACCCCCAACCTCAGAGTGTGGTTCGGAGATGTGGAGGCTGACACCATGTACAGGTGAGTGTTTATATCTGTGTGTGAACATTATTGTGTAATAGCTCAAATGAACCTTGTCTCATCCGTCTGTCTGCTCAGATGTGGAGAGAGCGTTCTGTGTGTGGTGCCAGACATTTCTGCCTTCAGGGAGGGCTGGCGCTGGGTGAGACAGCCGGTTCAGGTTCCTGTCACGCTAGTCCGCAATGATGGCGTCATCTACGCCACCGCCCTCACCTTCACCTACACCCCTGAACCGGGGCCCCGACCCCACTGCAGTGCTGCTGGCGCCATCCTGCGGACACATAGCACCTCTTCTTCATCACCAGCATCTTCGTCTTCACCCTCATCCTCGTTGGGGGGGCTCGGGGACGGCCACGGTGCTTACAACAGCAGTGACTCAGGCATGTCGTCGGGGGCGTCGACCATGTCGGTGCTCTCATAGTAATACTTCTTCTGTTTGTGTGCTTTGAATGACTGAGTGAGAAAATGTGTGCATGTACTTGAGAGCCAAAGAGGCTCATGGACCTGTGAAGAATTGCACACAGACTCCGAAACTCTTCATCAAAGATCAACTGTGATCATCAGGAACGCTGAAGAGAGTTGGGGATGAAGACAAGCTTAAAGAGAATACTTGGGATAACAGAAACTTTTCTTTAGCTCCCTCTTCTGGTTTGTTGGGGACATGTCAAAAGCTCTACTCAAAGGATCTTGATATTCAATAAGTTCACCTTAAAGAAGAAGAATCTGCCGTCTATCTCTCACAACAACCTGATTTTTACAAGAAGCATCTTGTTTTTTATACGCCTGTGGATTTGGAAGTGATTCTCACTATGCTCTCTGTCTGCTGAGATCATGTTTTTACTGAAAAGCTTGCTGAGTCGTCTGTTGTGTGCAAGGGAAAATTTTGTTTTAAGAGTAACATAGTTTTTACGGACCAAGGAATATTATTATATTATTTTATTCATATTATATTTTATAAGCTTTTGCCGAGGTACATTTTTTTATGATACTGCATAGTAATATCACTTTTGTTACCAAATAGAATTTGTCATGTTTTTGACTCCTTTTTGAGTTTGTGTCAATCTTCTAGGTCACTGGGCTTAACTGATCAGTCCCTGAAACTTTCCCCTACCTTTTATATCAAAGATAACTTTTTTGATGAATGAAGATGTATGTTTGGGATAATTTGTAATACACTAACAGTGTATTCTGGGAGACCAAGGCCTGTGCTTTCTAATCATTTTTGTACCAGAGTCCCTCTTTTACCATAGCTGCAGTGCTTTTTATTTCACAGTGGGGAGGCCTTTAAACAAAATTATAATTTATGTAAATTACTATAAAGCTAAGAAACATAGAAGGAAGGTCAAAACTAATATCTGTCTAGTCATTCTGTGCACATTGCTCAGCCTTTTTGGAGGGGCCTTAAGTTTTCTTTTGTGTTTGTGCTTATGTGTTGAATGAAGAGCTTTAACATCGTCTCTGCCTGTAGCCTTGTAGCCTGTAGCTATGTTCTCACAGTCCAAGTACACTCAGTAAACCCAGCAGTTTCACGCTGGGATTGAGCCTTGTTGAACCTGGTTTTGTCAAATGTGTGCTCTGACTCCAAATACAGTCAAACTTATTTTAATACAGTCAGCTGTGGTTGTGCTTTGGGTCCCATACGATGTACGGATTCAAACTCCTAGTGTGTTCTGCCTCTCCATCTGCCTTGTGCAGCAGGTTTAACATAAAAATGTAACTTTGAACTCATTTACTAAACTAGTCGGGAATTATGTTGTTGCCTTAAGAACCACTACACAGTTTGTCTTGTTTAATATTTCTCTCAAATAATCCTCATTTACATCAGTCTTTGTGTTTGTACTGTGTATCATGTTTCAAGATTGAGTTTCAAGTAAATGTGTTGACCAGCTTACTGCCAGTTTTCATGACGATGATGTGAATCGCTTCATTTGTGTATGTTTTCAGCATGCCTAAGGAGGAGGTTTATGGCTGCACAGCTACAAAAATCCAGAGACACCTCTTTGTGCAACACCAGAAAAGATGTTGGCGTTGTACGTTTCTGCAAACTATGGATATATGTTGTGTCACTAACACTGTGGTTAATGTATGGTTAGATTTAGGCACAAAAACCACTAGGTTATGGTTAGGAAAGATCATGTTTTGGCTTAAAATACCTGGTCTCTGAGGCACAATCCCAACTGGAAAAACAACCACTTTTTGTGCCACTATCCTGGCAGGAAACACAGTGAAGGTTTGACAAAAAAACACTTGCTTTTCATGGCACTATCCACGCCGGAAAAACGACGATCACCAAAACACCCACACAGCAACCTGCTAAAAAACAACTGTTTTTGTTGTTTGACTTTAACAGTAGTCTGCAGTGATTTGCAGGCCTCTTTCCTAGGTGACACCCATCCACTATCCCCTCCACCACTAAATGACAGTCAGCTTATGTATTACATCACTTTAAAAATGATATTGATGCATATGAAACATGCAAATGTAATGTTTTTGGGGTTTGAAGAAACACACAATGAGAACATGGCGACTTCCTCTGGCACCTGGGCTGCTTTGTGGTCCCACTGAGTCCCGTCTGATCAGTCCACTCTCCATTTTACTTTTGTGATCACAGCATATAGTTTGATGTTTTATCTCTCGATTTGATTTAGTGTTTTACATCAAACCAGCCACAGCAGCTTGATGATGGATTTAAGTATCACATAAGCATTGCAGTAGTCTGGTTCTGGGGCATTTGGGGTCACAACTGATATTTTTCATTCCAAGTTATTGAATTGTGGGTCACTGCACTGCCTAAGTCACCCTGTTCTGCATGATGTCTACAAGGCCAGGTGTGATGTAAGTTAGTACTGTCAGAACGTCAACTGTGAGCTAACGTGTAAATCGACCACAACTTGTCATCATCATCCTGGCAGCTTTTTGAGCATTTTAATGGCTCTGGCATCAAAGTGTATTTACTTTCATATCCCTCCTTTTGTTTACCACCGCTCTTTCCCGATATGATGACATCCCTGTGTCTTTTCAGTCTGGTGTATTACAAAAACAATCCACCAAGGTTCTTCAGTGAATGGTCATGAATAAAAACAAGCTGAAGCTGAGTGTCACTCGTGTAAGTGTTTCGTTGGCTGTAAGAGTATTTCAACCGGTTTATTTTTTTGGTTTGTTTTTCTTCCTTTGTCTCATCATCATCATCATCATCATCATCATCATCGAGCAGATTCATTTATACTCTATACTCACTTAGATCCTGCAGAGGCCTTACTGAACATGTGCCACTTGGGCATGCTCCACAGGGTAGAGGTCAAAGCAGCCCCACTATTTTTAAACTGGGAGCCGAATAGCTGGAATGAAATCTGACACTTTGTTACTGTTTAAGTGTGTGTGTGTGAGTGTGTGTGTAGCACTGTGGTCTGTTTGTGTCCCTCACGCTCTTGACGTTTCTAGTAACAATTTTAGTTTGAAGAGTGTGTACGTCTGAGTGTGTTTCAGAAATCGCAAGCCACGTATAGACGCCATTGGATATCTCACCAACAGGTGTACAAACATTTACTAAGTCCATCCACATAGCTTAAAGATCTGTGAACAAGCATACAACTGTCAGACCCAGACAGCCTGGCCATGACATGACATATGACACACTATTCCTGGTATGATAGTCTTGATCTCACTTCCCACAGTGGGGTCTTTGGAGGCTATAATTGATCCTACAGCCAGTAGATAAGTGAACCAAAAAAACAGCAGAGAGTAAAAAAAAAAAAAAAAACATTCAGTAGGAGCGACAGTTCTGCTGGTTTTACGCATCAGTGTGATGGATCATAAGCTGTTGCTCAGTTCTGTTGGCCTATCCAGAACCTGCATATTGAGGTCACTGGATCACCGCTGCAGCTCTGTGTGCTGGGTGGGGGGGTTGGGAAACATAATGAAGTGTTAGGGGCCCTGTTGCTAGAGAGGCAGAGAGAGAGGGTCAGGGGGAATGAGGGGAGAGGCTGTCAGTTCCGCGTAAGAACGTCACATCTCGACGTCTCTTTTGGGAAAGGAGTGACAGAAGAGAGTCGGACAAGTGCGATTATCTGGCGCATAAAGAGACCAAACAGCCTCCAGCTGGACACCAAGAACAGAGAAGCAGTCTGCATCCTGAGCAGGATCATAGGCTCACTTTGCCGTCCTATCACAATAACATCTGGCCTTTAAAAAGTGTGTTTTCACGCGCCCTTTAAATCGGTTCCTGTGATATTTTTTTTCCATTGGATGTAATGATGGATGAACTTCAGGACTTGTTTATCATAACTTTTTATTAGGCCTAGTATGGATTTATAAAACCTTCCAGTTTTTGTCG
>JAPZEB010000020.1:18604310-18614911 GCA_029783705.1 Chaetodon striatus | reverse complement strand
AAACATCAAGGTAAATTTCTTGTATGTGAAAACCTGCTTGGCAAAAACCAGATTCTGATTCTTATTCTGATCAACACCCAACAAGAAAGAGAATATGAACATATTTCCAAAAATATTCCATCATTTCTTTACTGTGACCAATTAAATTTTGGATAAATTATCTAAAACAAGCAGCCAAAGCATCTTATGGGCAGAAATAGTGACAAATTTTTACATTACAAAAGGCAAAACCAACTCTGTAAGGTGGAAAAGAAACGGTTGCATTGTGCATGTCCAGAATAGCTGGTGCCCTCACTTAACGTGGTCAGAAATGCAAGAATACTTCTGCACAAGAAAAAACCTGAGAGGCAGAGACGGTAACAAGGTCAACGATGCTTCTGTTGTGTCAAGTATCATCTAGCATCACCACTTAACGTTCAATAAAAACATTTTACAGACACAGACAGACGAGGAAACGCACACTGAACTCTCAGCTCAGTCAGACAGAAATCTTAATAACCACACAGAGCTCAGCTGCCCTGCAAAAATCTCATTCTGAGATGCCCTGAATAATTCAGCTGCACATTACATTCAACCAGCAGCCTACAGGGGAAACTCAAATGTTATTACAGTGGAGGGAAATGCAACACAAGCCATTTTGATAGCATCATAAAGTGGGCCTCCTTAAATTAAAAAAAAAAAACCACACACCATTAAATAGTCATTAAAACATTTTACCTTCATGTGAACTGTATGAGCTTGATGTTGGATTGTGGATTTAGATACTAAAAATAAACGTATGCTATTATCTAAAATGTGGATTAAATATATGTGAAATTTAATAAAGCTCCTGGATGTGTTTTCAGTTTAACATGTTACTATTTCAGTCACACTGATGACCCTGTTGAACACTGATCATATGGTCATGCATGTGATCAATAATATCATTTTCAAACAAGCAAAGCGTCTAAATAAATGCAGTGAAAATACATTATCTCAGTATGTAGTTACAGCCTGAACCAGGAGCAGAGATGACACCGACATTAGCAGCTGAGAGCAGAAACATGATGCTGAGCTCAGCTGTCAAACTGGGTGTGCAAACAAGCCGCGAGCGGAGGAAACGAGCTGCGCGTCCCCGACGACATGTTCTGGTGTTTTAATTTCACTAGGTTTCTATTACAGATAAATAAAAGAAAATGATAGTGTATTTCGTACCTGAACATCGCCCCAGACAGTGATGTTTATCAGTCCATGGTGTCCGCTGCTGAGAGCTGCAGAGATGTCTGCTCCGCTCTGCGCCCTATTTAAAGGACAGTACACCCTAAATGTAAATATTATCCAGTCTCATATGTGAGGCTCAGGTTTGATTAAAGTCTCAAATAGTCTACATTTGTATTTCGATGTCAAATTCAGGGAAACTAGTGCAGATAACCACGGTAAAAACCGGTTAAATGCCAAAGGAAAACAAACATGTTTTAGGGTGGATTTCCTCTGTAGTCACCTGCTCTGTTGTGTTCACGAGCTTCACTGCGGCTCACAGACTGCGCATAGCAACCTCATAGCAACGCATTGTTAATGTGAAGTTAGCACCACCTGCTGGTCAGAGACTGTAACAGCGACAGGTATTATAAAATATGTGTTTACAAAACCTAATGCTAATGGTTTTATTTTTCATGTTGTACAGACAGTTTCACAAAAAATATGTATTTAAAAAACTTGAAAAAAAATATATATATATATATACAATACCGGTAGGTTGTTGTGTCAATTAACAGTGTAATTTGTGCTCCAAGTTTAAGACTCTAATATAGTGTTGATTTATTTTGTGTATTATTTTATTGCATATATTTTATTTATCTGTATCACATTTTACTTTAACTCATGATATTGCCTGTCTATCTCTTTGTTGTTGCTTATTCTCTGATCTTCTGTGACGTTCTCCCATATTACTGTCTCTATGTTCACAAGACTATGTGAAATAAAGATTTTTTTCAATAAAAAAAAAAAAAAAAAAGATAACTGATAATGTACTTTCGTGCCAAGCAGGCTGTATAGACATTTTATATAAACAATGAAAAGAAAAGAAAAAGAGAAAAGTTATGAATTTAAAAAGTGTCTTTGTCTTTGCCACATCAAAAAGCTGATTTAATAAGCAACATTTTTAAGTAGGTCAAAGTTATAAGATGAAATCTTATATACATATACATAGTAAGTCAAACCTATCAGGTAATAAGTCCAAATCTTAATTTAAGAAGTCAAAATTAGAACATAGGAAATCTAAACTATTAGATTAAAAAGTCAAAATCTTAATTTAAGAACTCAAAATCAGGAGTGTCTCAAAATTGTCAGATTAGAAACTCAAATTTTAACTCGAGAGGTCAAAATGAGGACATAAGAAGTCCAAACTATCAGATAATAGGTCCAATATATGAAGAGGAGATAAAGAGTCCAAATCATAAAATACAAAAAACCCTCAAAGGTTTGAAACGCTGAGTCAACAAACACACAAACAAACAAACAAACAAACAAGAAAAGAGCCACGTTCACAACGTCCAACACGTCCTGACGTGACGTGACACGTTACCATGGTAACCCACACAGCGGAGACCCCAAACAGTCTCTGTCAGCTGAGCTGAGGCATCATGTCCACTCTGAAGAAGAAAAGCAGCTTGTCTCGGGGACAGACAGACTGGGAGGAGACAGACAGCGTCAGAAAGTCCATGTTGGCGGTTGTTCACGGAGAGATGAGAGAGGTTTGTACCGGAGTGACGTCACCGTGCAGCGAGCTAACGTGGCTACATGACGAGGAGCGGTGATAACGGTGATCACGGTGATCACGGTCCGGTAACGTCATCACACTCTTCAAATAGGCCCCAAAACATTAAAAGCAGCCTGGCTTACTGCGTTCAGTTACACTTTTGTGAGTCAGAGTGCAGCAGTAATGAATCAATTAGCCTTTGACTTTAATATCAGCCCATCATGATTTATCTGTTGATTGTATTTGTTTTATTAACCTGAAAACTACTAACTAAAGTTACTGAGATGTAGGCCTGTGGAGCAAAAGCATAAAGTAACATAACATGGAAATTCTCAAATAAAGAACCTCAAAATTGTACCTCAGTACAGTCATGTATCATCACTGAACAGGTCTAGTGGGCGCAGGCTCAGGATGAGACTCATGTCACATAGAGATTCAAAAGAACCACAGAGAGACAAAAATAATTACAAAAAGTGGCAAAATATTACAACACAGACACAAAATTACCACAAAGAGACAGAAAACCACAAAAAACAGACAAATTACCTCAAGATGACTACAAAGAGACACAAAACAACAACAACAAAAAGAGGCAAAACAACCACGAACTCTGTGTTTTGTTCTTCTGTGGGAGAAGGGGTAGGTCCTTTTGCATATCTGTTAACTGTTAGCTAACTATCACCATGTAGGCGATGTGGTGACCGACCATTGAGGGTGAAAAGTGTCCAATTTTTCCACACTCAACTTTTTGATTGTTATGAATGCACCATCCAGGTAGTCATAGTGCACAGCATTTTGCTGTAATTCTCAGTGTAAATGCACTTATGCACTGAACATAGCAAGTATAAGTACAGACGTATCAGATTTGAGATGCAACAAGTCTCTTGTGCGATGTTGTCCAAGCTGTTCACTGTAAAACCAGTTGCTGTAAAGACTCATGATATAACAAGCTGAACTCTGACATCTGTGTGCAGGATTGCAGCCAATGAGCCTTCATTCCTGAGTGGCCATCTGAGGGTACAGGACCAGAGAGACAAACAGAAGCTCAACATCAAAGCTCTGGATGTTGTTCTGTTTGGACCGCCCACACGTAAGGAGTCACTCTATTCCCTCGCCCTGCTCTTATGTCTCTTTAGTGTATCAGTTCCTGTTCTGCCTATTCAGCTCACATACCAATCAACTCTCCCAGTTTCCTCAGACCTTAACAGCATCTAAAGGACAACTACTAACATTCTTCCATTTTAATGTCCCTCCAAGAAAGCTGTAGCAATTTCCTCATCATTAAAAAGAAACAGACAAAAAAAAAAACTTTAATGGATCAATCAGTTAACAAAGTTACTAAATGTGCTGATTTTATTCACACCATATCTCAACCTTGAAACTCAAATACTACTCATTTCAAGGTATATTTTAAACAGTGTGGCAGTGGTTGTGTATTCACTGTCACCTAAAAGCCACAGTGACAGGAGGTGGTTTATGGTACTGAATAAATAAACATACTAGTATGTGTCACAGTGTGTATGCCACAGTGGGAAAAGCACAGGTGAAAGTAATAAAATCAGTGGTGGGGAATCCATGTAAGTGCTTTGTGTTCAGGTTCCTGGTATTGTGCATGCTGGCTTACTGACTCACTGTCATGGCTTACTGAGACACTTGAATAGAACACAGCCATTGTTAATGTCATTAGTAACACCTGTGCTTTTTCCACTGTACACATGTAGAGTGTTGAGGAGAAGTCTAATCAGGCATAATAAGTGAAAACACCTTTATGGATTGGTGTGCAGGGGTTTTAAAGCTGCAGTTTTAACAAAAAAAAAATAAATTGAAACTCACTATATCCTGACAGCAGTACATGACACAGATGATCTGAGAAAAAAAATAATGTGCCTCTGCTTCCTCCTAGTGCTCGTGATAGCATTTGCAAGAATCTACCACGGCTGAATAAAAACAATCAGTTTCACAGGATTTTGTGACCCACCATGTTGGAAACAGCTGAGCCAAAACCAAGCCACTGGCAGGAGCAAACTTTCTCATTGTACACCTAAACAGTACACTAAAGTATGTTTCTGAAAACCTTAAAGGCAAGAAATAGGCAATGCAGTAACAGATTCTTGATTCATATTTGATCAGCACTGCCCTAGTTTGACCACAGTTCAGGAGCAGTGATTGACATGGCTGACAGCTGTGTTAGAGATGCCTAGGCTCTGGTCAGTTGTTCTCATTAAGGCGCGGTGGGTTCTTGCAAATGCCATCAGAAGCAGTAGAGGGACGCTGAGGAACGTGTTTTTTTCCCCCACAAATAATCTGTCTTATGTACTGCTGTCAGGATACAGTGACACTTTCAGCAAATATGACAAAAAAGTCATTTTTAAAAAAGTTACCAGTCACAGCTTTAGGTGCCGCACACATGCTGTGTCTTTAATCGCCTGGAAAATGCAAGGTCAGGCGCTGGGTGGTTCTCTTGTGACTTTCCTATACCAGCTTTCAAGAGCACAACAGCAGGGTGCGTCTGAGGTTGTTAAGCAACCTCAACAAGCACCATACAATAGCCTAGTTACCTGAAATCCTGAGTGTAGAGCTGATCTTCTTCCAGGCGTTGCTTGTGCATAGGCCTATTATCCGAGGGACAGATGTAAAGCTCAGGTAGCCCTGCACTAAAATGATCAGCTTCTTCTCCATATCTATCACAGACTGATATTTATGGAAGAAGAAAAAAGATATCTGTTGGCTGTGATTGGTTGGTCCTCGTCACATGACATATGGCGGTGCTGCTGCGTTCCAAAGTTGAACTCAGTTTATCTCAGGTTGTACATAGTGGATATTGGATAAACTATGGTGGAAAAACATGGCATGTGTACGGAAATATGAAAGATGCTAGTTTGGCATGTTTTTCAAGGTGTTTTGGGCTTACTCATTGTTTCTAGCTTTATGTGTCACATTCAGTCTATTATCCCATCATCTGTGATGCATTTGTAATCCATCCACCACTAATAATGATCAATCAACCTTCCATTTCACCACAGGTCCCCCTCATAACTACATGAAGGACCTGCTTCTCATTGTATCTGTGGTGATGGGAGTTGGAGGCTGTTGGTTTGCTCAGGCCCAAAACAAAGCCAGTAAAATCCACATTGCCAGGATGATGAAAGATTTGGAAAGTCTGCAGAGGGCTGAACAGAGCCTCATAGATCTGCAGGAACAGTGAGTATTCCGTTACCAGTCTCTTTCTCTTGCTATACATTATTGAGTTGACTTTGCTTTGTTTGATTGTAATAAAAAAATTTCATCTTCTCAGACTTGAGCGAGCACAGGAAGAAAAACGTAATGTCGCTGAGGAGAAACAGAACCTGGAGGAGAAGATGAGGGATGAGATCATGGGGGCGCAGGAGGAGGCTTACCGTCTGCATGAGCTGAGGCAGGGAGCTGTCAGTGAGCTCAGCCGCCTCCGATATGCAGAGGAAGAGCTGGAGCAGGTAGGCACACCACTGGTGGAATGCTGCACTAGATGCTCCTTGCAATAGTTTAAAAAGTCTAAAGTACAGAAAGAAAATAATTTAAACTTTAAGTGGAGTTTCCAACAATTCTTCTACATACTAATCTCTAACATTTGACTGATGCCATCCCCCTAGGTGCGTGGAGCACTGAAGCAGGCGGAGAAGGACATGCAGGCTAGCTGGACAGCCTCAGAGGCCCTCCAGCTATGGTTGCAGCTGACACATGAGGTGGAGGTCCAGTACTACAATGTCAAGAAGCATAGTGCAGAACTACAGCTTGCCACCGCCAAGGAAGAGGTAATGCACGATGAGGGGGGACACGCATGAAAAACACAGGAGTGATATATGGATTGACTGCCCTGGCAACGTAACTGCAGAAAATGTAAAGGATATCTACATTATTATAATATCTAACATCTTACCTACATACCTATGAACTTACCTGCACCTGTGCTTCCTTGCAGGCAGAGAGGATTAAGAAGAAGAGGAGTTCTGTGTTTGGGACTCTCCATGTTGCCCACAGCTCCTCTCTAGACCAAGTTGACCACAAGATCCTGGAGGCCAAGTGAGTCTCTGTGCAAGTTTTGTTCTTGTCTGTCACAGTAAATATGAAACATGTGTCACGAAGGTCTTTGTATCTTCCAAAGGAATGCCTTGTCTGAAGTGACAGCGTGCCTACGGGAGCGCCTCCATCGCTGGCAGCAGATCGAGCGCCTCTGTGGCTTCCCCATCATTAGGAATCCCGGCCTATCAAACCTCACTGCCCAGCTCTACTCAGACTCAGTTCCTCTTGGGCTTCCCAGAGTGCTCCAGCCATCTTGTTCATGCCATAGCTCCGTCCATGGATCTATAGAGGATCTGTTAGAAGAGTCTCCAATCTTACCACAGATGCCAGGTAAGTCACAGGAATGATACCTTTTTGATAATTTATTTGGATAGCGTCCACAAACAATACAATAGCGTCCACAAAGTATTCAGATCTGCTGCCTATGGAGGCCATGATCCCTCATGTTCCATTAATTCCTCACCCATCTGTATGTTTATACTATATCCTCCAGAGACCAAAACTTTTGTTAAAAACTAAACACAATCAATGATAATTAAGTCCTATTGTTCTCAAAGAGACAATAGTAAAGTCCCTGTGTCTTCATAAGAGTAATTCTAAATTAACAGTGTCTTAGCTTGTTATTGTTGCTAAATTTGGTCAAATTTGTTGCCATATCAAAATACAAACATTATTAATCACAAATAAACAAGTTTCACCCATAAAATGTGATCAGGTTTGGGACCTTGTCCACTTTTGTGTCGGGATCAGCTGCAGACTGACTGGCACAGATGGCTGACATCTTGTTTTTACATGGATTTGCTCTTACTACCACTAGATGGTACAAAAAGTGTCAATGAACGAGGACAGCAGGTCTTAGTTAAGCAGAATGAAATCCAAGAAGTTAACCCAAAATGTGATGTCCTCATATGAGGACACAGGGTCTCAGGAGGATATGGTGTCAGTCAATACAATGCTGCAAAATGTAGCAAATGTGTTGAGTAAATCAAACAATCAATATAAACCCTGTAAATGAATTGCTTCACAACTGGCATGTTTTGCACAGATTTATGAACCAGGAGTCAATGATACACATACATGATTTAAAAAAAAAATGTATTATTTTTCTTTTGGCAACTGAGCTAACAAAAATGTGTGGTCAAACTGTGCTGTGCTAGTTTCTGATGTTACTAGTCCTTTAAGGTTGTAAACTAGAGGTACATATTCTGTCACTTCTGCCACTGTTATATGTTATTGATCAGTTTCAATGATTGGTTTGTCTTTGGCTTTCCTCCAGTTCCACCACTGAAGCGCTCTCCTCGAACCCGAGGATCCACCATATGTCGATCTCGTCGTTCCGGTGTTATAACTCAGCCACCGACAGCCATGATCTCCCCAGACCCTGACCTTCTTATCCCCATCCGAGCCCCACACCCTTGCGAGGAAGAGGGAGTCTTAATGAAAATTCTAAAGAAACAGTATGTGTTCTTGCCCATAACATTTAGAGGCCAATCTATTTTTACACACTGCTCATGTTAAACCATTAGATATAAGCAGCTTTTGTGTTGATACAATTTCTATCTCCTGACTTCTTCCTTCTTCCCTTCCTTGTCTTCTCTTTCCTTTATTCTTCACTTCCTTTCTCTCACCAACAGAGACTCCCAAGAGAGGTTCACAGACACAGAATATATGACCTCACCTCCTCTAAGCAAAATGTTCCCTAGTCCCACTGTTGACACTTCCTCTCAAAAGCTCTATCATGATGAAACTGAACTGCTTTCAGACAGCTCCATCACAAAGCCTTTGAGTACAGAAGTAGAAGCGGTTGTTGAATCTCCAGTTCGCAAAGTTTCTGTAGAAGAGCTTGAAGCTTCAGCAGATGTTTCATGCAGGAAGGTGCCAAAAGACACAGTGTTGGATACCTCTTTGGAAGTCCCTTCTTTGAAGATATCCAAAGATGAGCCTTTGATTGAAGCTACATCAAGGAAGATATCCAGAGACAGGAGTGAAGTGCCCATGGATGCTGCAGTTAGAAAGGAACTTCCCAGTGAGTTGGATGTAGAATTTCCCAGCAGGAAAGCAGAGCGAGATACAAAAGGGGATTTGATGGACACTATTTCAAAGAATGTATACAGGGAAATAAGTGATTTACCTGTGGATGTGAGAAAGCTGATTTGGAATGAATTAGAAGCAACAACAGATGTGACATATAGGAAGATATCAAGAGATATGATGGGGGCTTCGATTGACAGTGCCTCAAGAAAGATAACACGAGATGATGTTGAGCGTCAGTATGACTCAGTATCCAGAAAGATTACAAAAGATTCAATGGGAATGTCCTTAGACACAGGTTCTAGAACGCTCCCACGGAACAAAGGAGAATGCCAGCTTGATTCTTCGGTAAGGGCGTTAGCAAAGGACAAAGCAGTCGAGGCAGCTAGAACACCACCAAGAAAGATATCCAGAGATGAACTAGAGTATTGTGCAGATACTGCTTCCATAAAGATGCTACCAAGAGAGAGATTTGAAGCACTTATGGATACCTCATCCTCTACAGAGAAGAAAGAGTTTGGTTTAGACCCATCACCAAGTAGAAGGATCCTGAGAGAAGAACGAGAGATGTCTGCTGGTTCTCTCAGAAGGAGAATACTAAGAATGCCAAGAGATGACATAGACACTTCCATAGACACTCCCACAGGTAAAATCTCCTGGGATAGAGTTGATGTTCCAATGGAAATACCTGAACAGTCAATACTGACGGAAGAGCTGGGAGTATCCGATTCAAGTCCATCTCTCAGTCAAATTGGACAGCCAGACCTTATGGTAACCTCCCAGGTACCATGGAAGTCCTCATCAGACCTTTACACTGGCCCATTGAGCCAGCTTGTGTATGATGGAATCCTTGAGAAGTCCTGCAACTCCATGGCCATTACACCAACCAGCCTCTCTTCCTCAACACCCAACCTACCCCAGGGCAGGCTGCCAGCAGAGACGGCGCCACCAGTGCCACCACCGAGGGCTACCATCCCACCTCCAGCATCATCCTCTGAGAATGGAGATGAGAAGCACAAGCAGAAGGAAAAGACCAAGAAATCCTTACGGCTCAAAAATCTGTTTAAAAAGAAAAATGAGTCAACTCCAGAGAAGATTCAAAGTGGTCTTCAGAAACTCTGACGATCAGCTTAGAAATGGTTTCTTTTTGTCTTTCTTAAAAGAGAAAAAAAAACATTTCATTGAATCAGAAAGTAGAGTTTCATACCTTATTTAAGATATCTCATCTCTGTTTTCTTTTCTGTTATTAAGTCTTATGTAGACATGTGGTTGATACCATATGCTATTTTAGATGCATATTTTTTGAGGGTTTGCCTCTAGTTGAGGGATTGAATGATGTTTTAACTGATGCTGCTCTTCTGTGTAACAGAGGCAATGCTTGAATTCACTTTAAATCTCAATTGAATACATTTTGTGGCATAGAAATTGAATGCATTTTAGGTCTATGCAAAAATGTAGTTTAATTAAGTAATGTCCCGATCAAAGCTGATTTCTGTATGTGTTTTTTTTTTTTTTTTTTTACATGCTTTGCTCACACATTTGAAGTGGGGAGTCTAAGTTGGAAAAAATGTGATGTAACATATTTCCATGCACTAATCAGGACTTGGTCATATTTGAATTAGAATATGGTCACAGCTGAGGGATGATTTGATTTTCAGATTATTAAACCTCACCTATCAGTCCTAATGATGCAGGTTAGGTGAGTTTTTGGTTTGGACTCTGAATAAATAATATCTAAGGATGTTCATCTCTTAACTTTACATTTGATTGTTGC
>JAPZEB010000020.1:18533710-18555168 GCA_029783705.1 Chaetodon striatus | reverse complement strand
AGCGAGTAGCCCAAGCATGGGAGCCAGAGTAGTAAAGCAAGCCCTGATGCACGCAGCGTGAACGCAGAGGAGGAGAGCAAAAAAAAAAAAAAAAAAAAAGAAGAGAGGCACTCAAGACTGAAGAGAAAGAAAAAGGAGAAACAAGAAGAAGACCCAGGCTGCAGCTGAGAGGGGGGGGAAGCTACAGTGTGTCAACTCCACACACTCTTTGCATCCCAACTGTTAATTCTGTCTCAGCATCTCGCAACAAGAAGACGTCTGTAACAATGATTTCCTGGCTGCTGCTGCTGCTTCTTCTCTACTGCTTTGCCAGCACGGGTGAGTGAACAAGCTTTTTTTTTTTCTTTCCTCTCCCCGCTGTCACTGTCTGCAAGTTTGGATGCAGTTTGAAGCCGCTCTCTGTGCCGGAGCTCCGAGCAGCATGTGATGTAATATCAGCTACTGGTGAATTGGTCATCGGTGTCTTTTTTTTTTTTAATTTATTTATTTGTTTTCACACCAGCGTGGAAACCCCCCCCTCTCGTGTCCTGCTGAAACTCCCGCTAGTGCTGAAATGTCTCGCTGGATTCTGTTGCATCCTCTGAAAGTGATGTCTTAGTTTGTGCTCAGTGGGCTCAGAGCCAAGCTTATGCTGGGGGTGTAAGGGGAAAATGTTTGGGGATGATGATAACCACAGGTTTCACAGCGCCCAAGTTTTACGCACAAGGAAATTGGAGATGCGTATTCCTTGATGCGAATCCTTGATGCTGTGTGTAACTGCTACACATGCCGTATGTTCTGTAAGATTGTATGCATAGACAATCCGGTTTCTCTTGCTATTTAAATCAGCTTGCATTTGCACGACACAGTCAAGGAGTCTCTGTTTGACCAGACTGTGCGCATGTTTGTTCCAACCAAACTTTCCGTCTGTCGCACTCTTTGCTGATGCAATAAATCGTGAGACAAATGAGTAAATTAAGTGAGAGTTGGAAAAGTGCTGATTGAAAAAGCTTTAAAGGCTCTGACTGGTCTTATTGATTTTTGTTGCCCCCTATCCTGTTGCTCGTGATGACTTCACATTTGCCACGGTTCAAGTCCACTCACTGAATCTGAAATGTGTGGCTTGTGTGTGTTCACACTGGAAAGTTTTCCAGAAATGTGACAGAAATGTTTAACGACAGTTGAGATCATTGTTGCAGTGGCAGTGTTTCCCCTAAACTCTCCTGGAGTACCCCATGTCCTGCATGGTTTGGATCTCTCCCTGCTCCAGCACAGCTGATTTAAATGATCAGCTTGTTATCAAGCAGCTTCAGGACTTCTTAATGAGCTGATCATTTAATCAGCTGTGTTGGAGCAGGTAGACACCCAAAACATGCAGGACATGGGGTATGTAGAAATAAAGGGAAAGCTGAAGATATCCCTTTGTTTTGCTCTGTAAAGGAGCATAAACTAAATCTAAACTAGACTGCATAGAAAGCTTTTTTTTTTTTGAGCCCATGAAAGCCGCAAGACACACGTAACCTGATACCATATAGTGACAGCCACAGCCACCTCAGCAACAGTACAGAAACACTGTGAGACGAGGCAAAAACTTTGTAATGCCATTATGCTCCTTTAATAAAGCACCATGCTGTTCTCCCCATTCCCGTCTCCCCCGTGGGATTCAATCTAATTCACCTGTTGTGCCTCTGACTTCTTGTTTTAACTTGCTCACTCATCTGGAGGCCCAGCTCTAAATGGATATCTTCCAAATGTTATTGCTCAACTTAATGTTGAGGTTGAGCGTTCTCAGTCAGCCGTGTGTGACTTGGGCTAGAAAACCTGCCTAGTCAGGCTGAATCTGCACACGCACGCACACACACACACACACACGCACCCGCACATGCACTCAGAAGGCTGTGGCACACCACCACTAATTTGAATCTGACACTGGTAATAAAGCCTTTAATATGGCTCTCAGTAGCTCTCTTTCAGGCACCGTACATCAACTCTCAAGAGGATAGCAGCTTTATTGCCTGGTTTTATGAGAGTATGAGTGTGTGCTGGTGTTGGAGCACACTGAGTCGACCCCCCCCTCCTACCCCCTTTTTGTCTGAGAGGGGGCATTTGCCACAGTTTCCAAATGACTGCTTCATTTGCAGAAGCAATGCTTTATAGCACTGTGCTCCCCAGTGCACCACACAAAAGGGTTTTTAGCTGAAAAATCGAGCAAGGTCTCTCCTGCTTCAGCTAATATGCAGTGTTTGGGAAACACACAGGTGAGGTCAACTTGCCTCAGAGTTAGTGGGATTCTCTAATTAGAGAGGCTGCACATTTCGTATTGCTCACTCCTCTGGGCTTTTAGAGCTGTAATCCACAGCAGGCTGGGGGGCTGTGTCCGAATCACACAGTAGCAAAGCATCCTCAGAGCTGCAGCTGTCAGAACTTGGACAACCTCGAGCCCTGTTAATAACCCGTACACTCTGTGCCAGATCCCCATGCTCAGCAAAACCGGTTATCATGCACTGTTTAAGGAGATTGCAGGTGAGCAATCTCTTTATGCATGCAGATGAGCGCAGGCCAACACATGCAGCACATACATACAAACGGCTGTGACTTCCCCTTTTCACAGAAAATTACCAAGTGTGTTGATTTGCATTTGTTGTGGGTGGAATCAGAGTGCGAGGACATCAGCCTGAACCAAAAGAGGAGGAGATGAGAGAAAGGAAGGAGACAAAGAATCCCCGCTGCCATCTGACTCTCCTTCTGGAGATGGCAGCCTTCCTCCTGTGTTCTTGTCGTCCTAGGCTGGCTTTGGCACCGATAGTTCGGCACAAAACATGGGAGAGAGGAAGAGTGTGGGAGAGACAAAAGCCTACTGACTGACACTTGGAAATGGATGTCTCAGTGTGGACTTTGGATAAAGTTGAGGATGAAAATCATAGCACTGGAGGAGACTAGTTTTACATTTGCTTGCTAGTGTATCTTAAAGGTGCATTAGGAACCTTGTTGTACTGTTGGTAGAGAAAACATTTCAACCGAAGGACTTCCTTTCCCATGAATTGTGCAGTGTTGTGGCACTAATAATTCACTCAATTCATCATGTTGAACTGCTTATAAATGCTTACAATGATGCGTCATACACAAAAGGATGACCACAGACAGGGATACACAATAGTTGTATTTTGGTTCTTTAGCTCAGTATTTTCAGTATTTAAATTGTGAAGGTCTTTATTTTTGTGACTGCCAAGGACAATTTCTTCTAGCTGTATAACAGAGAAGAAAAATGAGACTTTATGGATTGTGTGCGAAGTGAGTGTTTTTGCTGCACTGTTTGGAGGCCAGACAGTGAAGAAGAAGAAGAATAATGAAGTCCTTTGTAATCTTGAAGATTGAGGTTATTAACAATCCATCTGATAAAAAGCATACATGCATACAAAGTATTCACATTTTTCTAAAAGGGACAGTGTGTAAGATTTACGGGCCTATAGCGAGGAGGACTGCAGTTGAAACTTCTCCTGGTAAGAATTCCCTCAGTGTTAACTGTTCAGTAGGTTTTAACCAGGAGCCAAATTATCCATAGAGGTCTCTACCTCTCAAAGACAAATGGAGCAGGTGATTAAAACCAGTAAAAATTAATAATAAAGCAGTTTTACCTTACAAATCAGTGTTTCTCTGACGCTGCCATCCACTAGCCAAGCACCTCCCAGTGTGTGCTCCCCTTTTTTTCCTCCTATAACTTAAGATCCAGATGCTCGGGAGGTTTTCACTGCGAGCCAAATTAACTGCAGAGGTCTCTTCCTCTCCAAAACAAACAGACCAGGTGATTGGAACCAGTAAAAAACTAAAATATCAAGTAAAAGATAAAAATAAAATTAATAATAAAGCAGTTTTACATTACAAATCAGCGTGTCTCTGACACTGTCGGCCTCCAGCCTAGCGCCTGCCCATGTGTCCTCCCCTTATTTTCTCCTACAGCTTAAGATCCAATCATTCAGGATGTTTTTACCGCGAGCCAAATAATCTGCAGAGGCCTCTTCCGCTCCAAAACAAATGGACCCAGTGACTTAATCTGTTAAAAACTCAGAATATAGCAGTTTTTGTTCCTGTCGTAACTATAGTGGCTGATGTGAAAACGTGAATGGCCCTATCTAACGCCACCTGCTGTCCATTCTGGAAACACTCTAGAAATATGGGTGTGCAACATGGCGAACTCCATAGACAAGGACTTGATCCCTATATAGATAAAAACAGCTCATTCACACTTAATGAAAACATGACAGTTCTTATTTTCAGGTAATTACTCACAAAAGAAAACATACTTTTTATATTTTATTCCATTTCTGCCATTATATCCACCTAAATCCTACACACTGAACCTTTAAGACTACGTAGTCATCATCAATCACAATACAAATCATAATGGCGCACCAACTGGGGGCACTTTTCATACCACTCATGAGCAACAAGTCCATTTATGTAGTTAATACTTCTCAGTTTAGACTACTATTACTAGGATACCAATGTAAGTCTTAATGAGAGCAAAATCTGTGTCTTCATCTGAGATAAATATGAATGGATATACCCCACTGGCTTGCTTGGCACCGGTTGGCCATTAATTTTGCGAGATTAATTAAATGTTTGCGTATTAATCATGATGGTGTAAAAGCTTCATATTCATACCCACTTGATTTAATATTGTTTGTCATGTTGACTGCATCCTTGTTTCTTTTATTAGTGTGAGGAAATAAGGTTATCCATTTTTTTCGCTGATCCTTTATTAAAGATGAACGTGTTTCAGTCTCGCATTAGGTTATTGTAAACACCATTCATTGCCAGTGCTTAGTGGTTGATGAGCAATAAAATGCTCATCAGCTTCTCTGTTGATTATACGAAGAGCAATCAGTGCTGAGTTGGCTACCAGGAGATCAACCTGACTCTGAACTTTCCCTTCAGCTCAGAGCAACTTTACAGCACATGTACCTCCTATGTGTGTCCTAAGTGGTTGTTGTTGTGAATCGACAGCAAGATTCATTCAGGGATCCGCAGGACTTGACCTCCAGATAACATTGCTGTCAGTCAGGTGAACGCACCATGACACAACACTTGAACCCTTTCTCTCGCCTGTGGTTGAAGAAGACAGGGGTTCGCTCCAGGGGCATGACCGGCACGTCACCTCAACTTTTGAACACAGGGAAGCCATATTGACTTTCCCAGTGGAGCGTGATTGTGCTTGTTTATGCCTCATCCGTCTTTAAGGACCACCCGCCTCACGTACACACATCTTTCAGTAGGTTGCTGTTCACCTTGGCTTGATTTCTGTGGTCAGAAATCAAGCCACAGACGTTTTGAGGCACTGCAGCATATAGCTCACGGCTGACACTGATATAAGAACTTGTGGAATGAAGCGGCTAAGAACTGATATCTTGTGTTGCTAGTCAGCATCTTTGCATGTCCTAAATTATTAAGAGGCCTTGTTTTCTCTATAATTTCTTTTTCACAGTTGTCAGGATATAAAAATCCCTAAACCGCATCCTTTCATCATAGACACTCTCTCGTAAAACCCATAATACTGGCATTCTGGTAAGTGTGTTAACAACACTGTCTTCCTCTTGCAAATAAAAAATTCAATCATAAGCAATAAAAGACACTTGTGCTTAATTTCCATACGTACAAGAGTATTACTGCTACAAGCTGACTTTAGTCTGGTTTGGCATTAGCAAACTTATCCTGTAAGTTGTTTTCGCACATGAACTCATTGTCTCATGGACATGGTCTAGAGAATCAGGTGCAGACATTGCCTGTTCACACTTGGAGCACGTAACAGGAGATTGTCCACGTCAGAGGTAGAGATGTTCTGATACCATTTTTTGTTTCTGATACTGATTCTAAATCCTAAGCTTGCGTATCGGCTGATACTGAGTACCGATCTGATACCGTTGTGCTAACCCTGTATGGATGTGAAATGATTGCTGTCAATGTGGTAAGGCATGGCTCAGGTTAAACCCTTTGTAACATACAGAGAATGAACGCCGTAGAACTTTCATTTATTATCTAAGTATGCTATTTTGCTAATGGCTAACACAGTCATTTCTTCCTCACTGCTCCTAAACAGTAGCTGGCTGCACAGTGCAACCTGCTGTGTTTAGACAGGACACAAATCAGTTTTTTTATATTTACCTACTGTAAATATATGATTTGGTTTTGGCGATGGTTGGCGCCTAAGCAGAGGGTGCAATAGGCAGGATAGACGTGAAAAGTATGCTGTGCAAATCAGAGCCTAATTTGGGCATAAACAACCGAGTCTCTTGCTGTTCTTTGAATTTATCTGATGATTTCGGCAACAGCCCTTCCCGACTCAAGTTCACAAATCTCATCGCATCTCCAGTTAGATATTTTTGTGGGCGTCTCCGTGAAAATGACCCTTCTTCTTCTCCCTCGGATGTTTGTATTCTTCTGCTTTCATGCCAGTTGCATGATAGAAATGTCATCAGCACGCCCACTCATTCTCTGTGAATTCTACAGACAATGACCTCCTCTATTCACAAATGGGCTCAATCAGACAACACAGACTTTGTACTAAGGATCTGGCAGGCTAAAATCTGTTTGTCTGGTCCAACTAGGGCTGTCCAGAACATGATTTTTGGGCCTTCGAAGCTTCAGTGATAATTACCAGCAAATATTTGAAGCTCTGACGCAACGAGACCACTCAAACCCGACCCTGCTTAAGGAGGACTTATTGATGCTGCTTTTGTGTGTGTGAGAAAGAGAGTGTGAGAGTGACTATTGCACTCAATGTGTCTGTAACTTCTTAATAACTCTGAACACCGCGGGTCGCGCTGCATCACTAGAGGCAAAGCAGGAGCTTCACCATAGTTGCCAGCCACGGATAATCGTCTGCATTTCGTCTCACCTGTTCCTTTCCTCATTAGACAGCCAATTTAATAGCTTGAAGCGAAGGTCAATGACTTCACTGAGGACGCTGGCCTCATTTGCGCCTGACACTTGCCACCTCCTTTCAATTTCCTCCACCGGCTTCCAGGTGAAAAAACGAAAAACAAAGCATTGCGATACTGATTTGGACGTTGATTACCTTTGGAACCACTGAAGCTTCGAAGCATTCGGGTCAGCCGTTTTGTGGCCTCACATACAGCTCCTCCGGGTAATGTCAAAATAAGCTCAGGGCTGCAGTGTATGAAAGGGGCTTATGTTTTAGCATGTCAGAGATTAATAGAGGTCAATACACCTTATCTCACCATGAAGCATGTATGTTGTTTCCCCCTTGTGATCCCATTTGGCTCTCAGTCAGGACGTCTAATGATGATGTCTTAAAGGCAGCTGACACAAGATAGTCTTAGGAAATTAAGCTACAATACATTGTGGCATTAAAATGTCATTATATGATGTATATACAGTGGCCAGGGTTCAGGAAAAGATGCAGAGGAAAATCCCTCTACAGTCATCTGATACAAAAATCATGAGTTTTGTCGACATTCTGACAGGCTGATATCTGTTTTTTAATAAAACCCAGTATCGGCGAGGTGATGTATCGGTCCAGCCCCGCAGCACGGCCCATACTTCCACTGAGATATTATTGGAAGTCATTGCTCAGAGGTATTGTGGCAGTGAGATTCATTAGGGTTCTCTTGCCGCCTTAAAAATGACAACGTAACAAGATGGCAGAAATGTAATATTGAAGAGGAATTTCTCAACCTCAGAGCCACTCCCCGGTCCTATACCATTCATTCTCTTCCTGCGAATGTCTGGCTGACATTTTGTTCGTACAATACTTAATATAACCAAACTCAACGGACGCTCAACCTGAGTACCTTCCTCCTCTCGTCCTCATCTAACCCAAATGCAATCTATTCTGGCAAACGGCATATTTTACAGCCAACAGTAAATATTTTACAGTGGTTGGATGTGCTTTTCCCTGCAACTACATCCAAAGGGTAAGCATGGCTCTGTCAATCCTTTTAACGCAGCGCTATGCAGCATTCATCTCCTCCAGATTATTGATGGATTAATAACCTCAGAACAAGTTAATGCACAGGAAGTTACAGACAAGGCTGCAGAGGCCCTGGGCTCCCTCAGCGCCACATCACAGCCATTAACCTTTCGCACAGGAGTCTATAATGACAACACACAGTCAGGTTGTTACCTCAAATCATCCTGATCAACTGGAAATCAATCCTCATTGATCAGTCTATGGATTTTGTTTTGGGGGTTGTGATATAGAGGGAGGCAGAGGACTGAGCGGAAGTGAAGGTTACAGTTACTATGTGGCATGTTTGGCTTTCTGAGCTGAAGCTAATGAGAAACCCTCCTGTTAATGATTGATGTTGCACAGTTGCAGCTTAAACCTCACTGAAAATTGGAAAAGAAGCTGAAGGCAGAGGAAGGGAGACACATTTTAAGGCTGGCTAGGTGGAGGGCCTGCCAACAAGTGACAGTCCGTAGATGGGGAGGTGTTGCTTGTTTGGTTGAGCATTATTTTTTAACAGTGCGTGTGTGGGTGTGTTTGTGTGTGTGTGTGTGTGTGTTAGTCCACTTGTGGTTGATTGCTGAACATGCTGTATCTTCTATTTTCTATTTACTCGGATTTCAGATTTTGTTTGCTGCAATCATTTCATCATTCAGCAGCCCAGCCAAGCAGTGTGAGGGTAAATAGTACATCAACATATTTTTTCCTATAGTATTGCAGACATGAATCTTGTTCTCTGTCGCCGAGATCTATGGCCATGTTGCACTTTGCGGTTCCATTGGTGTTTCCTGGCATCGCTCGGAGGCGGCTGGGGTAAACAAATGGCTGCAGCTATTGACAGAGCTGTTAGGTTGTGCACAGGCCGATGTGTTTTGTGTTGCAGGACGACAGGCACTTTGAAGAACTGAGCTGCTGATTTGATATGGGGAGGCAGTGTTTGCCCGCATTTTCCCAGCACAGCGCTATCTACCTGGACAGAGCTGGCTCTCTACATTGTTGATGTAGATATGTATGTGTTTTTATTTTATCTCTTTATTCAGAGCTTGACTCGCTCAGTCACACTCACACCAGTCACGCTGATACACTCTTACACACGTGTGCTTGTAGTTAAGATGGACAATGTTGCCAAAGATTGTTTATTTGCATGCGTATATGTGCGGACATAAGTATGCATGGTGCGTGAGTGTATGCAGAGAAGCATGTGTTTGCGTGTGGATCAGGCTCCACAACACCAATTACAACCCTATGCCTCTCTTTCGCAATATAAATGTAAATCAGCCTTTTAACTTGTACACAAGAACTCCTGGAGGGGGAGGGAGGGAGACATGGAGAGCGGGAACCAAGTACCTCACCTCTAGATAATGATGTGTTTCCTTGCCATTACCATGCAGCCCATCACAAAGGTGTTGTGCCGCTTGAATATAGTAGTGCACCTCACGCTTCCCCCAGTGGACACTTGTTTAGGGCTTTTGTTGTTTATTCCAGTCTGGTTGCTGCATAAAATAGGCTCTCTCCCTGTCGGCTGAGTGGACTGGGAGATAGTCTGCAAAGTAGCTCAGTCAGTAACTCGGTTGAACTGACCATTGTCTGCATCCCAGAGTGCCTCAGTGGCATCATGATGCTCTTGTCATTAATGCTCGGCATTTGTCTGTGATCTGATGCCCATGAGGCACAAACCTATCTGAGCGTGCTCTGTTTAATCTCGCCTCATTATTTTTCTACGCGGTAAACTAGGCGTAAGGGGGGTGGGGTGGGGGGTGGGTGGGGGGGTTGATGCCATCTTTTTAATGTGGAGCAGAAGCAATCACCACGGAGCTTATAATAAATGTTCTCCGCATGCTTTCTTTGAACCCGTCCCTGCAGATCTAGAAGGCTGTGCTCAGCAAGGACCTTTCTAATAAAGTCCCTCCTGATAAGGCCTGATAAAGTTTGCCTCTGAAGTTTTTTAGTCTTATATTGTGAATGGCTTCAGACACGCCTGGCGTCTTCAAAGTCAAACCTCCCTGGCTGGGTAAATAAAATTGATTGATGGTTGTGACATTCATCCCTCCTTTGAAAACGGTACTCGACACCTGCCCGTCTCTGGCAGCTTTATGGACAATTAGGACGCCTGTCCTACAACAGCTGATTAAATGTCTACACACAACAAATCCCAGCAGATCTAGTGATCGGGAAAGATACAGGGGGTGATTTTAATTTTCGAAAAGTTGATATTGTCTCCCTTGAGTTGATTGGTTGAATAATAATCACAGAACTGTGGCAGACACCATTATCGTGCCAATCATTGCTTATTCTTTGTTCATGTAGAAGAAGATATTTCATGCTTGGGCTGTAAAATGCTTTACAGAGACAGAATCAGATGAATTAAAAAATAAAAATAGATAAAATATATATAATTTGTTTGGCATTATGGCAGGAAACTTCTTTTTTTATTGTTAAAATAAAAAACAACGGATAAGACTCAAGTTTTGTCAAAGAACATGAAAGAATTGATGAGGACTAATAACAATGGCGAGCGCTATAGATCAGATAGACACGGCTTTGAAGGCTGTTCTTCATGTCTTCTCAATAGTTCTGACTTCGCTATGCTCCACTCTAAAAACCCTGGTAAAACAGGTACGTTTGCATGGCTTTGCCGCAGTGTGGACATAACACAACTTTAGATTCAGGAGGATATATTGGTCTCGAGTGACTGGTTAGGGAAAATCGGAGCCCCCTCCCTGTCATGAATATTGTTAAGAGTGGACACAATGTCAGACTGAAGATGGCGATGCAGAAAGACAGAGGTGATCACACTTTATTACAGCGGTTCCCAACTGGTCGAGTTTGCTGTCTGTTATTCAGTCACTCTACAGCAGGAAAGGGCACTTCAAAATAAAACCTCTCTGCGGGAAATTGACTGTACTTCAAGATAAAATGTGTTTTATACAAACTTAACACATTCACAAGTCACTTGCAGTCCATTCGGAGTGGACACCGGTTGGGAACTACTGCTTTAACGTCTATCTATTGCAAGTAATACAGTTTTAGTGATATTTATATTACATGCATATCGCATATTTTCCTCATATCGTGCAGCCTTAATACTAAACAGATGTTATTAAATAGGTCAGATGGTGCACAATGATCTGACTTAGCTACTGATGCTAACATCCATAATACTGATCCTAAGTATAATGCTAGCAGTTAACTGCTCATAAAGATTACATTTATCACTTTCATTCAAGTACAGTTAGCAGCAATTAGGTCCATTAGATAAGATGTTATACCTTTATATCCTTGGTAGAACTTATTACTTATAGTAACATCAGCTGTGTTCTTTAAGAAAAACACTGATGAAGTGAAGTATAAAATTAGCCGTCAGTTACTGTATACAGATGCTTTTGAGAAAAAAACTAGATAACAAGAAAAATGTGAGTGCTTTCATTATGCAGCTAAATGAAATCCTGTTTGTCGCGTGAAATTTCAACCTTGCTCATTTCCCATGATGTGAAAAAATAAAAATAAAAGTATTGTTTTTTTATATGTCACTTGCAACATCCCTGTTTCACCATCTGCTTTGCATGGGAGGATTTCCCACCCCGATATGACGTAAATCAAATATGGCCTCGGTCTGAATAAAACAAAAGGACAAACAACATATCCAAATCTCGCAGGGCTCATTCGCTGCTGCTTGGCACAGGCCCAAGTCATAAACAGCCCAAAATGAGCCCCACTGTCCCCCATATCCATTAGCCTGTATCCAGCAGGCACAGAGTGGGCATTAAATATGCCTCCCGCTTCTTCATTAGCAACAACAACAACAAAAGAAAGTTACAAAAAATTGTGGCCTTACACGGAGAAGACACGACTCAAGCCAAGACTCGGTTAAGGTCCGCAAGCCCTGTCACAGTAACTGAGTTGATAAGCGAGGCAGCCTCTCAGGGCATGCTGGGGGAGAGTGGAAGTTGATAAACAGCGGAGCCCTTGGACTGAGAGTGTAGTTTATTGTAGCCTTATCTAAAGTGATAATGGCACTGCTGAGGGTCTAGTAATGAGGTATGAGTGGGAGGTAACCTTATAAAAGGCCCTAATGTCAGATCAGATAGCTGCTACAGAAAGGTGGAGGAGCGTAGACTCAATATTTTTCTCACTGCGAGGCAGGAGGGGAGAAAACAGAAGAGGATTTGGGTGTGTGGGGAGGGTGGAGGGGTGGGGGGTCTTTTGGAGTGGGTGGGCTTTGTGAAAATGCTGTCACACGGCGAGAAGTTGGGATGCTTTGGAGGAGCAGGGGAGACAGCTTCACTGAAAATAAAGAGAGTATCTCGGCTCAAATGAGGGGATGGAGAACTCTTTTTTTTTTCTCCCCCTCTCTATTTCCCATTTCAGATTTGCACCATTTTGTCAGAGTGTAAAGAGGCTGGAGAGCAGTGGGGTGTTGAGGCAGGATGAGAGTGGGCAACAGACAGATGCATTTCTCACAGATTACGGTCAGATACTGAAGCCTTCCAGCAAAGCCTGCGGCTCTGCTTTTCTTTATCTTTATTTCAAGAGTTCACTTACAACTCCAACCCCTCAAAGGAACTACATGCAATGGACTAATCACCATCATGAGAGCAGCAGTAAAGAAAGTCTGTTTTTAATCTTATATAGTTTCTGTTTAAACAGAATTTTGTCTTTATATTTTTGTAAAAGTCTAACCTTAACCCTGCGAATGAATGTTTCAAAACTGTTTATAAACATTGTAAGTTGATGCAATAACCGCACAAAGTGATTACAAATTTTATTAGATATTGTTGGGAAATAAAATAGTGAAACAGTTTCCTCTGTTTTCCAGCTAATGAGAGTTTTGCTATAAATATTGTATCTGTGACTCTCAGGAGCCCGCGATGTTTATGGCCTCTGGTCTTCCTAATGAAAACGTTTGATTAGAAGAAAAATAATACACCTTCTTGAAATAATACTACATATTAAATCACACTCCTGTGAAAACACGGTTATTAGTAGACATTTTCTGCAATCCAAATGTAATGGATTAATACATTATTCATCTGTTGTCATCAAAAAAAAAAAGCCTCTCGAGAGAGCAGGTATGTGAGATGTGTTTTCATGTGCATTGTAGAGAGAGTGAAACTGTGCTCCCAATCATTTTTTCACATCTCCACGCGTATCCAACATTGTCACATCAATATTCTGGGGTGTAGAACCTCCACAGGGCTGTCTGAGAAGTGTTATTTGTTGCTTTTGGCAAAACCAGTACAAGACAGATCATATAAAAGAATATTAGAATTGCCATGAGGTTAATGTGATTTTATACACTGAGAGAAACAGTCAAAACACAATTCCATGTCTGACCAGGAAAAACATTTTTTATTCTCTGTCACCTTGATAATTTCAAATCCTTGTAAACATTTCTACAGCAGGAGTCGATCGATCAACTCCAGCGTGTTCAAAAGGCAGCAGTGACAAGTTTAACATCGAACAAATAAAACATGATCACATTGCCTCACTTTAAGGCTCTCTGCAGTGGCTGCTGGTCAGTTGTAAATTTTATGATTTTGCTGAAGACTTTTATGACCGGCCTGGGTTTACCTTCCAACTAGATTATTGATCTTTTAAGCTCATGTGAGCTGAAATGCAGCCTGAGATCCTCAGGCAAAGGTTCTCTAAGCTGTTTTATAGTCTAAAGTCTTCAGTTTCAAACAGAGACTTTCAAATGGCTAAGAAAACTTTGCCCAAGGATCCCAGGCTTCACTCCATCTCACATGGGCTTAAAAGATCGATGATGTAGTCAGAAACCACATATCAGTCTTACAAAATCATTCTGTCTTGAATGCTTTTTTCACAAGCATCATAGACATAACATCTCGAAATTTTCTGGGGCTTTAGACTCACAATTTCACATGTCAGAGGTTTGCTTTTTCCACCTTTCCACCTATAAACATACCATAGCAATAGTTTCAATGGCAACCTGTTGTAGAGACTTTTCCATTGACCAGTCTTTTAGTTTTAGGTATTCATACCAACCTGCAATGTGGGGTGTACTTCTACTTCTGATGTGTATTCTCATTATGGTAATTTTCTGATTAATAATCAATACAATATGAAATACTTGTGCTGATGTACAGTTGTTTCCATATACAGTATCATCCATTAGGGATGTACCCAAATCGGAATATGTTATTTGGGAAAGCACAAATAATGCAGTTGAAACAGAAGGGATGGGTATCGACAACTGGTTCCAGTTCCAAAGTATCTGAACCATTAGAACTGATTGAAAGCTGAAACAAACCTTTTACACAATAGGGGTGGGCGATATGGTCCTAAAATAATATCACAATATTTCAGGGTATTTTTGCAATAACGATATTCTTGAGTATATGACAAACTAGTAAAGAACAAAAAAAAAAAAAAAAAAAAAAAAATCTATTATTACTGTCTGACAGCTGTAGCTGGAGGCATTATGTTTTCGGGTGTCTGTACCTCCATCCCATTCTCATGAACATGATAGTTCAAGAATGCCTTGAAGGAATTTCATCAAATTTGGCACAAACATCCACTTGGACTCAAGAATGAACTAATTCAATCATGGCGGTCAAGGTCACTGTGACCTCACGTCGGTCTGATTTTTGAGAGTGTGATATCTTAGGCACACCTTGACAGAATTCCTCCAAATTTGGCACCAACGCCTAGTTGGATTAGTGATGAACTAATCAGACTTTGGGGGTCTAAAGTCCTCACGAAACACAATTTGGGCCATAACTCAAGAATCCATACACTAGTTCTAACAAAATTTCACACAAATGTCTTATTAGGTAAAATGATGAAAGGATCTTGAATTTTCAAAAGGTCAAAGGTCAGCTTCACTGTGACATTGTAATTTTCTGCAAAAACTCGTTTGCCATAATTCAAAGCCAAAACTCAGGAACAGAAGGGGAGACATTTGGTCAGATACTGAATAGATGAAACTAATCTTGGGTGCCCATCTTGAAACTGTGCTGACTGTATAGATCTTCTATGCTGCCGGGTTTCTCTGTGCTGCTGGATGTGTGTGAAGCATCTTTGTTTTCATACTTGTAGCTCCTTTGCAGTGATGCATATTTGTAATCATTGCCAACTGTCATAGCTACATATGAGTCTGGACAGACATGACAATAAACAGCAACCTGAATGGTTGTTGGAGGCATGCAACCGTGAGGCGGTAATTCTTGTTTTTATCTTATTGACTGAAAACGTTGCATTCAGTTAGTTTTACCTGAGTGAATTTACATGTGTAAACAATTATGCCTCTAATGGTGAGAATATCAACAACCTGACAGGATACATAAACTAAGAGTACCCCATCATAATCCTGCTTACACACCAAAACCCTAGATGGAGCTCAGGACAAATCCTGAGTACAATGGCTGTACTCTGAATCATCTCACTGTATTAACCTGGAATCTGTGTAGAACATCTTACAGAAGCACAGAAGGTCAATTACTGTCAGATACCGGTGACGTGTTCAAGGATTAGAATAATTAACAAACGTGAACACACTGTACTGGCAGTGTGTACGTTTCGTGCAGTGCAGTACAGTACAGTACCCTATGCCCCAAACATTTGCCAATAATCTGTAAAACTTCATGTATGAATTTAATAGAATCAATTAATATTCTATCATTAATTTAATGCACATGGATTTTATCATTTCAAGTCAATTCAACTTTCAGTTTTCTTTTTCAGATAATTTTGAAAACTTGAGTTCTTCTGACTTTTACTCTGTTGACTTAAAATGATGAGTTGAATGAAATTACTGCTGTGTGAACTCATCAAATTAAATTTCTAGGGAAACATGATAAGCATATTTACAGACTTCCCAGCATGCTTTGTTTGAGAGTTGAAACTCTCCAGAGAGCTCATGAGAAGACAGAAGATTATTCAAGTTTAATTCTGTTAGCTCACATTTTCAAGGCAGCAGGTAAACTTATGTTTTAAAACTAAGCTGAAATGTTTTCCAGTGTACTACCTATATGCCAAGAACCTGCTCGAACAGCCCAGGAAGAGTTACAACATACATTTGTTATATTTTATCAACTAAGACAAGAAATTATGAATCTGTCAGTCAGAATTTATTCAAGTCAGTTTAATTCTCCTCTATTTTCTGAGATCAAACAATGCAACATTGCTGTCCAATGAAAGAAATGCATATCTCAGATTCAGTAATTATGACATTTTTTAGATAAAACTGAAGGGTTGTTTTCCATTGACGAAATTCCCCTACTCTCTAAGGTAAATAAATAATCTAAAATTCCAGTAAATTAATTGAAAAATGCATCGTCGAAAACATTTTTCTTAGCTTGTAAGTAGTGGATACTTTGTGGAGATATGCGGTTTTTACAGGACCGTGACAACAAATTTCAGCCCAGTCCCCAGAAGAAAATGCTGGTATTGTACATTTGTGCAAACCATGAATGCATTTCATTTGCACGTTCGATACTTTTTATATCAAGGTTTAATATATGAGACTTTGTCATCGGGAGGTGGACACAATGGTGTATGATGTAGCACCTATGCCAAGCTGCCAATCACTGCAAAACACTGTTCAGGACCAACAAACAACAAAACTGGTTGTTTTTAGTGAGTCATTGCTGTGTGTCCAGTGGCTTTTTAGGCATAAAATGTGGGTGTTTTTTTAGAGACACCTTGCATTTTTTCCTGCAGCTTTTTAACCCATGTTTTTAGTGACCCCTGGCACTTTTACCAGCAGCCAAGGCTCTTTTTCCATCTGCTTTTCAGCCCTGAAACCTGTCTGTGTTGTTCCAGCAGGATGGTGCCATGAAAAAGGATTTTTATTTCTTACTGAGACATCGCTGCCTTTCCAGAGGGGATGGATCCCCCAGAAGCAGCTATGTTAAGCCAAAACATACTCTTTTCCCAACCATAACCAAGTGGTTTTTTTTGTGTGCCTAAACCTATCCACATGTTAATAACAACATTGTTCAAATGTAAAGTTTTATCCTACCCGCTACCTAAAAATAGGCAAATGTATTCATGGTTTGCAGAAACTTAAATTTTTTCACGTGACTGGGTTGCAAATATCTCTCATGGATGGAGGAGGAGATCCCATAATGCCATGCAGGGTGGAAAACAAAACAAAAGAGACATGATGAGAGCAAACACGGCAGAGTGCATGAACTTAATGAAACATTTTGTTCCAAAAGTCAGAAAGGGTTGATAAACTGATAGCTGGCCCTCTGCCCCGCCTTATTCTGGTGCTGGCTCATTTAAGATCATCTAATGTCACCGGCTGTACCTCCATCCATCTAATGTTCTCCCTCCTTTCCCCTCATCAGTCTACAACTCTGTGAACCATTCACTACTAATATGGATTGATTATACATGGAAATATTAATTATCTTAAAGCTTCCAGAATATATTTCTGTGATTTTTTCTGGGTTTAGACAAGGCCGCACTTCATTTTTACCTATAATGAAAACAAACCCTGGCTATAAACAGCCACAGCTGCAATAACAGGAGCATATCATTTAGTCTGTGTCCTTCTCGCATGCTACCTTCAAGGACAAATCGAGGTAAAAGGTCCAATCATAACTCATTAACAATTTTGGGTCTGATTCAGTCTGTTGCTGCTTGACAAAATGAGCTGTTAATGATGTTGTGTAAATATTTATTGGGCAACACTGATCTTCAAACTGTCTCGTTGGCATTTTCAACAAAGTGTGACTCACAATAATGGACTTTTTTTCCGCAATCAAACTCAGCCATCCCGAGAGACAAACAAAAAGAAGAGGCACACACATAAACACAGACACGCAGACAATGTGTCCCCGAGAGTCTCGCTGAAAACCTTTACACAAAACTTTTTCCTTTTCTTTGTTTAATCTCCCGTACATCATGAGTCACCATGGCGATAAGTCACTTGAGTTCACTGAATGGGAATTTGGCAACTTCGTCAACCAACAGCTGAACAGCTTTCAGGTCACATGACATCCGCTCTTCCAATTACCCTTCATTTACTCCAAAAGTAAATGAATAAATAAACAAAATAAAAGCCCCTCCACCAGCGGATAAGACAACAGCCGCAGGGAGAGATCAGAAGGCGATGACGTAGTTCTTCTGAAGTGCAACATCTAACAGTTTATTGAGCACAGCTCTGTGATTTCATTACAGCGTATTTAATCCAAAATTAATAAGGGTGGTTATTAACCTTTTCCACCCTCGTTCCTTATTAGAGTTTTATTTCACTGATGTTTAGAGAAGCGTAATGAGGCTGCAGGATGCATTTCGCCCACACTTACAGAATGTACGCGTGCTCATATGTGTGTGTTTGCGTTGCGTGCATGTGTAACTGGATGTGCGTCACCTTAAGCCCATGACAAAGAGAATGTGCAGGTTTTAATAAGAGGGTAGGTGTTGCTCAGCGCCATCCTATCATTACTGTCATTGTGGACCGAAGCGGTGCTTCTTTGTGTGCAGCTGGCAATCACGGAGGGCAAGATCTTACATCGAAGCTCCACACCCCACCAATACAGCACACTGCCTATTTTAACACAATATTCAAACACTTTGCAAAGCACGTACTGTCAATTCTTTCCATATGAGTACATCTCTCTCTTTCCTTTTATTCTTGACTATTCTGGGACATGGTTATGATGACCAACCTGCCTGCCATCTTGCACTGTTGTTTTCTATGTTACTGTCCTTATATGACTGACTGTCCTGCCTTTCTTCCTTCCATGTCTAAATTATTTGGATATGTTGTTTCTCCAGTTCCTGAAATCAAAGCATTACGTTATGGTTAAGGATTGGCAAATAAAGCAGCTTCTCTTAAAGCTACAGTTGGTTACTTTAATATAAATAACTTTTTGTAATGTTTGTTGAAACTGTCAGTAAGACATAAGACAGATAGCCTGTGGGAAAAAAAAAAAAAAAAAATTCTCCTCCTCATGGAGCTTCTAATAGCATTTGCTAGACTCTACCGTGGCTGAAAGAAAACAACCAATCAGAGCAGAGGTGACTCTAATGCAACTGTCAATTATGTCAATCACTGCTGTTGAATTGCAGCTAAACTGTCAAACTGGACGATGATGATCAAATACGAATCAAGATTCTATTACTGCATTGCCTCTTTCTTGCCTCAAATGTTTTAAGAAACATATTTTAGTGTACTGTTTAGCTGTAAAATGAGAAAGTTTGTAGTGGGCGGTGTTTGGTATTTCAGTCAACTGTTTCCAATATGGCATTCAGGTCACAAACTTCCTCATTTTCAATAAAGCCTCAGGGATCAGCAGCCCATATTTTGGGATGATCTCGTGTAGCCAGCAAATATTAGGGTTGTAAATGACTGGCTTCATCACGATAAGATATTATATAGATTCTTTGGACATTTGTCAATATTACAAGGTCTGTGAGGATATAATTTCGATTTGATTCAAATCAGGGGGCCTGCAATCAATATGAAATGATATCATATGCCCATTTAATGCAGTCAGTTACAGAAGAAGCTGCCACTCCTTTCTTTGGTTTAAGTCACTACATCTCCTGTCGGGAGAACACAGTTAAATTTCAGCTGAACATTGTTGAAACAGAGCAGCTAATATATCTGTGTTGCTGCAAGAAGTTAGTGGAGTGAGATGTCCGGCCAGACAGGTACTTCGTGTTATTGAGTATTTTTTCTCACAGCAGCGTTGTTTACATATGATGTGCTTTGTTTGTTCGCTGATATTTTCTAAAATATTTCCACACTGCTAATTTATTCTTGAGTAAATCTTCGTCATCCTTTTCTTGGCTGCTTGTCATTATGTGCCAGAGCTGTTTTATATAACTTATATAATTACCTTTAAAAACAGAGTTTACAACGTGCTTTGACAAGGAAAGCAAAAACAGAAATGTAGAAATGGGATACTCAGAAGGCAATAAAGCAACAGAGCGCCAAACAGTCCAACTAAACATAAGTAATACAAAACTAAGGTAGTTATGATAATGTTAGAACAAGAGCACAAAATGCAAAATGCAGGATGCAAAAGGTCAATATACATTAATACATATAAAAAGACCAAAAACAACCAAAGCAATAATAGCAATAAAATCACAAAATAAAGGGAAATAAAATACATAAAAGGAAAATAAAAAGGCGACATCATATGAAAGCAAGTCTATAAAATGGGTTTTAAGAAGTGATTGAAAAGAAGTTACTGATTCTGCGAGCCTTATCTCCTAAGGCAGGCCATTCCAAAGCCGAGGGGCTCTGATGGCAAAGGCACAATCACCTTTAGATTTAAGCCTCAACTTTGGAATGGCCAGAAGGGCCCATCCTAAGGATCTAAGGCTGTGAACTGGCTCATGCGGGGTCAACATTTCTGCTATGTAGCTTGGGGCCAGACTCAGATGAGCATTTAAAGTGATCAGTCAAATCTTAAAATCAACTCTAAAATGCACAGGGAGCCAGTGGAGAGAAGCCAGGATAGGGGTGATGTGATGTCGCTTGTTAAAACCAGAGAGAAGCCCAGCTGCTGCATTCTAAACTAGTTGGAGGAGGGAGAGTGACTTATGGTTGATGCCAGAGAGAAGGGAGTTACAGTTATCAAGTCTAGAAACATTTGTGTGTAAATTACTTTTTGTAAGTCTGAGTGAGTGAGCATTGATTTAATTCTGGAGATGGTTCTTATTTGCAGGAAGCAGGATTGGACAACTTTATTGATATGTGGTTGGAAGGTTAGGTCAGAGTCAAATACTCCCAGATTTCAGGCAGAAGGCTTTACATTATCTGACAGGGGATCAAGGATAATCACAATGGGGCTGATAAGGTTTGGGGCTCTGAGCAGTATGATTTCTGATTTTGAGTTATAAAGTTGAAGAAATATTTTGTACCATCAAACAGTTACCATCTTTGAGACAGTCTGAAACAGCAGCTAGGCCTCTTTGGTCATCAGGTCTCAGCAGAAGGTATATCTGTGTGTCATGTGAGTAGCAATAAAAAGATGTTTTGTGACGTTTGATGATTTGACCTACAAGAAGCATGTGGACAGAAAATAAAATTGAACCTAAAATTGATCTTTGCGGTACGCCACTGGTAATGTGAATTGTAGAAGATGAGTGGTTACTTATGGTGACTGAACGGGCTCTTTCTAAAAGGTTAGAATGAAACCAGCTAAGTGCAGTGTCCTTGATGCCAACCCAGTTTCTGAGGTGGTCAATCAATGATCAATCAATAAAATGGCATGATTTACTGTGTCAAAAGCCGCATTTAGATCTAAAAAAAAATCAAAAAGAATTAAAAGAATTGCACATTTGTCGCATTGAGGAGGACAGTTTCTGTACTGCAATTTCCTGAAATTCCTCAAAGATCTTATTATGTCACATAAACTCTAAAAGTTGGGTAGAAACCACTTTTTCTTAGTTTTGATGCCTAAAATTGTTAAGAACAGAGGGAATAAGGTTAGGTTACTTCAAAAGAGGCTGATCCACAGCATGTTTAAAAGCAGATGGGAAAATTTCTTTTGCTAGAGAGTTGTTAATAATCAATAAAATACTGGGC
>JAPZEB010000020.1:18523159-18533610 GCA_029783705.1 Chaetodon striatus | reverse complement strand
GTTGTTAATAATCAATAAAATACTGGGCCCAACTGTGTCAATAACTTCACCGAGAATATAAAAGCTGCACATGATTTCATGGTAGATATGATTTCAGAAAAAGAGGACATGGAGAGGTTTTAAAGTTGCTAAAATAGCTCTCAATGTCCCTGCTAGCAAGTAAAACATGGTCTGGGGGGTTAATTTGTTGCCTCATTTCCTTGACTCTAGTCATAAAAAAGTTTAAAAACCTCTCACACCTCTTGTGAGGCATCAGTAAGATGGTGGTGGTGGTGGGGGGTGATGACTGAATGTTATATTGAATAGAATTCTGTGGTCAGAATGATTTGCTGAAATTAAATCAGAGTCAAAGGATGCTCTTGCTCCTTTGACCGCCTTTTGATAGTTTTTCCTTGTGTCTTCTCAAATATCATAAAATACATGTAGACCTGTTTTTTTCCCTTTTCGCTCCATTCTTCTACAGTTCATCTCTCTATGTTTTGGGTGGATTCACTTATCCAGGGCTGGGGTGTTTTATCTAACTGTTTGTCTTTGTAGGGGGCAACAGAGTCCGTGACAGTCTGACAGGCATGATTAAAAAAGAGATAAGAAATGTAGCTGAGTTAAAAATCCAGCGGCAGGCAAGTGTCTATGATTAAAAGGTAGTTGGGATAAAACCATAATGAATAAAAGCGCTTTGTGATCAGACACACAGATATCCTAGGCTTCAAAATTATCAGGGTTGAGACCAGTGTATCAAATAAGGTCACGGGTGTGGCCCTTTGAGAGTGTGGGTTCTAATGTTGCCTGCAGGTGACACAGAATTATAAAATAAAGGCATGTCCTTATGACTCTTTTAATGTTTTCACTTTGCATCAATTATATTGGATTGTTGATCATTAAGTCAATATACACTGATCTAGATTAATGGATTGCTACAACCCTAGCGAATATCCAGGCTGAGACTTTGTCTTTCATTTTCTGGCAATCTCTGTGAACAAAGGAAAAAGCAGGTATAAAGCTAAATCGTTATCAGACAATAGCCCATACGTTGTAAGATTGCATTTTGGCCAATGTATTCTGCTTCTTTACATCGACTTCTTACCTGTTAATACGCAAGTAATCATACTAATCGAACAACAAACAGACTACAAACGGAAACCAGAACACTTCCGACACCAAAGTCTTGGCTGGTCACCTGCAGATTCTGCATATGCATTCATATGCAGAATCTGTAGGCAGTTTATAGAGATAATGGACTAGGTGGCTTTATGATAATTGTGCTCTTTTGTCCTTGCTCCCAACCGTACACTGTGGAAAAGCAAACGCCCCCCCCCAGAAGTGAAACCAGTTTGGTTCCCCCCTGGTGGCTGGCTGCAGTTTAGGTCATAATCTCATCTCCTTCATGTTAACACATCAGACATGAACTACTCTAAAAACTCAACGTGCTTGTCAAAAATTTTTTCCTAAAGATGGTTTCAGTAATTTTAGGTAGTTTTCATCACGCTGATGAGTGTTTAAGTGTTCGTGTGGTTTAGTTTTAATTAGTTATGCGATGTTTGGGGGTTTGATCTCATGATTGACAGCTGCGTGTTTCAGTCGGTGGGCTTCCAACAAACAGGTTTATGGTTGGGAACTTGATACTACAGCTCCACTTCCACTTTGCTACTCCGGAGACTCTTGCTGTTAATGCCATCACCAGAGCAAGATGGCAGTGGCCTTTCTGGGATATTTTGGCATCATTTTTATACAGAGGGAGGAAGTGGTGACATGTTCTCCATCTTAATGTTCAGTAATTTCTCCTAATGCACAAGAGCCATAATTCCCATGGACAGTAGAAGACTTTGCCACTTGCATGTAAACGTACATCGTTTGGGAGCATTTGCTGAAACCTTGATGATGCTTCCTGGAAAGATGGCGTCAGCAGGAAATATAAACATCTTAAAAAAAAAAAAAAAATTACACAGCACCACCAGTGGTCAAAAAATACTACAGGGCAACTTTAAGGTTATGTTTACATACTTTTGTGATATATATCTATAAAAAAGAGAGGATGTGATTGAATGATATTGGCTGAGTTTATCTCAGTCAAGCGCTCTAACATCCACATGGAGGTATATAGACTACCTGGGGTTGAATCAGTGAGTTTGAATGAGTGAATAAGTGAATAACTTTCCAGAGCCAGGTGGTGCTTTGCATCCAAAAATGTAATTAAGTTTTTCCTTAAAGTAGACATCTTGAGTAGGGAATTAAACTCTGGTTGTCAGATTTAAAGGCAGACGAAACAGCAAATCCATCCCCTGAACAACTTAAAGGCCCTTGCAATCCACCAAAGTGTTTCTGTCCTACTGTTACATCTTTCACCTTTTCTAGTCTTAGCTCTTCACATAAATCCCTCCGTGGTGGGAAGATCTATTTCTCACATTTTCTGCAGCGACTGTGTGCTTTTTTTCTGAAACTTTCAGGAGATCTGACTCATCTATCAACCAAATTGTTCCCAAACAACTTGTGTTTCATGAACATTTCATTTTTATATTATTTGTATGTTATCTGTCCGGTTTAGTAGTATGTACCTTTCACGTACTGTTCCACTCTTTGTTCCACATGGCAACACACATTTTCATTATGCTTTTTTGTCCTTTTCCTTTTTAATTTTGCCCTGTCCTGATCTTTTCAATTTTTTTCTTCATCTCACTCATTCTCCTTGGTCCCTTAACAGCACAACCTAATTATAACAAATTTTTAATCTTTCACTCACTTTTTGCTCACACCTTATCATCTCCCTTCACCTCCCTTCCTGTGCCTTCCATCTCCCTCTGTGCCTCCTTCAGTGCAGACCAGAATTACAGACCATCCTGGATAAGGTCGTGTTTTTGTCACTGTGACGGTAATGCCTGGTACAGACTAATTATGTGGGAAGCGGTCCTTGTCTCCACACTGGGGGCGAGGGTGCCAGAATTCATGGGGTTATGAACAAATTGGTTCCGGTGGGAGACGGAGGACAGGAAGCAAGCTTTGATGAATGAACCAATGAGATACAGCTGCTCGAGAAATGGATTGGAGTCCACCTTCTGTGTGATTCCGGCTGTTTAGCTGACTGATATATGGCATTGGTGATTCTTGCATGAGAAGATTTTATTCAAAATAGGCAGAACAATGTGTGGTACACAGTGGTTGTATTTCACCCAGTGAGACAAGGTCAGTTCCTGGATTTCTTCATTCTGAAAGCTGTCTGAGACTTTTTGTCTCTCTGTTTGAGACTTTTTCTTCTCCCAGTCAAGCTCGCATGTGCAAGCATGAGTTTGATTTGTGTGAGTACATGCGTTTAGATGTGAAGTGCTTTAGCCACTGGAACCCCCTTTTTGAATTTGTGCTGGCCTTCTTCCATCCTCATTTTATTTTCAGACTTTTTTGAATGACAGTTGGAAATAAGACCTGTTACATTACTAAAATGTAGGTTATACAAATCCGAACTGTTACCAACCTAGATGTCTCATGCAGGAAATCAGTTTGGGGGGTTTCTTTGTTCCCTGGTAGTCGAGTGAAATGTCTAAAATCCTAAATATTTAATAACAAACTTGTAATTTTTTCTGCAATATAGCAAAAATCCGCCCAGTCACTAGGAGATCGGCACTGTACATTTCTACAAACCGTGAATACACTGCATTTTCGTGTTTTCTAAGTATCATATCAATGTTGCTAAATTGACATTACATTTAAGCTGGCTTTGTCATCAGGTGAAGGTGATGATGGATGGCATGATGGCAAGATGCCTACCAAGCTGCAGACCACTGTTCGAAACCAATAAACAACAATGCTGGTTGTTGTTTGGCGACCTTTGTGGCATTTCCACTTGTTTTTGTGGCACCGAACTGACACATAGCAGTGTTTCCCAGTGCCATTTATGCCATGGAACCAGGCGTTTTTCACAGAAACATCCTGGTATTTCCCAGAAACATTTAGGCCTCCAAACCTGGGTGTCCCTGCTGTCCAGTGTGTTTTAGCCATGAAACCTTAGCGTTTCGAACACATTGTGGCGTTTACCAAGCAGCATGTGAGACAACGCACCTGGGTGTTTTTTACTGACCTGTCCCTGCCTTTCTAGCAGTATTTTGTGCCATCAAACATTGGCCTTCACAGCAGCATTGTTGGGAAATGTTAAGTTTCATTGCATCCTTTACAAAATAATGTACAATTGAAACATATCTGTGGTTCACAGAAATGTATAATGCAAACATTTCTCTGGCTAAATAGCACGCTATTGGTTCCAATGACATCAGTGCATTTAGACAGTTAACATCATGAACATATGCATGGTGGTTTGAGAAGTTTCTAATGACTGATAATCCAAGCCCCTTGAGTCTCTGTCCCCTGAAAAGTTAGTGCTGATTCAGACTGTCATACAGCCCATCAGTAAGCATACTCTTCTCTTAAGAGGTGTAAAACTGTGATATACAAAAACAGATCCAGGCCAAACTCATATATAGGACAGTTGTGTGCACTATAGGAACCATACTGCTTAGACCTGCAACTACTCTAGGAAAGTTACCTCACTCTTTAACTATCCAGTTTTGAACTTGGGAGGGGTTCAAGCAGGATAAATGCTTGCTTCCAGGGGAACATTTACAATAACTGCCAGTGATTTAATATGTGTAAGAGATGTGTTAAATGCTGTCCGAAGAATTACCAGCTTCATAAGCTCTTAATTGCTATCGCCCCAAACACCCTATAAGCTTTTATCTGATGAAAAGGTTTAAGAGAACTAATGCAAGTTTTTTTTTCTTCATCTGGCATCATTCTCAAGAACTACACTTCCTGCTCCTAGCAGTGACCTACCCGCAGCGACCTGCTAAAGCTTATGGGTAAGCAAATTCAGCAGATCTTAACACCTTCTCCGCATTGCACCTGATCGCGGGGGGAGAAAAATCCCCAGCACATGCACTTTTCCCATCCTCCTACACCTCCTCTAATCCTCCCTTCCCTCTCTGCTTTCATCCATCCCTTTAACTCTCCCTCTGTCCCCTCTCTTCCTCCTCTCTCTGGCTCTCTTTCTCTCCCTCCCTCTACCCAGCAGGCTGGAGCAAGATTCATTCAGAGCACAATCAGCACGAGACATGAATACAGAGCAGAGCTGCGTCACACAGACACAGACACACACATACACACACATACACACACAGCCACTCACAAACATACACAAACACTCACTAAATGTCTCTTCAACCTCTGAAAGTGATGATGAGCTAGCTGAGTGTATACACACATACACACATGAATAACCACACGTACACACACACACAAAGTGACGCACACTATCTTTAACCTCTGGAAGTGATGATGAGAAGACAGAGTGCAGAGAGCTCTGTAACACTCTGTGCTGCTTCTGCAAACTATATTTAAACTGCTACTTTACTTTATTCCTTAAACGTATGCATTCCCATGTGTACACACCTGCATGCGTGCATAGATGCAGTCCGTGAATGTGTGTGTGTTGTGCACACTCACCTTTCCTTAAACTTCCGCCTTGACTGTTGTAGCCAATGCAGCAGTATAGATTTTTTCTGTCTTACCTTATTTACCCTTCAAGACTGAGAAAACATTTAATTATTTTTTAATGTATATTTATACTGATAATCAATAGGTCAATGAGAGGTCATTGGCAGAACTTGGAAAGGCTTAGAGTTGTAAAGGTCAGGGATTTGATTGCTTTGCAGTAGTTTTGATCCTAAAATATAGATTTTCTCTGGTAGTGTCCTCGTGGTTTATGTGGTAATATGTTTTTATGAGCATGTGTTAAAGGACAAGAATAAATTTCTGATTCAATCCTAGGGTAACGCCTAGAATCAAGGTCTTCCAATACTGTATGAGCTGAACTGATACCGTGTCTGAATGTCTTTGGTGATTCCCTCCCAGGAGACGTTACATTGTATTGACTTTGGTGATTCTCTGATTTTCACTCTAGCACCACCATTTGTAGATTTAAGATTTTGAGTAAAATCTCAACAACTACAATAGATGGATTGCCACGGACTTTGGCATAGACAATTCATGCCCCTATCTGGATGTGTTGTAATAACTTTGGTGATCCCTTCACATTTTCATCATTTTTACATGTCCAGACATTTTGTTCAGATATTTATCGTCCACAGAGGAAGAAGCCCTCTTGACCCTTAATTTTTCCGCTGATACTACAATTAGTTAGCTTGTTTAATTTGATATGGATATCAGTGTAGCATTAGAATTGTATCCTACATTTATGCACAAGAACCAGATGCACTGTGATTAGTGTTTGTAGCAAAATGCTAATTTGCAACACCTGTACACAGGAGGCTTTTTAAAGGCGAAAAAAAATACATACACAAATACTGCAAATCCCCCTCAGGATGAAAGTAATCATTTTGGTAATTCTCTGACCTGATTTATTATGATCAGATTGCAATTTGAACTTGTACAGTACTTTTGTTTATGACCACATACCAGCAAAACAAATGGTGTTCAGTCTCGACTGTACTTTGTGTTCAGTGCTAATTAGCAAACTTTAGCATGCTAGCACGCTAAACTAAGATGATGAACCTGGTAAACATTATAATTTCTAAACATCAACAATTAAGCATTCTTACTGTGAGCTTGTTAGCACGCTGATGTTAGCATACAATAGCAGTAAAAAGACTACTGTGCCTCACGGCAACCCCAGAATAAATGTTGTCGTACATTTCTGCAAACCATGTGTATGCTACATCTGCACATCATATGAAGCAAATATTGTGAAAGTTTTTGTGTTTAACAACACTGTAGTTAACCTGTTTAGGCACTAAAACCACTTGGTTAAGTTCATAAAAAGATCATGTTTTGGCCTACAATATCTTTTTTAATGCTTTTGGGGGTACAATCTGCTGGAAAAATAGTGATATCTTGTGGACCATCAGTGCTGGAAAAAGAGCCATGGGTCATTAAAAAACACCCACATTTGGAGGCTGAAAAACACTGGAAACACAGTGATTGGTCCCAAAAAACACCCACATAGGTGCCAAAAAAGCCATTGGAAATACAGCAATAAGTTGCAAAAAAAACAGGCATTTTTGTTTTTCATTGGCTTTGAACAATGGTCTGCAGGTCTGCAGCTTGGCAACCGTCTTGCCTAGGTGTCACACCCCGCAAGCTCCCAATGATTAAGTCAGCTAATATACTATACTAATATAATAAACTATGTCACTTTAGAAACATTGATGTGCTAAATGAAACATGCTAAAGTAACACATTTGTAATAGGCAAACATTTCAACATTTTCTTCTGGTGACCAGGCTGCTCACAGAGCCGTTAGCATGGCTGTAGGCTCTTGGTGTTGTCAGTGAGGAGAGGAATCACAGAGGAATCAATATACCTTATGTAACATATATGTCAGCTGATAAGTAACAATAAATTGCAGAAATATCAAGGATTTATTTTGAGGCAATGTGTTAACAGTGTAACAGCAGTAGTTTATAGAGCACTGACAAATATTATTCAACTGTAAAATGTGCTCCTCAGTACTTATCTTAGTTATTCAATAATTAAATAAGAATTAAATGTTATGTTTATGTGTTTATGTTTAAAAGTCCAATATTGGCAGATAAATTGTTATTGGATTTTTTAATACTTTCTGCCATCAAAGTCATCCAGGCTCTTGTAAATTTAATGCCAAATAAAAGGCTAACTGAACTTGTTTGTGAAGCCTTAACAAGCCACTCATATTAACTTGCAAATGTACATCTGCTTTCCTGTCAAACAATAGTCTAATGAGGCACTTTGCCCGAGTCTCCCTGCAGGTGTTACAATGACCAAGACATGAGACCTTCGGCATCCTGTCACATTTGTTCATCGTTGACAACATGTATGACTCGTGAACATTAGTTACCCAAATTTGTGTGCTGAAGAAGACAATAAACACACACCCACAGACGGAGAAGAGCCGTCGACACGGTACTTCATGTCTTATCAGAGATCAATATTTCATTTGCTCTCCTCCTTTGCTTGGATGCTGACTGGCATCCCGTCCTAAGGGGACAGCTCAGGGACATACACACACTCACACACACACACACACATGCTTCTATGGTCTCACACACACCCAACACACACACACTAAACCCGCTCAGGGCCGTTGTTTCCTTTGACTGACGCGTCAGCCGTGCTGTGTTGACACCTCGCTGACACTCTATCCCTTTCAGACGCACATCACTGTTTACCAACTACTATGAGCAAAACGCCACATGTTTCAATATGTATGCGTCTTTGTGTGCGTGTGTGTGTGTGCATGTCCTTAATGCTTCCGGTCTGTCATCATTACACACTTCCCTCGTTTCATTTTACATCACTGTTTACACATTTAATCAAAGCCAAACTGTGTGTGTTCCCCTGCCTTTGTGTTCGCACGCGTGTGCGTGCACCCTCCGTGTGTGCCTTCTCTTTGGTGTCTTTTTTTTTTTTTTGGATGGTTGTTTGCTGTTGTGCTCAGACTAGATCAGGGGAGCGGCGGTGTTATTGTAACCCAGTGAATAGGCACAGTGTTTAAATGCAAATTCACAGCGCTGCAATGACAGGGACAGGGAATAGAGGATTGGCAGAGCAGGGAAGGGCAGAGACAGGTTGAGGTGACAGAGAGGGAACGAGGGATTTAGAGAGGAGGGAGTTGAAAGATGGGGAAAGAGAGATGAGGCGATGAAGGGGGATTTGGTAGGAGGGGAAGAGACAAGAGTTCAGGAAGTAAAAAGGGAAGGACGGAGTGTATGGGTGTTTTAAAGAAAAGGAGGAAAGATAAAAAAGAATGGAGCAAGAGTTAGAGTAATTGAAAGCCATCTCCACAGTGGCTGGCTGAGGAACTACGAGTGCATGACTGAGCTACGACTGAACCATCACTGATTGCTCTGCAGTGTCACTGTGTGTGTCTATTAGTGAGTGTGCATTTGTGTGTGCGAGATCATGAGTTGGAGTATATTATCACGTCGTTGAGTGTGTGTTTGTGTGTGTAGACCTTGGCATGCACCACTTGCAAAAGCTCATTTAACCAATGAGACATGTCTCCCTCCATTTGATGAGGGTTTTTTTATTCATCAGAGCCAAACTGACTGTGTGACTGTGTTTGTGTGTGTGTCTGTGCATATGTCTTTGTGTGGGTAACAGCTGTACGCCATGTGTGTCTCTCAGCTGAAGTATTTATTCAAATCACAAACCATTTCAGTGTCATGCCTGCTGTAGTTGTGGGAAGTCAGGTTTTTTTAATGCCTCACTTTTTGTGCTGAAGTACCGGAGCTTGGTTTTTACAAATTGCACCACCATAACAACAATTTACATATGTTTCTCCTTTGACATTGAACGGTTCAACCAATATTTGCAAAACCTAGCGTCTCTCAACATTTGTATCAACAAAGCCATGGTGACAATTTGGGATGCCAATGTTGAGATGCATTCTGGAGCCACTCCATTAACAACAGATGGAAAGCCAACTTTTTCATAAAATGTGTATTTGAGCTTTCTTTTTTTTTTTTTTTTTTTTTTTTTTAACGCAGCTGAGCCTTGTCTCATAATGCCACTAATAGCTCCGATTTAGAAAATATGCACAGAAAATGAGGATGGATGCCATCATATCTAATGAGCTAGTTTCTAATCAGTACTCCAAAATTATTCATTTAATGGAGAGAGAGAGAAAAAAAAAGAATGATTTTTTTATGCCTTCGGTCGGCAATAGCCGTGGCTGGAGGCATTATGTTTTGGGGTTGTCTAGGAATGCAATATCTAATGAATTTCTTCAAATCTGGCACAAACATCAATTAGAGTGAGGGATGAACTAATCAGATTTTGGTGGTCAAACGTCAAGGTCGCTGTGACCTGGTCCATCTCATTCACATGAACATGATATCTCAAGAACACCTTGAGTGAATCTCTTCAGATTTAGCACAAACATCCAGCTGGACTCAATGATGAACTGATTAGTTTTGCTGGTCAAAGGTCAAGGGCATTGTGACCTTACATCCATCTCAATCCTGTGAATGCATTATCCTAAGATGGCCTTTGGGGAACTTTGTCAAATTTGGTACAAACTTGGACTCAACGATGAATTGATCAGATTTTGGTGTTCAAAGGTCAAAGGTCAAGGTCGCTGTGACCTGGTCCATTTCATTCATGTGAATATGATATCTATAGAATATCTTCAGTGAATCTCTTCAAATTTGAACTGATCAGTTTTGGTAATCAAGTCATTGCCATTGTGACCTTGCATCTGTGTAATTCTTGTGAACAAGAAATTTCAAGAACACCTTGAAGGAATCATTTCAAATTGGGTACAAACATCAACATGGACTAAACACTGAAGTGATTAGATTTTGGTGGTCAAAGACCAAGGTCACTGTGACCTCAAAGTACATGTTTGGCCCTGACCCAAGAATAGAATTTACCATGCCATACCCACCTGGTGACCCAAACCAAATGCAAGTTTA
>JAPZEB010000020.1:18403051-18413921 GCA_029783705.1 Chaetodon striatus | reverse complement strand
ATGGCAATGAATAACGGCCAGAAAAGTGTTTTTTGCAGAATGTTATGATGTCACAGTGAAGTTGACCTTTGACCTTTTGGATATAAAATGTCATCACTTCACTAGTTTAGCTTATAAGACATGTGTGTGAAATGTTGTCATAATTAGTCTATAAATTCTTGAGTTATGGCGAAAAAATTAGGTCACAGTGACCTTGAACTTTGACCATCAAACCCTAATGAATTCAGTGTTAAATCTGAGTGGAAGTTTGTGCCAAATTTGAAGTAATTTTCTTGTGGCGTTCTTGAGAAATTGCATTGAAGAGAATGGGACGGACAGACGGACATAACATCTCAGGCCACGGTTATGACTGGTGCTGAGGCATAAAAACTCTCTGTACAGTCACAGCAAAGAGAGAGAGAGAGAGAGACAGAATGACAGGCAAACAGCAGCAGATGATGGAGAAGAGAACAGTGTATGCACTGCATTAACTGTTTCTTAAAAACTGAATTGTGCGTATACACATATGTGTAAGAAACCCTTGTAAACATTCCAATCAACTGTAAACGTAACTACATTCAACCATTTTTCCAACTTTTCAGCAGTTTTTAAGTATTCTGTTTCTACTCAATACAAAAACTATTAATATTTTTTAACAAAACAATTCATAATCAATCTTGGAAGTTAACCGAATTTTGGGGGGTATACATTTCAATTTGTCAGTGATTACAACATGGAGGCCTATTTTGAATGTAAATAAGGTGCCAAAGTGTTTTAAAAAGCATCTAATTAGACAGGCATGAAAATAGGATCCCCTGGGACAATACACTCTTACTCCGTCTTTGTCACATATTGACATTTTGGTCATGGACTTTCCACATCCACATACGCAAGGTACCCTGCGTTGGTTGTTGACGTTCTGGGACAGTGTGTCAAGCTCTCTTCTTTCAAGATATATTTACATTTTCACAGGAAATTAACATTTACACAAAGTCTCTTTCAATATAAAAGCACTACATCAGTACAACACCACCAATTGGCTTTTTTTTTCTTTCAACAGCACACATGGTTGGGTTTAGGCAACACATGTGGTTTAAGAGACAAAAACACCTGATTAGGTTTAGGAAAAAAGTACAGGGTTTGGCTTTAGAATCTTACAGGATGTGAACACCGCTCTCTCAGGTAAAAGTCAGTGTTTATTGGCCCCAACCACCACCCTCCCCACTCGCACTTTCATCGCCTTAACGTTCATCCTTGTCCTGACGTGTTTCCCCCTGACACCACTGGGTGCTGTTAAACTATAACGGCAAACAGCCACATATCATGCCGACGTTAATGGACACCTTTTTCCTTGATTTCTGATGCCACAAGTCTCTGCCCAAGTGCTGGATTTCGATGACTTCGGAGTGAGACCGTGATGCCCTGGACTCTTCTAGGTCTGGGCGGAGCCTCCAGTGTCCTTAAATCTTAGATCGCTGCTGTTTGTGACCTCATCTCAAAGGCCTACAGCTTCAGTAGGAACCATTGGGCTTATGGCTGAGTGCCACAGGCAGGGGAAGTCAGAAAGTATACACAGATAAGTCGGTGCATTGCTGTGTGTGATTCAGTGACAGTAAGATAAATATAGAATAACACCAACCTTATACTTTAAGTTGAAAACATAACTTGCATAAAAGCTGGGATCCATGGAAACTGGTGGCAGCATAAATTGTCTCTTTCCTAAATGACCAGTGCTATTGTTAGTCATTGTCTAATTACCTTTAAAATGTGAAAGATGTTTTCTTTGTGTCAGCAGGTCAAAATAATGGTAGTGAAAACTAGAGGGTGTAAGAAGCTACAGAAATAGGCGTGTCTTAGCTGCTGTGATTTGTATTCTTGATACTCTGTCAATGGATGGGTGAATTAACAGTCATCCACAGGTTCATTATCTATCTGCCTATAAAGAGCCTGCGGAATGAGCACAAAATGCCTTCAGGATATCTAGCAAATTTGATCCCTGATACTTCACTTGAATAACAGTTGCAGTTGGCAATTGCTATCAGATATGCAGATTGTCTTCATTTTGTCCACAGTTATCCTTGTAGACCATGTGGTGAAGCTGTGATCCTCTTTTGTGACGGCACAAACAGTAGATTAGGCCTTTAGGCTATAACTGATGTCAACCCAGGTTATGTTTCTCCAAAGAAGAACATCCTGCCTTTAGCTAGAACACACACACACACACACACACACACACACTCACTCACCGCAGTTCACTTTTCATTCAATATGCAAATTGAAACTGCAGCTCATTTGCTGATGAAAGAGGATTCATGCTCAATTATATCTTAATGGGTTGGATATAACAGTACGCTCAGGCCAACAGATTTATTTTAGATGATTTTTTTCATTAGGTCGAATCTGACTGAAATTTTCCTAAATCAACTGAAGTAGCGGGAAAGTGAACTGACCTGACCCAGGGAGCAAAGCTACACACACACACATACACACACATCTCTCTTTCTCCAAAACTTTCTCTCTCTTTCTCCCTTGAAATTCACACGCATGCTAATGCGCGCGCGCACACACCACAGGGCGAATCCCCCATTGATTTCGAGGGAAATAAATGCGCGCGTAGGTCGAACGACAGAGGGCGTGGGTGCGCTTGGAGCGGACGCGTGCCGATGCCTTTGGAATGCTAAGCATATTGGCCCATAAACACACACACACACAAACACACACACACAAGTTCCTCTTGGTGCAGCTGAGAGAATGAGAGATGCAAAAGAAGGAGGGAAACATAGAGGAAGTCGGGGAGATAGGATTGGGAGATGGGGGGCATACAAGAGAGATAAAGATGCGTGACCTCTCTCTGCAGTTTGTCAGTCTCTGTTTGCTCTCTGCCAGACACAAACTGTTCACTAATAGCCGGTACACTCTCTTGGTCAATAACATTATGTTGGGAAGGAACTCCCTACTTTCTAGCCAGGCCGGGCGGCGCAGACAGTTGAGTCCTGACTGGCTTGGAAATCAGAAATGCAGAGGGGGTTTAACAGAGCAGCAGCGTGGAAGCCCCGGTAGTGTTCAATAGCAGCAGACCGATGCTGCATTGCGCTCCTCACCGAGCAGGTCGGTCCGCCGAGAGACAACATCCTCACGGCAGTGTGTGTGCATGTTTGTGTGTGTGTGTGTATAAGGTGCAGGTTACTGCCAACAAAGAAACACAGAGCATGTCTGAGTATATAAGAAATGGTGAGAATATAGAATATTTATATGCTGTTTTTATTTATTTTGCCATTGCAATATTAGTTGCAGTAGTGGGATATGTATATATATATATATATATATGAATAAACTGCCAAGTGGATGATAGTTCCATTAGGCTAGACAGTGCACTTTGTGTTCCACTAGCCTACAATATAAATTACTGTAGGCCGTGAGCATCATAGTAATTTCCCATCAGAGAGTATGTGACCATTTCTGTCTCCTGCAGAAAAGAATGAATGAAGCCTTCTACACTTGCCCCGGCAAAAAAAGCTGCACCAGCAGAAATGTGACTGAGCACTGAGCTGACTTGTATTAAAGCCAGATCACTCTCTTTTCTTCCCCGTCTCTCTTTGTCCTTTGTATGAATGTGTGAATAAAGATATTTTCCCACCAGGAGCTGTCAGCAGCCGGGACACCAAGCCATTTAATCTTCCTATATGACAGGGGGAGGTGAGGTCTGTCCCCGGTAACCGACATACACACACGGCGACCCAACACCGCCTCTGCTGCCTCTCCCGTTACAGCTCAGCGATCGAGTTACGCGGCCGGGGAGGAAAAAAATGTTGCAGTAGCGAGGAGAGAGGGAGAGAGAGGGAGGCAGAGAGACTGCAGCATCGCTGGAGACCGGCAGCAGCAGCAGTCCCAAGCAGTGCAGGTGAGAGGGAAAAAAAAAAAAGCCAGAGGAGGAGGAGGAGGAGGAGGAGGAGGAGGAGGAGGAGGCGCATGTGGAGGAGAGAGCGAGAGAGAGAGGAAGAGAGAGAGAATGCGGGACTCTTGGAAAAAGACGCATCTACACTCGGTCCATCACCGAGACATCCATCCCGAACACAGGCTGCATAGGATTACGCTTAACTGATGATGATGATGATGATGTCGGAATCTCCATTTTTAGCCCATCAAGACAGGCTGTGATTTTTTTAGTTTTATTAAGGGAAAAAAATATATGAAGAGAAACTCGCTCTGAAAAGCACTCTTGTCTCCTCATAACTTACGTGAAGGAATCCGACGGCTTGGCACGTTGCTCCACTGCGGGAAAAAAGAGGAAAAAACGCAGCTGGATCTGAAGGTAAGAAAAGATCCAGTAGCATCATCCCAAAGACTTTTTTTTAAAAAAAACTGATTTCCTCTTTGGGGGGATGAGAGTTCATTTTCCTCGGCGTCCGGAGAGCTGAGCAGTGTTGGTTTTTTTTTTTCCTTTTGTGCGGTGCTGCATTGCAGTTTCTAACTGTGAAAAACGCGAGAAAAGCCGCTGTCCCGAATGTGACTGGAATAAAAAGAACTTACAAATGGCATTATGAACTGATAAGCGTCCTCGTGTGACAGCGGGATAGCTCTCCGATTTACGGCAAAGAAAGAGTGAAGTGGATTAATCAAAGGCTGATGAATTAGTTGTTCCTTTTTTTACGCAGCAGGATGGATTTCTTGATATCTTTGTGGCATGAAAAGCCCAGCAAGAAATTATTATTATAGAAGTTGAAGAAGCACTGCTGAGTATTGGAGGGGAATAAAAGAAAAGGAGCCCGCACCGCTGAAGTGAACTATAGTGAGAGTGCGGAAGCTTTCCCCCGGACCTCAGGCGGCAGTCCGCAGAGAGCGATAGGGAGAAGGTAAGAAAGGATAAATCAAACACCCACGCTGTGAGCTACACCACACCACAAAACACCAATAAAGAAAAGACAAGCCGCAGCTCAGAGGCAGACAGCGGGAAGGAGAGAGGCGAGAGGAAGAGGGAGCCATGCAGAGGCTTGGTGCAGTGCACTCCTCCGCGGCGCAGGCTCTCAGCCTCGTGGTCTTAGTGCTGCAGCTGCTGACTCAGCTACCGGGTGCCGACTCAGCTCTCCGGTACCGGGTGGCGGAGGAGGGCCCACCTGACGTCAAGATCGGCAACGTGGCCGCCGACCTGGGCCTCACGGCAGGTACGGGCAGCGGGGATGTCACCTTCGCCCTGGAGAGCGGCTCAGAGTTCTTCAAGATTGACAATGTGACAGGTGAGCTGACAACAGGGCCACGGCGCATCGACAGAGAGAAGCTCCCACAGTGCCAGATGATATTTGATGAGAATGAGTGTTTCTTGGACTTTGAGGTGTCAGTGATAGGGCCCCTGCAGAGCTGGGTGGACCTGTTTGAAGGCCGAGTGGTCATAACAGACATCAATGACAACACACCTTCCTTCCCCTCACCTGTGCTCCAGCTCTCAGTTGAGGAGAATCGCCCAATAGGAACCCTTTACCTGCTGCCCACAGCCACAGACAGGGACTTTGGGCGGAACGGTATTGACCGCTATGAGTTGATCCAAGATGGTGCAGCTGGGTCAAGTGCAACAAGACGCACAGCAGGAGGGAACCCCATTGCTAGAGTGGACGGACTTGGGGATCGGAGGGGTAGAAGTGGAGATAATGGAGGAGGACCCAGGAGCACTGTGTTTGAACTCCAAGTTGCAGATATACCAGATGGTGAAAAACAGCCACAGCTCATTGTGAAAGGCACATTGGACCGTGAGCAAAAAGACTCGTATGAGCTCGTTCTCAGGGTTCGAGATGGAGGGAACCCACCACGTTCCTCCCAAGCCCTGCTTCGTGTTTCCATCACTGATGTGAATGACAACAGCCCACAGTTCGAGAGGTCCACATATGAGGCAGAAATGGCTGAAAACGCTCCTCCAGGTACACCTGTCCTCCAGGTCAGGGCGTCAGACCGGGACATTGGAGTCAACGGGCAGGTGGAGTACGTCTTTGGAGCGGCCACTGAATCCGTCAGGCGACTCCTGCGGCTGGACGAGGCGACTGGATGGCTCAGTGTCCTTCACAGGATTGACAGGGAAGATGTGGCTCAACTGAGGTTCACAGTAACGGCCAGAGACCGGGGTCAGCCACCTCGCACTGATCGCACCACTGTAATTTTGGCTGTGCGGGATGAAAATGACAATGTCCCAGTTGTAGAGATCCGAAAGATTGGAAGGATCCCTGTTAGAGATGGAGCAGCGTTAGTACCGGAGAACGTGCTGGTGGACACGCCAGTGGCACTGGTACAGGTATCAGACCGAGACCAGGGAGAGAATGGGGCTGTGACGTGCACAGTTGTAGGAGACGTCCCATTCACACTGAAGCCAGCTGGTGAAACAGCACTCCCACCCCTACCTGCAGATGAAGCCTTTGACAGGTAAGCCAAACTAAAGGTGACCCGTCACAGTAAGCTGCAGAAATCCTCAGTCATTACTACTTACAAATGAGCAGTTCCCAAATTACTTTGAATAAGGACTGCAATTAATAGTTAGTTTCTTGAAAACAGACTGCTAGATACTGATGAACCTGTATCTAATGATCAGCTCCTGTCATTTGGCTGGGATGATGCACTACTTTTCTTGAGGGAACACAAAAATGGTTAACTAATGATGAGGTAATCATGAGGTAATGATGCATTTTAAATAGGAGCTCAGTATAATGCACCACTTTACCTAAGGGGGGGACAAAAACAACTATGCACATGATAAGCAAATATTATTTGGATATGTGCCATTAAGCACCAGATTCACATATCCAAGGAACAATTAATTTTAAACTGGTTATTATTCATTAAGAAAATGGCCAGAATGTTTAGACACTGGTTCATTAGCATGCCATTTAGCAGTCTATTCTTAGGTTCTTCACTATACTGTCCTTGATTCAGAGTTATTTAGGAAATATACTTTGATTTAAAGAAAGTTCTTGACTCATTCATAGGTAACTTCCCAAGTGTGTATATTGTTTGTAAAGAGTTACCAAATTTAAAAGTTAACATTATTCACAGACAAACTGAAAGTCTTTTTTTACCAGGGGCTGAAACTGTTTTTATACCGTATGTTCTTTGACCTTGACAATTTCACATTCATCATGCAGTTGCTTTAAGTCTCACCCACTCTACTGCTCCAGGAGGAATTACTACAATTTATATTTTCCCACAGAGAATTCAGAGAAGTGTGGAGTGTTGTTGCATGCAGATTTCATTTAAGCTTGGTTCAAGTGGTGCCACTCATTCACTAAGGCTACAGAGTGGTTAGAATGGCATACAATCTGTAAACTTTGAGCAAATATTCATGCAAGTCAAGGGCTTTAGACTTTTTAATAATATTATTATTGCTCTGCAGGCTGCAAATGTCAGTACTCTTCAGTCAATTGTAAAGATATTTCCTAAAGCTATTGAATGGAGGGAGTAAGGTAAAATAGTGAAGGCCATCTTAGGATATCAGTGCTTCTGCTTATGACACCTGTGCAGTAAGGCTAGTTGTTGTAAAGTGCTGTCCTTGACTAAAGGTATTTTTTAGTCAAAGTAATAATCATGAGAGCTCTTCAGCAAATCGATTAAGAGATTTAATTAAAAAATCTGTCACAGTTTTTCCGCCATTTTTGTCTCGCTGCAGATGACTGCAGTCATGCAGGAAGATCTCTTAAAATCAAGGGTCTATTGAAGACAAAGGCATACAACAGCTGAAATGTTTAGTTGGTTAATCGATTGTTCTACTGACAGAAAATTGACAACTATTTCAACAAACGATTAAGCGCTTCAAGCAAATATTCCAGTAATTTTTTGGTCCCAGCTTCTTAAGTTTGAGGTTTTGTAACTTGTCTTTATATCAAATTATTGTGATCTACATATATTTGGGCTTTGGACAGTTGGCTGGACATGGAAATAAGGCATCTTTTAGGATGTTGCCTTGGCCCCCATGGAATGAAAATGAGAAATTTTCGCAATTTTTTTGATATTTTGTTAACATATAATAGAACATTCCCCATAAAAAGACCAGCACAATGACTACTGGCAAAATATCTGCAGTAATATTTTGTATGACTACTTTGACGACAAGATCTGTAAAATGTTTCATCTAAGATTGCTAATACATTCATGAAATGTATTTTCTAATTATTTTCACAGGAATAAGAAAAAATACTTCTTACATACTTCTGCCTTGCTGGACTACGAGGCCACCAAAGAGTACAGCGTTACCATTGTGGCAGTAGATTCTGGCAGCCCCAGTCTGTCCAGCAACAGCTCACTGATGGTGCGAGTGGTAGATATCAATGACCACGCCCCAACCTTTGCCCAGAGTGTTGTGGAGGTCCACTTTGCTGAAAACAATTCACCTGGTGAAAGGGTAGTCACTGTGGTAGCCACGGACGCAGACAGTGGCAAGAATGCTGAGATTGCGTACTCCCTGGACCCCGCTGGTAATGGGCCATTTTACATAGATGCAGATAATGGAGATATCCGTGCCACCGGGGTTCTGGACCGTGAGCAGCGAGAAAGATATGAACTCCGGGTTATTGCCAAAGATAAGGGTACCCCTTCTCTGCAAGGCTCTGCGACTGTTGTCGTACAGGTGACAGACCGAAATGACAATGCGCCAAAGTTTGTTCAGGAAATCTTTACATTCTACGTGAAAGAGAACCTGCTTGCCAACAGCCCAGTTGGCATGGTCACTGTGACTGATGCTGATGAAGGTGAGAACGCAGAACTTAGTCTGTTTGTGGAGATGGATGGAGCTGACGAGAAGAAGACAGGAGAGAATGCAGAAGGAGAAGATGGTGAGAAGGAGCGCGAAGAGGTGTTTTCCATCGAAAACAACACGGGAACTATCTTCTCTTCTGCATCATTTGACCGTGAAAAGCTTTCCACCTACACCTTCCGTGTCCGGGCTGTGGATGGAGGGGAGCCTCGCAAAACTGCCACCGCCACTGTCTCACTCTTTGTGACGGATGAAAATGACAACGCCCCTTCAATCACCTCCCCAGCCAATGAGTCCTACACCCTACTTCCACCTGCCAGCAGTGCTCGCACCATTGTCAGGACTGTAACAGCAGTAGACTCAGACACTGGCCCAAATGCAGACCTTCGTTATGCTCTAGTGGGGGGAAATCCCTTCAGACTGTTTGAAATTGGCCACACCAATGGAGTGATCACCCTAGCAGAACCTCTGGAGCGGCGCCACAGAGGTCTGCATCGCCTGGTTGTCCGGGTCAATGATAGTGGGGCCCCCTCTCTCTGTGCCACCGCCCTTGTCCATGTCTTCATCAACGAGAGCTTGGCCAATGCCACGCTAGTGGATGCACAGGTAATCTTTATATGTAAAGATATATATCTCAGCAACAGCAAGAACATCAAAAAATACATGTACCTTGAATGAAAGAAGTCTTAAGTAGAAAAGGTAATGAAACCCTCTGTGCTATTTTGATGTGTGTAGACCTCTATTAATCCACACAGTTGGTAAATGATAACCCATAATGACAGTGATGATATTGTCCTTTGATCCATTCAAATAATGGCCACTCTGATAACACATTACAATGGAGGAGGGTGGTAATGACAACTGATTGTGGCTGTTTAAACTAAAACTGGTAAGAAGATTATTTTCTTGATAGAATGAGATAAATGCACAATTTCTACAGTCTGCATGGTGTTGCAATTTTCTGCCCATTTTTGAGGAAGTAATTGTGTCTATATTTGTCCCAGATAAAGAAGCTCTCTTTTGAAGGCTATTGGCAATGCCTGCTTCTTTGTAGTTTGAATGTTCTTTGTCCAGAATGCATTCTTATAATGACTATGTGGTTAAAATAACTGTTATTACTGGAGTGGTTCTTCTTTTATGGTACATTGAACTCAGAGTTGAGAGCATTAGGTGTGTGTGTGTGTGCAAGTGTGTGTGTAAGAGAGAGAGAGAGAGAGGTAGAGAGAGCGAGTATTAAGGGTGAGTGTGTTAGAGATGTCCCAGTTCTGGCCTTTCAATACAGAGTAGGTTGAAGTATGTTCATTTGAATAGAAGTTGTACTTTAGCAGTGTCTCTTCACTATAGGCCTGAATATTGATGAGGTTTGGGAGTTTTCATTGTGTCAGACAGCCCATTCTGAGCAGAACAGAAGTGGTCAAACTTAGAGGAAAGTAACTGAAAGCCACTATAATCTCTGAATGAATAATGTTTACAGGGGCGAATAAAGGGAATGTAAAATACGTGTGTACTAACACATACGCTATTATTGAATAAATCTGTGTGATTTAGACTAGAGCTGGCTTGAAGGATCCACATTGAAGTGAAGAGGTAATTGCCAAGACTCAAAGGCATTACCGAGATTCCAGAAATAACATGAGTTCAAATTTAGCGTACGTTACACTGGCGGAAATCTTCCTCTCTTCTCTGCCCTCATTGTATTAATCAAACGAACTTCCCATTATGCTTTAAAAAATGTTCAACTAAGCCATAAATGTTGGCAGGTAATAATTACTAAAACTTGGTCTCTGGTGTGGGCAAAGTAATTTGTATTGACTAATAATTAAATCGCCTCAGTGGCCTTGCGGTTGCAGCGTTTGTTCTGAAACTAACAGCTTGTGGTTTTAACCCCCCACTTGAAACTTGGTTTAGAACACATTCTCATATTTTCTCTGAGGAAAAGGTCTTCAGCTGTCAGGTCTGTGCATGTAACGTGACGTAAGCGGTGCGAGCCTAAGTTAGCTCTGAGACATTTAAGAGGGAAAGAGCAGTCAGACAGATAAGAGGTGCATATCTCTAAAAATGTGTCAAACACAGATTGTGTTGGTTGCCCAAAATACCATGCCATCCCGCCAACACTCAAAAAAGGTGTTTTATTGTACATTGTCTGTGTGAAAAAAAAATCAACCG
>JAPZEB010000020.1:18375622-18396621 GCA_029783705.1 Chaetodon striatus | reverse complement strand
GTGGCCATAGGCATTATGTTTTTGGGTTGACCCTGTGTCCCTTTGTCTGCATTTGCCCCATTCTCATGAACGTGATATCTCAAGAACACCCTCAGAGAATTTCTTCAAATTTGGCACAAACATCCACTTGGATTTAAGGATGAGGTGATCTGAATTTGGTGATCAGAGGTCAAGGTCACTTTGATCTTGTGTCTGTCTCATCTGGTGAATGCGACGTATCAAGATGGACTTAAATAATTTCTCAAATCTGGCACAAACATCCACAGTGGGTGAACTGATTAGAATTTGTTTGTCAAAGGTCAAAGGTCAAGGTCACTGTAACCTCACAAAATGTGTTTTTGGCCATATCTCAAGAATTAATTTGCTACTTGTAACACAATTTCACACAAATGTCTAATAGGATCAAATGATAAAGTGATGACATTTTATATTCAAAAGGTCAAAGGTCATCTTCACTGTGACATCATACTGTTCTGCAAAAAATACTTTTCTGGCATTATATAACACCATAACTCAAGAACAGAAGGGGAGACATTTGGTCAGGTACTGAATTGGTGACACTAATCTCAGTGCCCATGTTGAAACTGCAGTGATTGTTTAGATCTTCTGTGCTGCCGGGGGAAGCATCTATGTTTTTCACAGACATGGATGAGAGCTGTAACTGCAAATTAAGTGGTTTGTGGTGGCATGCAACCACGTGGGGGTAATTCTAGTTTTTGTTTGCTCTGTCCACTTTTTATTTAAATCTATCTTTAAAAAATCTCAGTCAGCTCTTTGTGACACTTTGTCCGCTCCCTGACTCCTGATCTCTGTCTCCTCCTCCTCCTTCCCAGCTTCTTATTCGCACATCTGCTGACATACTCTACCGCACGCCCCGTCGCTAACGTCTAAACACCATTTTATCTCCACAAAATAGCTGACAGTGTGTGCGCACACACGCCTGCACGCACACTCGTGTGTCTTTGTCAGCATCCTAAGCCTGTGAGCAGTGTGACGGTACCCTGCTGTCAGAGCGTGTGTGTGCTCCGTGTCAAACATCAGCCCACTGTTTAGCAAGATCTAATGCAGGGGACATGAGTCAACCCCCTACTGTAGCCGAACAATATGCGAATGTGCATCTGTGTATACATGCATGACTGTGTGCGTGCGTGTGGGTTTGTAACACATGTTTACCGTGCGTATAAACCCCTGAGGAGTTCAGTTGGAGTAAGGACACGGAGGGAGTGGGCGAATAGTTGCCTCCAACAGGGTAATTGGTCATTTCGTGTTTCAGTTTCCCTTGTCAAGCTGTTATCTTTCTTCCATTTAGCATATATGTTTATTCCGTAAACAATATTAGTTGCACAGATAATGGATGCGCTGGCTTTGGTGTTTGCTCGAGAAGCTTCAGTTAAAAGCCGGAGTCCTGCTGACAAATAAATGCTGCATAGAGACGGTCACTCACCCTTCCATCCACGTGCACACACTAATACATACACACACACACACTCACACACACACAGGCACCATCTATCATCTTGGACACACTGACACAGCAGGGTCTCCCTAGTCCATGGCGAGTGCTCCCAGGAGTGACGTTTGAGTGACAGCTAACCCTTCTTAAAGGGGCGGCGTCTCATTTCCTTGATGGACAGCTCTACATTTATCCTCCCCGTGGTGAAAAAGTGCTGATGTGGTCATTAAAAAGGAAAGAGAGGAGCTTCTTAGGCTAATCAATTCATACATGGGCTCTCTGATCCCGCTTCACACACACACACACACACACGGAAACGTGCACGCACACACACACTCCAGAGGTTAATCCATTACGGAGTCAATCCTCTTAATCTGCCGTTCCCAGGGAAGGAAAATGCTTACTGGGAGAGTTTGGTGTTCATGCTTACGTGCACTCAAAACATGCCAGCACACATACGGAGACACGTAGACACACAAACTGACAGCGTAATGAATTATTGATCGTATGGAGTAATTAACTCCTCTGCTGCAGTTGAGTGTGCCCCCACCCTACCCCACCCCCAACCGCCCCTTTTAAAAAAATATCCAGCAGCTAGTGGTTTCACACACAGCTCTGTGTGTGTGTACGTCTGCGTGTGTGTCTAAGACTTTGGGCGCTCGTGTGTGACTGCGTTCACGTACGTGTCAGAATTTGTTAACTCGAACAGTTTGGCGACACGAGCAGGTTTGTGTTGGTGGGTGCCTGTCACTGCGCTCGAGGGACTGCTTATTTCATGAAGGCATATGCATTTTATATGTGAGTGCAAGTGAGAGATAGACTCAGGGAGTAATAGGTGGCGAGTATGTGCCAAATGTAGGAACTGGGGCGCTGACAGAATTTGGAATAGCATTAGATCAGGAGTGGGAGAGAATTATAGGAGGTTAGGAGGGGAGGAAGATGGAGTAAACGAGATGGGGAGGAGGGGGGGACTTTGAATTTCAAAGCTACTTTACTGGGTCAGTGAAAACTCTTAAAAACTGTTTATCTGAAGTCAGCACATCATCAGACCAACTAGGGTGCTCCAAATAGGGAAAAAACGAACGCAAAAAAACAGCAAGTAATAAAAACTGGGCGTCATGGGTGAAGAGCAAGATTGCATCAAAGAGGCAACAACATGATAAAAAAGCTCAGTCAACAGTGTTGGGCGTTTTTTAAATCAAAGTTCTTCACCAAGGAAAGTGAGAGGAGAGAGAAGAGGAGGAATATCAATATCAGTGGGAATGAATGAATACAAAAATGAACAGGGGAAAAGTGAGAAGAGTGTGAAAGAGTGAGTAAGAGTATGTACTCAAGAGAGCATGGCAGCAGGATGGAGAGATAGAGGTTAGCTGAACGGGGAGAGAGGGGTATAGACATGCTGTGGAGAGAGGGGCAGTAATAGAGTAAAAGGGAGTGTGAGCCAATAAAAAGAAAAAAGAGCAGCATGTGTGTGATTTGCATTTTGATTAGGGGTGGGTATCATCTGATATTTTTTTTATATTAGTGCCAGTATCATATCCGAGTTTCAGTATGAATAACAAAGTAATACTTCTTTTTTAGATATCTAATGCCTGCTATACATTGGAAGACTTTGAAAAGACTTTTAAAGACACCCTTTTACATTTTAAGACAATGTGAGTTTTTACTCACAGACTTTAAGATTTTGCAAAAACTGGGTATCTTGCAGGATCACTTTTTGCAAGACTACAACGAGATTCCTTTTGAGGTTATTTCCCACCCTGCTCTTGGAGGAAAATGATACGCCAAAGTCCTTTTAAGAAATATGACATATAACCAATCTGTTATGTATCTACAAAAACACATAACTCTACAAACACAAGATAAAAAGTGTCATGTGTCGACGGTATTTTCGTCAATTCAGCATCAAAGTAATCCATAAAGATAAACTGTATCTGCGTAGAAGCTTTACATTTTGGATTTTGTTGCCTCAACTCACACCCAGCCTCTGTTTGTTAGCTGCACTATTTCAGCGGAGGGGAGACCTTGGGAATGAGAGGCAAGGCATTTCAAAAATTAAGTGCTGATTGGTGGATCAGATCACAGACTGTTGTTCACTCCAAAACTCCACTAGTTTCTCCTCCCTTTCCACAGTCCAAGAGAACTGAGATTTTTTCACGTTCTTGCTCCTCCCCTTTTGTTCGGTGCTGGAGAGAGCAAAGCTATTGGTTGTTTGCGTCATTGAACTTCAGTATTTGCATGAGCCAAGACTAAAAACTTATGACAATGTTTAACATGCTCGATTTTGTCAGAATGTCAAAGCAAGAAAAAGACTAACTTCAGACAGCTCAGATTCATTGAGGGATTCCTGGAAGGGCCTGCAGGGCACAGACCAAGGGGCCCAAAGTGCCCCCCCCGGCCTCCAACTGCAAAATGTCACTCAAATTAACAGAGACTAAAAATGACCAATAAGAGACACAGAAACACCACAAACAGATACAAAGAGACTGCAGAGAGACACAAAATAATTACAAAAATGAGAAAAACAATCACAGACACAAGACAACTACAAAAAGATGCTAAACAATCACAAGGAAACACAAAATGACTACAAAGTGAAGCAAAACGACCAAAACATACACAAAATTACCTCAGAGGGCCCCAAATAACCACAAAAAGTCACAAAACAATTATAAGGGAACAAAAAGGACTACAAAGAGACACAAAAAAACACAAAATTAACTCAAAGAGACACAAAATGACCATAAAAAAACCCAAACCACCCCAAAGTCTGTGTGTCTTGCTCCTGTGTTGGAGAGGTGTTCGGGCCCTTTGCATATCTGTGCCCAGGGGCCCATTGTTTCATATTTCACCTATGCTTGAAGTGAGTTTTACGACCACCTTACATCAAATGATTGAGATCACAGAGAGCGCACACCATCTGAGGTGAAACTCTAGTGATTTTGTTCTGACATTGTAGATTTATCTGCACAGATCATTTAATAGGGACACATACAGTATGCATAGAGAATTGTACAACAATTATCCAATGCATTACCTTGTTTCTCTCCAAAAATGTTTTGTTTCATTCCATAAAAGAAGCTGAAGTACTCAAAAGTTGAATGTCTAAATATAGGAAGACAAAATGAAGTCTAGAATGAGTACAACTGTGATTTGAAACAGTAGATGTTCAATAAAGATAATGACAAAACAAGTCTACAAACATTTGCTTCAAGACAGTTTTTGATACTCAATGCCACAGGCACATTTCGGTCGGCACCAGATAAGTATTAAGGTTTGATACCTGCGGCTGATGCTTATGGATAGGTGAGAAGGAGAAGGTTAGAGTACGTGTGTCCAGTTTGGATTAGGGGTGGGTATCATCTGATATTTTTCAATATTAGTTCCAAAATAGGATGAATAACAAAAAGAGTTTTTTTTATTTTACTTTGTTTCTCTACAAACAACAAACTTTTTGTTTTATTTAAAGGCAAACTCATCCCATTTTCAACATTCATATGATCTAAGTAAGCTAAAAGTATTAGATAGCATGAAAAACTCTCCCAAATCCGAAAGCTGGAGTGCTAAAACTTTAAATTGTAATGTCATAGATGACACTGAGAGCACCCACTGGAATGTTTGGCTACATTTTCCACTTCACAACTGACAATAGTAGAATAGCTAAATACTAAAGCTTGTTTGGGTATAAATAAAGTAAAAAAAAAAACCTTCTATTGGTCCACGAAATCAGGCTCTCATTCACTGTCTACAGAGCAGCTCCAGACTTTATACCAGTGTCCTCATGGGCCAAATCTGGCCCGCAATAGGGTGTCGACTTGCCCACTGACCATTTTCTAATCATAATGAAAATAAATTTACACTGTCTGTTTGTCATGTAATTTGAATGTAAGTAAGGTGCCAGAGTGCATGAAATGAATGGTGCTCCCCCTTAACCAAAGAAGCTCTCAAATGTTAAATGTTGTCTAATTATACAAAGAGAAATAAAGCCTAAAATAAGCTCAACTGTGATTAAAAACTGTAGATGCTTGGTTAAAATGATGAGTAAACAAGCCTACAAACTATTGCTACTTGACTGTTTTTGATACTCAGTGCCACAGACACATTTCGGTCGGCACCAGCAAGTATCGAGGTTCGATACCCGGCCCTGATGCTGATGGAGGAAGTGTAAAGGAGAAGGTTGGAGTACGTGCTTCCAAGTGAGGAGAGGCAGGGAGAGCGAGAGAGAGAGAGGTCTGGTTTGGGAAGCAGCCAGAGAGTGAGAGTGGACTGCTGAGATGTGGGTCATCAGGATACCCGTTGGCATCAGGACACATTAATGATCACAGCAGTCACATGGCACTGCAGTCAATATGGGCAAAGTGGCCTCGTTCTACCCTCTAACCGCTACCACACACACACATAACTCACACTCCACCACAAAACTGTTTTTTTTCCTTGTCTGCTGTCCTCAATCAACCACAACAAAGGTCATAGTGGCTGTTTGATCTCAGCAGTTCTCTTTCACTTTCCTCAGGTTTGGATCATTTTCTTTTTTTTATTGCAGCGAGTCTCGATTTGCACTTAGCACCATCCTTTTCTTTCCTTTTCACCTCCCCTTTTGACTCGCACCCTTTTGTTCCTTTTCTGCCGTTATCCCTGCTTTCTTTGCCATATGCGTGGTCATAAATCTAAACACCCAACCGCTGCTACCTCTGCGTCTTCCATGCGCCACACTGACCTCTGAGAATAAATCGACTCAGCGTTTTCACTAGTGCGACTTCTTCTTTTACTGTAGTGAGCACTTTCTCTCCCTGGACCCAGCGTGTGTGTGGGGGCGGGTGAGAGAGCGCGGTGCCACGAAGGCTGAATCGAACCAGACACACACACACACACGCACAAACAGTTCCAAAGCCTAATCAATGCACCGTTAACAAGGCCAAGACTGCAGCACAAACAGGTGGGTTGACAGCGCAGTTTTTTTTGTGCATTGCACAGTTTCACAACGCTTTGTGAAGGTCAGCGTTGGGCTCTCACGATGGGGGGTGCCACAGCGTTTCGACACAGCAAGGACAAGCTATGGAGATGACTTTGTGGCGAATAGGACTCATCCGGCCGGTTTCGTCCATCTAATTGGACTGTATGGACGGGCGCTGGCGGAGAGATTAGGTCTACTGGATTATAAAATTGAAAAGCAGCTTTTCATTTCAACGAAATCCCTCCAGGATTAAATATGATGAGCGTCTGTCATAGACTCACACTCACCCCTCCGCGCAGTCGGGCTCACCACATGAATGCATCCACTCATACACCTCCTGTGATCACATGCAGCGTGCATTAGGGTCATGGGGGTGAAGGCACTGTCAACCAGAAACAAAACAGAAACACACACCAAACTCACCCCTCCCTCTTTCTCTCAGTTACACGCACACACACTGTAATCGACCCGTGACCCCTGTCATGATGATACCAAAGCACTGATGTATTTATTAAAAGCCACCGCAAGTTCAGGTCGTGCTGCCGACCATATGCTCACGGGGTAAGTAGGTGGGGAGGTGAGGAGGTGGGGGTAAGCGAGAGGTGAGAAGGACGAGGTAACCAAAGCGGGGATCACCCGACGAGCCAGACTGAAAACTGATCTACTGACCTGGAGACAAAGAAGGAAGGGGAGGGGGCAGGGAGGAGGTGAGAGTCAGTGGGCATCGGGGAGGGAACATGAGCCAGAGAGAGCGAGTGAGAGAGGTACAGATGATGAGAGGAGATGAAGAAAGGTTCAAACATTACAGGAAAATGGAGACAGATGTGTGTTTGTGTTAGATGCTGTGCTTGTGGAGATGGAACACATGCTTACCCTGTAAATATTGATTTTCCACTTGACCAGGATTGTATGGAGGCCTTAAAAATAGCTGTGTTTAAAGGTGGGGATCAGTTCCATAAACAAATCATCAAACATTGGCGCTGTCTTTTTTTGTCTTAAAAGTATACTTTGCAGGAATTGTCGATTATTGTTTGTTAAAAGTCTCAAAAGCCAACTCCAGATTCGCTCTCATGAATCAATCTTTGTCTGCTTGGCGTTTCGCCTTGCTATATTTGTTTTATCCGACGCTGTGTCTGTGATTCTTGTAACTCCCCTTTGGATATGTTCTGCTTATGGTCTGGCACCTGGCTGCTACCTTTTTATAAAGTCCAAACCTCACTTGAGTGCTGTGCCCAGGAACGTTCTGACCACAGCAAAATAAGAATAAAATAAGACAATACAGGCAGAGGACAGAGTCTCTGCAGATGAATACGCCGCCATACACTTCTAGTAGTCCACAAATGATGATTGAGAGGGATTACTTTTGTACATACATTGTTTCATAGGAAAATCCTGCATAGTATGCCATTAAACTTAATCCAAGATTATTAAATCATTCTGAATGACTGCTCATTGGACAGTTTTTTAACCTATCATCCTGCAGCACTATGCAGTCGGGCTGCAAAAAAAAAAAAAAATTCTGGTAACTGACCACAGGTCATGTTGCACTGTGTTGCAGCTGTTTGCTTTATATATCCTCTCTGGCGGTCACAAAGATCTTAACTTTAACAAAGTTTTTAATGAGAAATGTGGAGGACAAAATGCATTCATGTTACTATGGTTACCAAATAATCTTTGGTAACTGTGTCGGAGGGGGATAATTGCTCATTTGCTAGGATCAGCAGATAAACAAATCCTGTAAATCTGTTTAGTTAAGCTTTTTAATATTTATATTGATGTCACATACTGTATCCTCAGCCACAGAATCTGTGAATGAACCATGTTTCATTATGGTTCAACTTCACTGCATAGATGTTCACTTGTTTGGTCTGCACTAATGAAATGATGGTGAATGATGGTGTTCACTAGAGATGTCACAATTTCAATTGACTTGAGTTATAGAGGAAGTTGACAGAAAATCTACAGTTTGTAGACTTTGCTAATGAAGTGAAAGTGATCTGATTGCTTTTTTCAGGTGAAGCAACTGAGAGGGTGATTTTGTAAAGTACCCTTTGGCCATCACTGACTATTCTTTCTGTGCCCAACTGACTGGTGAAATAAGGTTGCCTGGGTACAGACCTTTGAATCCGCCCACTCCACCAAGTTCGAGCAGATTGTTTCCTCCTGCATTGTGACTAAATATAACAAAAACAACCAATGAGTGCTGCAAGGGGACTCAATTAGCCAATCAGTGCCACCTATTGGACTAACTCTGTTGTTAAATTGTTGTTTAAAGTTGTGAAGTGGTGAGCAGGAATCAGTAAAGAGTAATAAAAACAGTGGTGAGCATTATAGACAAGACAGACACTGCCTTCAAGGCTGTTCTAAATCAACATTTTCTTCTCAAAGTTGCCCAACATTATAGTTTGTTTTACTTTGCTCCACACCACTCTTTAAACTCTGGCAAAACTGATATGTTGGCATGGCTTTGCATCAGTGTGGACTCAAAATGACGTTACATTCAGGTGAATATGTTGGTCTCGAGTGATTGGTTTGAGAAAATTGAATCCCTCTCTCCCATGGAAAGTACTTCAATGTCAGACTGAAGATGGAGACAGAGTATTGACAATTCTGTCTGATATCAGGCAGGAAACAAGTTACTGTTTTATGTAAATTATTTAAATTTGACCATATGGCCTTAATGTGGTACATTCCAAAAAACATGGCAGTTATGTCTCATTTGATACCATGTAGCCAATCATTTTAAAGAATAATTTGAAAATGTAAATGGCAGTTGTCAGGGCACAAAACCAGGGATCTGATGACCTCAACAAATCAAGACTTGATAGTCTGACAATGGCATGGCACCCAGTGCTGAAAAAAAGTCAAATCGAGTGATGACCTTAAAATCGAAAATCAAACTGAATCATGTATTTGGAGAATCTTGACACCCCTCGCCATCATACTTACCTAAACAAACTCAACAGACTTAAGCTGCGTTCGGGGAGACACTAAACAGCAAACCAGGTATCATTTTAGCGGACTAGAGCAGGAGAGTAAAATTAGGTGAGGCCAGCAGAGAATACCAGCAATGGTAATGGTAGACAGCATTGACGATCAAAGTTCAAATATTTGAACTTTTTGCTGCTCTCATGACGGAATTCACAACCAGTTGTTTTGTCATTCCTTTAGACAAGCCAAAAACTCAGGTGATCTTGACAATTACTGGACATTGCTAGAAATATTACACAAAATAATAACCACAAATTAATTTTATGTAATCTATTTTATTCAATTTTTTGTAAACAACACAACATCACCATTGCAACATATCGTCATGCATGTTTTGTTTTTACTGTCCTGCCATTCCGTTGGACTGTTTGTTTGTCCTGTGCCATCCAGAAAGTGTTGTCTATCTGCCATCTAACGTCTGTCTGATTTTATGTGAACATAGCATTAGACAATAACTCAAGGTCACATCTCACACGTCTTCTTCAGTGTATCGATTTTGCTAACTTGTCATGGAGGTAGATCAGTTGCGATCATGTAAATGTGGAACTTTGGTCAGACTGTAGGAGATTGTAACCCATTCACTTTATTAACTTCTACTTCTACCAATTATGATAGATAAAATGTATGTATAAATTAAATGTTCCAACTTCAAGAGTTTAATTGTCCACTGCAACAATGTTGACCGCAGCAGTGATTTCATTCCATACTGCGTTATTTCGATTTCTGTTGATGCCACTTTTCAGGCTGCCAAATAAAACTAATTAGTTAAATTGGACTTGGGACATCAGCATTTCCATTTAAACTCAAAGAAGTTTCTCTTCTAGGCCGTATTACGTCTCTCTATGTCGTAAACTCTTGGAGCAAGGCCTCTAAACCTAGAATATATTGAAGCAGGATATGTTAATGGCAATTGTTTTCAGCTGCCAGGTTTATCAATGCCCAGTCATTCCTACACTGTGATTGGCATGATAAGAACATTTCATGAATCACACATTAACCTTATCCTAAGATGATTTCTCCACTCAGATGTGCACTGGTTCATTCAATAGATTGATAAATGAGGACCGTCGTGTATTGGGCTGCTTTCAAGATCTTTCCGATTGCACAGAGGTGATGCAGCTGAGTGTGGAAGGTGACGAGGGACTGCAGCTACTGTTGCTCTGCTGACATGCTGCATTCACTATGCAGCCAGAGTAGAGGAGGCATGAGTTCAACTGTCGTCAAAAATTACATTTTGGTCATCCTCTCTTTAAAGCTTTTGGGTGTTCATAATGGAATTCAGGTTAAGGTAAGGGGAGGCATGTAGTGGTGAGGGTTCAGGTTAGTTTTAAGAGTCATGAAATGAAAGTCAGTGCAAAATCAGAAATGTATTAAATCAAAGATGTGTGTGGGTGTGTTTCTATGTGTGTGAGCTCAGGACAAAGACAGACAAAGCGAGAGGAGAATCAGAGGGAGTGAGATTGCGGTAGGCAGAGGGAGAGAAATTGTCTGTTTCCTCACACATCAAGGTCACCCAAAGCTGGAATGTGATTGGAAGTCCCCTGTCTGTCTTGGCTGTTTACCACACAAGATAATACAGACAGGCTGTTCAGCTGATAATGTTACTGTGTTAACAACTCCTCCCTTCAGCTTTTGTTTCAAGCTCTCTGTGAAATGGCAGGAATGTGGGAATGTCATTCCGACACGCACACACGCACACTACGCAGACAAGCCGAGGCAGGGACGCGCACAGCAGACGCTGTCAGACGTGTGATTTTAACACACACAGACGTGCCCAGTGAAACACACTCTTGTGTGTACATAATAGCACATAATTACACACCCTCCCAGATCCTTATGCATATACACTTTTCACCGCGAGCAGGCGAACTCTGATAAGAATATGATGACACACGAACGGAGAGGAAAGTTTTCCGGCTCTTACATCAGTTTCTTCTTCCATTCCCTCTGGATAGAATCACATGCACAAACCCGGGCACACTCTGTCTCCTAGAATCACACACATCCGTAGAGGCTTGCAAACACACTCACTATTAACTCCCTGACACACACACACACTCGAACACACACAAAGACCTACATAGCAAGCCCCTCGCTGAGATGCTTCCTTTTATTTGCTTCTTGAAGACTCTGCTCTGTATTGAACAGCTCTGCATTCAGCTCATCTGCCTTCCAGCATTACCTTAATGGCTGTCTGTGGGTTGAGCAATTTTACCCAATATTGCTAAACAAAAGCTCTCTTTCTCGCACTAGACAGGGATTCAAGACAGCTTAGTAGCCCTGTGACTGGCTTTATCCACCTACACAAAAGAATCTTCAGTGCATTAAGTGGTATTGAGCCGGGTTGAATTAAATTGACTTGAATGGATTTTGAATTGAACTGAATTGGACTCAGCCCAACTCAGCTCAATTAAATAATTCAAATTGTGTGGATTTGAGTCGGATTGAGTCAACTCAAATTGAATCGAACTGAAGTGAAGTGAAGTGAGGTGGAGTGAATCAGTTTACCTTGCTAGCAGATGCTGCAGGTATCAGCGCAGAGGGCAGTATGGGAATGATTATTGTTGGGAATTCATTTTGTTAAAGATGTGCTGCAAACAAAGTTTTGCACTTGTAATCTTAGTTTTATATGCTTGTACATTGAAGTTTATTGCTGCTAAGTCTGTTCTGAAAGTTTACATATTCAGGTCTGTGCCTGCAGGCTTCTTCTTTTTTTTTTAAGCCTGAGCATTAAGGTTTCCGTCAGTAAACTTGTGAGTTTGTGCATCCGCCTCTATGGCTTCAAGCTTAATCTTACAAGCTGTGCTGTAAAAAATTACACAAGTGCTCTGTCCACTTCTAAAGGGCTCTGCATGCCTGAAGCAAACTGGGTTGTACAACGTCTTGTCCGACTACGTCTAAAGGCCAAATTGTTTATACTGTACCTGGCTGTATTACACTGTCTCACAGAATTCTCTCCAAGAACTCTTTATAACTCAAATCTTAAAATGGGTATAAGTGTGCACACTTTTAGCAAGTCTCTCCTTGAAGATATTTATGATTCACACGAAAAGTGACACATATTAGTGTGAAGACTGAAAGAATTCAGCTTGACAAAGAAGTTCAAAATAGATTTCCTCATGTGTCCAAAATGGCAGACCCAAACCCAAATCAACTCAAGAAATCTGTGTCGAGATCTGATTGAATCAGATGATATATATATATATATATATATAACCCAACCTGTTTGTGCCCAATATATATAAGTCCTGACCTAATGTACGTCCAAAGTGACAGAGACCTAGGACCCAGATGGGTCTTGAATCTTAGGTCTATTTTATGGAACTGACAAACCAGATGTCGTTCTCTTTGTCGATGTGAGCTTCACCTGCACTGTAACCAGTTTGCACATACAGGTGTACATGTTTAAAAAATACTGTAATTGTAAACAGAGACATGCAACACATGGTTAGATTGGTTAACTTGTCCACAATCATTTGTCCAGTTCGTATGACAGAAACTTTGAGTAACAAAGTATAATCCATGCAGATTTACTGACGGCATAAAAAACAGAGGAGACACGAAAAAAAAAAGTAGTGACTCCCTACCTTTTAAGTACTCTTAAAGTCTGAATATGTGTCCACTCCTCAATTATTTCTATTCCTTTTGTCTGTAAGGGTCCACCGATCACAAAATCGAAAGGATTGTTCTTAGAGTTGTGAATCTTGTCCGGCTCACTATCTTTTCTCCATTCTGCCTCCAACTCACTGGCATTGCTGCTTTTTTTTTTTTTTGTCACCCCACTTCCGCTGTTGTAATCTGATCTTAAGTCAGCTTAATCATCACGCACATTAACACACATGGCGCTAATGTGTTTCCCTCTTGTTCAGCACTGATTACAGGTTTTCTCAGATCCACTATGGTAATAAACATAATGATAACCAGACCCTGGACCTTTGGTAATAGACCTGACCCGGACCCGTTTGACCATAATAAAACATGGATCTTAACCCATACGGGTTGTAGGTGGGGTCTTGGTCCCAAGGGTGCGGGTAAATCCATGAAGACCTCTAGACACTGCCTACACATACCTGGCCAATCAATATGTACAGTGGGTGTGATTGTCTGGTTGCCTGTCTTGAAAGTTACAAAACAACAATCCTGCAAGCTTTTCATTTTACAGTAAGCATACTGAGGCCTTGCTTATCTCTACCAAGGTGGTTACATTTTCGGTTTGGTTTATTTGTGTGTCAGCAGTATTATAAAAAAAAAATGGGGGGGAGGGTGAAGCATGGACTGAGACAGAACCATTCAAATTTTAGAGTGGATCTGAACACACAAATTATTTTTTACTTTTTTTAACATTGTGATATAGGGTATTTGGATGAGTGCCCATATAGTTCCCTCTGTTATATGCAAGGGATCCCTTCGGGATGATTCAAGACCCGCATCACCCTGTCGGGGTTCATTTCATTATAAAGACCCTCTCGCTGTACAAGACCTGCATCACCCTGTCAGGGTTCATTTTGTTATAAAGACCCTCTCGCTGTAAAAAAAATCAAGTCAATTTAAAATTATTTTATTGATTTAAAAATGTTTTTATTGCTGAGTCCACAGCAATGTGCTGTTATTCATAGCAGCATGGTTTAGTCTTTAGAAATAAGACTGGAGTGCTTTAATTGAATCAAGTATTCAGCAAAGTTGTATAATGAAGATATGAACATCACATTTAAGGTTTTAATGCCTCTGCACCAGCAACAGCCAGGGCTGGAGGCATAATGTTTTCAGGTTGGCTGTACATATGTGTGAGCATACGTACATACAATGTCTATCTGGCATTCCGTTCTTTTGAATGCAATATCTCAGGAACACCTTGAGGAAATGTTTTTAAATTTGGCACAGCTGTCCACTTGGACTCAAGGATGAACCGATTAGATTGTGATTGTCAAAGGTCAAGGTCACTGTGACCTTGCATCCATCTCATTCCCCTGAATATGATATCAAAAGAACACCTTAAGGGAATTTCTTCATATTTGGCACAAACATTTACTTGGATTTAATGAACTAATTTGAATTTGGTGGTCAAAGGTCAAAGGCCAAGGTCACTGTGACCTCTCAAAACGTATTTTTGACCAAAACTCAAGAATTCATACAGTAACTATGACAAAATTTCACATAAGTGTCAGTGAGGGTAAAATTATGAAATAACATTTTATATCCAAAAGGTCAAAGGTCAACTTCACTGTGACATCATAATGCTCTTCAGAAACACTCCTCTGGCCATTAGTCAACGTCATAACTCAGGAACAGAAAGGGAGACATTTGGTGCTGAACTGGTGACACTAATCTTTGGTGACCTCCTTAATACTATGCTGATTGTGTAGATCTTCTGTGCTGTCGAGTTGAAGATGCCTGTGAAGCATTAATGTTTTCACAGACATGGATTTAAACTAAGTGCAACTTAAATGATGCTTGGAGGCATACAACTACAAGGCAGTAAGTTTAGTTATAATAAATGTCTTTTACCTAGCTCTGTTACAGTGTTAGTAAGATGTATATTCAGGATCCCATAGTAAACAACAGTTGACTCACTGCCACACAGTTGGCCGATTTAGGTAGCCAACTAAGAGGAAGCGCACCAAACCTTACCACCTAGCAGTAGACGATTTGTTTATTTTTAATAGGGGGGACGGACCCCCACAACCACTCGCTACAAAGACAGAGTCTGTGAAGCAGGTTAACATAAAAGCGCTCTGCTCTGCCTACAAATAGCGTGGCATCTTGGTCCAGACTCAGGGGGTGGAGAGGGATGGCAACAAAGGGGATGCATTTGGGTCATTTTGCTAACAAGGTGACTGGCATCCCCTTCAGATCACCTACAGCCACCTAGTAAACCTGTCAGAAGTTTGTGAACATGCAGACAGACACCTGCTCATTATTTTGAGAAGAAGTTGTAAAAATAAGCTTGAAGCCATGGAACTGAATGCACAAATTTGCAAGAGATTATACAGGCAGGAACCTAATGTTCAGACTTATAAAATTAAGCCCACAAGCACATGCAGAGGCAAACTTTTTAAAACAGAGTTTACAGGTACAAACTCAAATATACAAACTTTAAAACTAAGATGACAAGGAAAAAAAACTTGATTTTCAAGCGCACCATTATTAATGATTGAATATTCCATAGATTAGTCGCCTGCACTGTCTGCTTATGAACTCCTTGCTCTGTAACTCATCCAATAAAAAAGCATCTCTTTCCAACCCTCCATCCCCCCCATGTCTGTCTGCTCCCCCCTCCCACACACACACACACACACACACACACACACACACAGACCCACACACCCACATCCTTCTCCGTCTGTCTTCCCTCTGATTGATCTCTCTGTTCTCCCTAAGTGGTTTCATCTCTTTTCATCACTCTCCATCTGGATCCATCTTTTCAAAACCTGTTTTTTTAATGGTTCCAAACTTTTTTTTTAATAACACTTAATAGTTTCTTTAAATTTTACAAATGGCTCTTAACAACCCACTCCATTTTCCACTCCCCTTCCTGCTCTGTTTTAGACCGTAGTTAAAGTCAGCTTTAATCTTTGCTTTTCATTTTTTCTGATTGGATAAAATTAAGCATGCTACCAATGAATAAGCCTAAGGTGTGAATATCTGCTCTGTGCAATATGGTTTATGCATTTTTGCTACTGGCGAATCGGAGCACATTTCTCGCCGGATATCAGCTTATTAGATCTTGCGTGAGTGTGAAAGACTGGCCCTGGTAGTGCTGTAGTCCAAAGCCAATGTTTTTGCCCCAGGCGTGGTGTAGCCATCTGTTTTAGAATTGTTGGTGGAAGATAGATAAATCGGAAGATCAAGATGGAGATAGAGGAAGGGGGAGAGGAGGAGACATAAAAATGAGTGGAGGAGGAGAAGAGAGATTCCTGGTCAGTGCCCATGGCTTAGAAGAAAGAGGATGGTGGTGGGTGGGGAAGGATGGGGGGTAGGGGTTATGAGAGCTGGGCAGGGAGATGAGGAGAAATAAGGCAACTGGGAGAAAAGACGACACTTTAGTGAGTGGTAGGGGGGAGATGTGAAGCTGCAAGATGAGAATGTGTTCGTAGGTATTGCCTAGGGGTGCAAAGCTGATGGAGAGAATGGAGAAGGAGGAGATGGAATGAAAAAGATAGAAATGAGGTATATGGGTCTAGGGTTAGAGGAAGACAGGAGAGGGGAGGAGAGGGGGGAGCTTCACTCTGCGAGTAAAGCCAGCTCAGACTCTTCGGGCTATTTTGGTGTGAGCATGTAAGTGTGTGTGAGAGAATGAGAGCTTTCTACCTGCCCTATCAAAGAAGTTACATAAATCTGAGTGGGCTGGCCTCTGCCTGCAGCGATGCCCCATATTATACCACTTTCAATGTATGTGTGCATGTGTGTGTGTGTGTTTTGATCCTTGTTCAGCCCCACTTGCCTGTTCATGTCAGAAATAGACCAGATAAGAGATGCTCACCTATACACGTACACATACACACATGGAGACAGGTAGAGCTGAACTACAAGAACTAGCCGGTCAAGCCGCCAGAGAGAAATCCCCCTGGTGCCTTCAAACACAGGCATTAAAATAGTTTGACCCGTTTGACACACACGTACTCACTCAGACTGCATAATCACACGTCCACACCGCACTGCTTTTAACTCTCTCCCGTGGCCATAACCAATGAATAACATCCACAACCACCATCAGCCATAATATATAAGAAAACATGTTTGTTTTTCTTTCTGTTACCCGTCTACATCCAGACACTCCCAAACCAAAACAAAGAGAACTTTGATGAATTAAACTGCACTTTTAATCGATGCGTGCTCCTGATACAGCGCAGTAATTGCACAGCATTACAGTAAAGCTGGCTCTTAATGGGTCAACACTGCACAGGTACAAGTCAGACATGCATTATTTAAGCGGCGCTGTTCTCCTGTTTCACAAATACAGAGATATTATGAAGATGGCAACTAACAGCGCTTGAGCAAAAAGGGAAATGAGACTAACAAAAGCAAAACAGCACACTGGTTTTGAACATAAACTCAGATTCACAGACATAGACAAACTTAAACACTAGCACACACACATACAAAAAAAATTAATCAAAGTCATGCAAATCTGTTTGCCAATTAGAGGCCCAAACAGGTTTCCATGGGGATGAAATGGCAAACTCTAATTGGCTGGATAAAAGAATGCTCACATCTGAGCCGACAACCTGAGACGGCTTGGAAAATATACACACCCCCGTGCGCATGCAAGCATACATACAAACAAACACACAGCGTAAGTGGGGATCACTGGCAATTTATGCATGGTTGGGGGAGTCAGGCACAGTATCGCCGGTAAGATGAGAAGCAAGGATAGAGTGTGTCGACATAGATATGGCGTATTGTCAGGTGCAGGCACACACACACACACACACACACGTGCTCATTGACCGGTCAGTTGCTTTTAAAAGCGTGAATAAAGCTTTGGTCGCGGTGTCGTGTTAACATGAAAGCTTTCACGGCTGTTAAAAAGAGCAGGCTTTGATTAGAATTAGATGTGTGAGAGTGTTTCTTAATGCCGGCCCTTGCTGACGACGGGCCTTTTAAATCCAGCAGAGCCATCGCAGGGAGCCTTCCATCAAAAATATGTTGAATCGACGATTTCACCTCAACATGCTCTCCATGGGTTTTTTTTCTTTTTTTTCCCCCTTTTTTCAGAATTTTTTAAAAGGCAGGAGTCAAGCGTGCAGCTTGGCCACATTTTAAGTGGATCTCAACCACAAAGCAGCAGCAGCAGCAGCCGCAGCAGTGGAGTTTCAAGGGTGATCAAACGTTGAATTCAAAATTATTGACTAAACTACTAATTGAATATCAAAGAAGCTGGTGTTATTTTCATGTGCGTGTTGCGTCGCTGCTGCCGGAAAAATGGCTCTGTGTGACTTTTACAAAGCGGTGTTACTCTCACATGGCATGATCATTACGAACGGTTTAATAATTCATTCCCTACTCCCATATGGGGCTTTATGTAGAAAGTGAGTCTGAAATCTGGATTGTTAGAGAACCAATTTACACACAGCACGTTTTTACTTGTGTAGACATTAGCTGGTGCACTTGCATCTACAAAGTGCTGAATTCAAAGATTGAGCTTCTCACCACAAAGAGTTATTGCTGCTGTCCCACCAAAACCATATATCTTGGTGATTTTTCAGTTTTCAGATAAAGTGGAAGATTAATGGGTTGACAGCTGCTCAATTTTCCCTTTAAAAGCTTTAAAAAGTCATTGGATTGTCATTGGACGTAGAAGTCATTTGGACAAAAATACATGGTGTCAAAACTTAAAACAAGTCTGTATTACAGTTAAAGAAAAATCAACACTTTGGAGATGCATAGTTTTCACAGCACAATGCAAGTGCAATTGTTTAAAGCTTAAATGATTGTTTAGGCGATCGATAATTTCTTCAACAGAAACTCAATTTTGATAATCAGTGTATTGTCATTTTAGAAGCAAAAAGCCAATAATCACAGACTGTAGTCTCAGAAAGGAGAACATTTTTAGAAATTGTATAGTCTTCTGTGAAAAGACACAGAATAACATGAAATTTTGGACTGTTGGTTGGATAAAACAAGCAATTTACCATCAGTAACTTAGGCTTTGGAAAATTGAATTGCATTTTTCAAAGGGGGGGTGGCAGGTTTACAACTACAGTAGTACAACATTGGCATATAGCAGGGTACTTGCAGCCAGGACATGACTTTAACAGAGTGTAGTGGCTTTTTAAAAATTACCGATAAAAGCTCCTAAACCAAAATTTTAATAACTGGACATGTTACAATAGGAATATGATCCGACATCAAAAAGAAACTAACAAAATCTGCAGCAAAGATTACATATTTCCTTGATGTTAGCACGTAGCTACATGTAGCAGTGCAGCTACAGGTGGGGAAAGACTGTAACCTGTAATAGCAGCACTTTCTATCGTGAAGAATCCTCAATAAATGCTTTGTAACTAAAATCTTAACAACTGGACCTGTTCGTGCAGGAATATGATCCGAAATCAGGGAGAAATTAACATTGTCAACCAAGATTAGGCTACATGTTATAGCATGTTCCTACATGTAGTAGTGTGTGTAATAGAGAGTGGAAGTTAGCCTGGTTTCATCGTCAAAAAGCCCATACGATTTTTTTAAGTGAATTTTGGATTATAGCAGAAAATAAGCTCTGTGGCGAACAGAAGTTTATCATACTTATATGTTTTGCTTAGATGAACACCACTTTAAAGATGTTTTAAGCCTCAATGCAATTGCCATAAGTAAAAAGCTAATGTTTAGTAATAAATGACCTACAGCTTGGTCGCATGGCTCAGCATTCTACCATAGTAAGGTTGTAAAGACATGGTTGGTGGTGGTTGGTGTGATGACGATCTGTAGTCTCATTTAGCCAGTAATTAGCAACTGTTTTTAAGACGCCTAAAAGCTTCAAAATTCTCAAGTGGGGCATTTATTGATGTGTCACACTTGTGTTAACAACAGACCTTATTTCAAGCATCTAACCAAAAACCCAATGACTTTAAGACGAGGAAAACAGCTAACTTGTTTCTGGGTTTTTCTGACTCAGTCCCGGGGTACTCTACGTAAACACTTCTAGTAGTGTGCCTCTAGTAGATAACCATTTGAAGAAATCCATCATGAGCTGACATTAGCTTGTCCAGAAAGTAGGAAAAAATGTTGGAAAAATAGTAGCATCAGAAGAAGTATTTAGAATGGTCTTAAGCCTGAGGTTTTTGCTCACAGGGCTTACTTTTACATATGTTTACCTCATTATTTGAAACTTACATTTAATAGGAACATCTGACATTGTAACGTTGTAAAAAAAAAAAAAAGCATGCTAGGTCCCCTTTAAAGCCACATATCCCCAGATGACCCTCATAAGGTTCTGTTAACAGCTGAGGTAGACATACATTAATATACTGATAAGAGACTATACATTTACTCATTATATGTCAGTAATTAGTGCAGTATATACCTTTAGTTTTAGTATGCAGCAAACATGTTTTCAACTGCAGCTTAACTTCTTTCCTGCAGTAGCTGTGGAATAATTTGCATTTTTAAACATTTTTTTTTTCTTAATGCCAGGAGTCGCATAATCATCAGGCCGACTCCTCAGTAAAGGCTCAGCTCTCTGAAACTCTGCTGGATATGACTTCACTGAAGTCGTTTCTTAACCCTAATGCTGAACCATAATTTTCAAAGGGGACTGCAAATATGGAGCCAATGTACGTATATGCTTGAAGTGTGGTGTGGGGTTATCGATGGGAACGGGTCGGATTCTCCCCTGCTTTCTCATTAACTCTCCTCCTTCCTTCTCCTTCCGCTCAATGGCCCGACTCTGCACTTGGTCTCTGGTGTATCGAACAGCACAAACACACACAATCACACACACACACCCACACACACACACACACACACTCTCTGATTCGCACGCTCACATGCAAGAAGTCTGTTTGCATACCAAAAGCATACTTCATAGCTCAAAGAAAATGAAAGCCATATTAATTATACAGTCTGCACTCGCGCGCGCACACACACACACACACACACACACAC
>JAPZEB010000020.1:18349843-18367160 GCA_029783705.1 Chaetodon striatus | reverse complement strand
GGGAGTGTAGGGGAGTTATGGGTCAATAAAGCCTGCTGTGGGGAAGAGGAGAGGGACTCATAACGAGGTCAAGGACACATCATCGATCGCCACATCATAAAGCTGACAGGCAAGAGAAGAAGGGATGGGGAGGAGGAGGGGCGGTGGAAGTGAGAGGGAGGAACAGAGAAAAGAGGGAGAGTTGCAGCTGTGAAAAGCAGAGTTGACTGCAGGATCGTCCGAAGGATGGGAGGATAGAGGAGAGAAATAGAAAATAAAATTATCGGGATGAAGGAATGAAAGGGGGCAGCTCTGGCCAGAAAGAGGGTTAGGGGGAAATTGAATTAGATGGAATCATGGCTGAACAGATGAATTTTGTAATAGAACACACACACACACACACACACACACACACACACAGAGCAACCAGCAGGCCTTCAATAGTAGTAGCTCTTCTTGTCTGTCAGTCAAGTTTGGCCCTGTGGCGCAGGCTGGATTTTTGCATTAGTATAGTAATCCTATATCCGCAGTTTGTGCCTCTCATGTAGTATCATTACATTTGAGTCATACAGTTAAGGATCCATTATTCAGAGATATAAATACTCAGCAATTTTTGAAAAATCCAGATGGCTTTTAGCCACGCTGGTGCCATCATCAGGACATCATTTCAATCTGCCTAATACTAAGGCAGTTTGAGAAGGGAACAAGGGGGGTACCATCCCCCTTGATAGAAAAATGACAATATGCATCCCCCTCATTAGGCTGCCATCCCTTTCCATCCCCCATATGCCTTCCTATCCTGACCTATAAGTGATAATTTTTTGAGAATTATTACATTTTGACAGAACTTTTCTGCAATATTTTACCAGCACAGCATTTGTAGCACTGTCCATCCCCCCTGTTCAAAAATAACAAATCACCTACTGAATGCTAGTACAATCCAACTCCTTAACTGTAGCTTTCTTTGTGCTGAGAGAGAAATCAGCAAATGTTAGCATGCTATCAGGCTAAACTAAGATGGGGAGCATGGTAAACATTATACCTGCTTGGCATCACCATGTTATCATCATCACTGTAAGTCTCTTACCATGCTGGCATTAGCATTTAGTTCAGTGCGCCACTGTGCCCAAGTACAGCTTCAGAGAGTTGCTAGCATGGCTGGAATCCCTTGTTTAATAACACTTAACGCCTGCTCTGAATTTATTTCCAGAATTCTCAGACGCTTCTAACCATCTGGATGAAAACATATCTGTTACACAGTAAAACATCTATTCATCCTTCACATATTTTTCAGGTTGTGTATTTCCTATTTTAGGTAGCTGAAAATTCCACATGCCCTTGGTGTTTTTGTGTGCTGTTTTGCATTTTAACATAAAATACTGGAAAATGCATACCAGTATATAAAAGATAATAAATGTTTTGTAAAAATGGGGACTGCCCGTTTGACCAACAGTCCGATATCTTGAAAGCAAAAGTGCAAAAGACATTTATCTTGACACGCTCCCAAATAAAAGCACTTGGCTAATTATCATGCAGGATAATATCATTGGACCTTCCTACTATGGCAAAGGTACGAGCAGCCCTACTCTGCTTCTGATTGGCAAGTGCTTGTCGCCTTTTTTGGTTGGGTGAGGTAGACTGAGGCATGATAAGTGAGATTGGTTAGGGTGAGGGTAAGAATATCAGGATGGGCCCATCTGAGGCAGACTAGGGTGGGTCATGCCTTCCATGGTAGGACATCTGATGACTTCATTCTGCATGATAATTAGCCATGTGCTTTTGTATAAGGACTTCGGAGTAATGCCATTTGTTTTTGAGATACCAAGCAGTCATACAAATTGGCTTTTGGTCCAGTGGGACATTTTCCAGACTATTGGAGCCTTGGAATTATTAGCTGTCTGAACAATGGCATAGCTCCATAAAACTTGAGCAAGGAGATGACATTTCCAGCTATTGTCTTTGGTTTGAAAATGAGGCACATCTCCAGAAACTGGTTAAAAATTATGGAATATCATTCCCTCCAGATGGTTAGAAGAGAAAGAAACGTGTGTAGAGAAATCATTTCTCTTGTTGTCTTGTGATCCGAAATAATTATCATTTTACACCATCATCATTATGAAATAATTATTCTGTGATCATGAAAAAACATTCAGCCATGATGCTGAATTGTTATTATGCTATGATCCTAAGAACAATTTTGACAGCCTGTTAAGTCAAGAAATAGAGGAATTATTTGTGATGTCGACATCACTGATCTCAAAAAACAAACTTATTATCACACAATCAACTCCTTTCTCATCGCAAGACAACAAAAACGATCTATACCCATGCCCTCTCTGGCCCTCTATACCCAGCCCCTTATACTTGTTCACCCACTTTTTCTTCTCTGTGCCATTGCCCCTGGTCTGAACAAGAGAAAAAGAGGTTGTGCTGCTTCGTCTAAGCTAATGCTCTAAAAATACATTGCTCTCTCTGTGGAGAGTTAAGATGAAGCCACTGAGATTCCAAGAACTGCTCCTTTTCCTTTAGAATCTAATATCTCTTCCACCTCCTCCTTCTTGCTTGTGCTCACAATCTTTGCTGTCTGAGTCACTTTCTCTCATCCCTTTTTCATCTAAGCCTTGTCAAGAAATGGCGGAAGAAACAAGTGCTCCGTTAATTTCCCCTCTCCTGCTTAATTAACTTTGCTGTGTTCCTCTCTCCTCCTGTCTTGCATGTTCATTAGGTGAAATGTTCAAATGTTCCCTTTTCTTTTGGTGTTTGGGAGAAAAAGAAGAATTGGTTCAGTTTGGTCTTTCATGCCAGTCGTCCATCCGTTTCCCTCCAGATTATCCCGAGGCGACGTTCCGAGCTGAAGTTTTTACCGCCTTAATCTGCGTCTTCCCTCTGTTCCCTCACTTCCTCGCTATACACCGCGTGTTTCAAAGCAGATCTAAATTGAAAGGGTTATAATTTTGCAAGCAGATAAATGAGTATGAGAGGAGATAGGAGGGGTGTTGTATAGAAACAGGCTTCCTGGTGCAGAATGATCCCTCCAGGCCAGACGGAGTCATTTAACTCCCTCTGATATTCTCTCAGCATTGACTTATTACAGTCCTTTTTTTTCTCTCCAAAGTGAAAACTGGTCTGCTAACTAGACTGGGGTGATTTGTGTGGTGAAATCACAGCAGGTGTGATGCTCAGTTTGAGTGAATGATGCGATTCGTTACTGAATCACCACCACTTCCACGGCAGGATTGGGAGATTTGTCAGTGGTGGTAGATGGCCTGTTGCTCTGTGTTCACAGTGATGGGTGCAGCTTGCTTTTCAAAGCCACATGGTTGCACTTCAAGCTTTCACAAATTTCATTATTCACATCCCAGTTGACTTCAACATTGCTTAAAGGAATACCATCTGTATATCAATTACTCACCTTAAATTTGTGACGAAAACTTTGTTTGGGTGCCAAGGTGAAAGGAGAATCCAAAAAAGGCGATCATTCTTCATTAATTGAAGTAAACAGGGACCGCGTTTAACAACAAAACTTTAAAAACCTCAATTTACAAACTCACACACAACTCGTGCAGTATAATTCAAGTCTCATTTATCCAAACGTACGCTCAGTACTTCCCACACACATGCATTTTTATTTAAACGTTACAATTTGAAATTTGCCAGTACGAACAGTCTCAGGCAAACTCAGATCAATCTACATGTTTTATATTGTAGTTTGCAGTGTTCACACAGAGAGCATTGTTGCTGCGGCGCTGCTGCAGAGCTGCCTGCAGTACCTACTGTATTTCCACAATCAAAAGCCAATACTCCACTCATTTATGGAGCCATGCACGCCACTAACTGCACTGTTAACAACACGGTCATGCAAATATTTCACACTAAAAAGCCTTGTGTTAATAAATGAAGGGATTCTGTCGATAAAAAATGTTGCCAGAGCACTTTTATTTTGAAATGGAAACAGAAAAGGTTGAGTAAAACATTTCTTCTATTTCTTTATGTCTATGAGTGATCTAGATAATGTCAATATGAATATCAATAAGAAAATAGACATTTTCATTGTCTAATTTTGTGCACGTCACACAGAGGAAATCAGCGAGCCTCCGAATCTCTAGATGTGTTGCAGGTAAGCAGCACTGCCCACACGGGCAGTGTGGCTGTTCTACCCTTTAAAATGGGGTCAGTCTAAAACAAAAAAAAAACACACTACTCACGCACGCAGTGTGGCCTGCCACTAAATAAGACTTGAATTATACTGTTCAAGTTGTGTCACAGTTTGTACATGGATGTAATAGTGACATAGTTTTGACATAGTTTCGCGGTTCCCACTCACTTCATTTGATAAAGAATGTTTTCTTTTTCAGATTCTTCACTCGCCATGGAGGTATAGAAGAAAAATATTCTTTATCTCTGTTGTTGTTAACAAATTCCATAGAAAAAGAAAAACCAACAACTCATTAATTCATGTAAATCTGTAAAAACAGGTCATAAATATATAGTACTTTCTTTGTGTGAGGGTGTGTGTGTGTGTGTGTATGTGTGTGTGTATGTGTGTGTAAACACAGTAGTTGGGATTGACTTAAAATAGACCATAGTGCCCATGTTATTTTTTATAAAGGAACATGTCATCTGTTGCCACAGTGTGGCTCATTGATGTGTGTTTAATTGACTACGATGGAGCTATATCAGGCTTTGGATACACAGTCAAGACTTGTAAATAAGATCAATGCATTGCTGGTTTTGTTCTTTCAGCAGGATTTGTTGACTGTAATAAAAATATAGAATATCACCACACTCTTCATTTAACACCTTTCAGTTATTTTAATGGAGCACCAAGTAAGTGTTTTTGAGAGTGGACTCTATTACCCAGCTGCTGCTACTGGGCGCCATTCCAGATGAAAAATAAGTGTCTCCGGGCTGGCCAGAGGTTTGTAAACATCAGCCATGTCCAGCAGCATTAATCTAAACTGGGATTAAAAGCACACTGAAAACTTTGAAAGACCTCCGTGATTGGTTGATGACTATTACCCTCCATTGTAGCAGCTAAGCTCATAATCAAGGCGAACACGATCAGATAATCTCAATATGTCTTTGCAGACCCCTGCCCACCAGCCTAATCCCCAGATTTAGGATCTCAGATTAGGAATGCAGGATGATTAATCCCATATTGTGTTTGTATGTTCCCTGCAGGGGACCCTTCGCCGGGTGACCTTCTCGGTAGTGAGCCAGCCCCAGGATGGCGGTTGCTATGACAGTGGCCTGGAGGACTCTGAGACGCCGAGCAGCAAGAGTTCATCTGGGCCGCGGCTGGGTGCTCTGCCGCTGCCTGAGGAAGGCTATGAGCGGACCACACCTGAGGGCAGTGTGGGGGAGGAGGAGCATGTGGAGAATGGTTAGAGCAACCACGCACACACACGCCATACAGTAAACAGCTAATACAATTCACTGAACTCATTCAGAAATGCGAAAGAGGCTACCACATACACATACATTTGCTTTCATATTTTGTCTCTCAAGGCTTTATGTACTGTATTTTGTGAATGCCTTAGACATGTTTTGATCATATGCACACTCTTAATGACACACACACACACACACACACACACACACACACAGTCAAACACTTTGAAACCTTTACTTGCTGTCAAGGTTTCAAGCCTTTTTTCTCTTCTCTTTTATAGAATAAGGCAATTGTCCTGTGTGTGCTGCACATATGTTTCTTTGAAAGCTTGTGTGTTACGTGAAGAGCTTCTTTAGAAAAGCTAATGTGCGGCAGTGTGTTGTACCAGAGGCTCATCAGTGGCCTTGCCGTCAGTCGGCAGCCCAAATTTTCCCTTTTACCAATGAAATTGTGTTTTTACCTTTTCCAACCGGGTCTTTGTCAAGGATGGAGAAAAGCAAAAAAAAGGTTTTTTATTACATCTTTTCATTTTATTTGGTCTCGCCAGAGTGGGAACAACTAAAGCAACACACCAAGGTCAGTATGACCTTGATGACTGACTGCATTTCTAGGGTTAAATGCTACTTTTTGCCTGACGTGGAAATCTTGAGGATGTTTGTGAGGTTTAATGCATTTTCTTCACGGTCAGATGGAGAGAGGAGTTCAACAGAGAATTCATTGTGTTGGTTATAATTATACTGTATAACGATGTGCTTGTTTGGTTTCACATGAATTTGCTGCTACTGCTGCTGCTGCTGCTGCTGCTGCTGTACATAGGCACCTAAACTGAAATTAGTTTCAGAAAACAACAGAAATATTTCATTTCTTGTGTTTAATTCAAGTAAGGCAGAATTTAGAAAATCAAACAGTGGATAAATGCATTGTTTTCAGTTGCTCATTAGATGTGCATGGAATGTATAACTTAAACTATCTGTTACATGACAGCGGCACAGTTTCTGTAATTAAGTCACATTTACCTCATCTATCATCATTATATGTCCTGTCTCCTTTCAACACCATGTCAGTATTGATTCATAAATGGCTGGTTTACATAGATAATAACCAGAACCTTTGACACTTACCCTTGTAGATCATCAGCATCAGCATCTCTGTTGGCCTAACTAACCTTTTGAACCAACACTTATGGCACTTAATCTTTTCCCTGCATGTAAAGAAGTTTAGATTTGTCACTCAAATTTCTGACAATTACCTTCAGTTTGGCCTCGATAGTTGTTTGCTTTGACCTCACCTTTCACCTTTTATGTAATGCTGAGCACAGCTGGTATTTTTTTTTATAAACATTCCTTCGAAGTCAGCAATTTCCATTTTGCTCTCCCAGCATTTTTCTTGCCTTTCTTGCTTCCCTCAAATTACATCCCCTCCCTTATAACCTTTGTCCTGTCTTTTTTTTTTTTTTACCAATTTTTCTTTCTCTTGTCTTCCTCAATGTTCAGCATATCTGTTTTGGTTGTACTCTATCTGTCTTATTCAACTGTCCAGGGTTCCCAGGGTCATGAAATTCCTGGAGGGGTTTTGGAATAAACAGGTTGTTTTGATGTACATTGTTCTGGCTGTTGTTGAAAACAGTGGTTCTCAACCAGGGGTTTTGGGACCCTTAGAGGTCCTTGAGGGAGTCCATGGGGACCTCCTGAAATATAGGAAATTGTTTATTTTCACTATTTAATTCGCTATAGAAGTGAGCTCAATGTGATTAACAGTCACAATAGTGCTGATTCTAATCATAGGTTTCACTTCTTCAACACTTATCTCCTCAACTTTAGTTACCTAACTAAAGAATTCTTGCTTAAATCACATCAAGCATCCCAAATATTTTCAGATGGAGGTCCCCGAAGCAATACCTTATCAAATTGGATTTGTCCCCCAATGTGTACCAATTTAGGGGACCTTCACACAAAAAAAGGTGAAGAACCACTGGTTTAAACTATGTCCATAAAAAACTAGCACATGCCAAATATTATGCAAATTGCATTCCCAGTATTATGCCTTTTTAAAATCTGCTGCACTGTGTAACCATTGTAATATCACTAGTATCAAGTGACATATAGACCAGATCGGTATTGTGTCATTGCCAAGGTTGCACTTCTTATAAGGGGAAAGAAACATGCTGTCACATCAGGAGAGAAACAAGAAAATGCTTAAAAGCTGATGTGTAGTGGGTTAACCAAGGCTTTCACACTGAGATATGATGCACTAAACATACGTGAATATTCAGTTACTGTGGTAAATGGCCAAATGATACTGGTGACAGTTACTACTGATGGATAACTAACATTAGCTTGAGTACAGTCATTCAGTATGGCAGCATCAGACTGTTGTCTCCAGCTACATTTCAGCCTATAGATCAAACAGTTGGCTATTAACAGGTTGGTCATTTATATAAATACTTAGCCTAATAATATCTGATGATTCAGTCAAATATACATATTTGATTGAATATCAAGGTATCATAATCCAGCCATCTATACGTGAAATTTCAGGCTAGTGTGTTACATCACTGATCCACTTGGACAGGGGAAGCTTGAAGGGGCATGACAATGATCAGTCTTAAATTATTAAGGTTGGTTGAGGGTTTATTAATATGCTCAGATTCAGATTCATTATTTAAAAATAAGGCTACATCATTATATAGGCCTACCCATTTTAAACTACTTAGAAAAGGTCATGGAAAGGGGATAAAATACTGTGGAAAAGTTATGGAGACATTTTGAAAATTTATTGGTAAAAATGTCAGGAAATCCTGATTGCCTCTTCTTGGATTGTCCTGATGGTTAGAACACACACTGTATAATTGCAGCATCCCCACTTGGATTCTGGTTGTGTACCTTAGCTTCACATCATACCTCTCCCCCCTCCCTCCATATTTCCTGCCTGTGTCTTTATTGGAAACCATCAAATGAAGGCAGCAAAAACCCTTATTTTTTTCTCTTCTTTTTACCCCTCTATCCAGATGCTAGACAGCTGCCAGACGTAGCTCTGACAGGAAAGTGCACCAGGGAGTGTGATGAGTTCGGCCACTCTGACACTTGCTGGATGCCCGTCCGCCCCTCACCTCGCCAGCGTCAGCGCCACGGCAGCGATCCCCCACGGCTCTCGACTTTCGCCCCTGGAGACGATAATAACAACCTCCGTGGCAATGACCATGAGAGTGACAGCGAGAGTGCCGGAAGCGCAGGGAGCTCAGAACCCGGGGTGGTCGTCGGCGGAGAAGGTCAGAGATTACCCTTAGCCAATGGGGATCCTCTCGGCACCCTGGGCAGCGGAGACCGCAACAGGAACATGGGCGATCACAACCGTAACCTTCTGAACCGCAAGATGACTTCAGCATCCTATGACACGTTTAGCAGTGCAGGCTTTGGGAGGCGCCAGCAAGAGGAGGAAGGAGGAGAAGGCCAGAACCCACCTGAGGTCATACCACTGACGCGGACGGGAGGGGACTACAAGACCACTTCCTGCCTCACGTTGTCGCGCCGAGAGGTCTACCTGTGACAGTCTCGCAATGGAGCAATCATCGCCGCACCACTCCCTTTTCTGAAAAACAGGGAGGGTTAAGACTTTATCTGAAAGTCGTCAGTTTGGAAGGCCTTTTAAATCCGCAAAGATGTGAAAATGTCAGAAAAGATGTTTTCCAAAAGCCGTATATCAAATTGGAACTCTTGGATTCTGATTATTATTTATAGGCACCTAAACTTAAGCAAGTGATGAATCGACTCTTTGGAGAGCTCTGACCAGGAGTACTTTCTAAAAAAAAAGAAGTCTTTTTTAACTACTAGTGAAAGTTGCCTACAGGCAAATTCCTATTATGTCCATGTGGAGGAGGACAACTTCATCTCTTCTTCTTTTTACCTGAATCCAATGCATGCCTGACCCTCTGCCACAGAGGGATCTGTGTGAAGAAGCGAGAGATTGAGACTGAGTAAATCCTGATGCTATAAATGCTTCGGTGCATATAAAAACTTTCACCGAGGCTACAGCAGGCAAGATTTGGACTCAACTGGTGAACCATCTGCTGAAAAAACCACCGAGGTCTTAAACAGCCGAAAATAGATGAAAAGAAGTAACGGGTCTTTGATTGAGTTTTTTGGATCTAATTCAAACCAATCAAACTTTGTAATGCCTAATTGACTCTATCGTAACACAAGACGGGGATATTAACCAATCAAACTGCTAATCCCGTGCGAATCTTAACAGAGTATCAAAGTACGGACAAAAATGTTGTCACTGTACAGTTACACAGTAGAAAAAAATGTGCTGATCTCTAAAATCAGGTATCTTTAAAAACATGAACAATTCAGAACAAACTGCAACAATGTGAAAATGTGTTTTTTACAGTAATCAACTGTAATTCAGAATACATGGTTCTCATAGAGTGTCAGTAGTGCCACAGAATTCCGGCGTGTGTGAAAATACGTGTTTATTATTTTTGCCTTCACACCCAGTCTGTATGTATATATTGTATGTGTGTATTTGATGAGACGGCAGTGTTATCTCTCTGCGACCGTTTCAGAGTAGACTGAGGTCCTGAGTTCACTGCACACCTACGGTATCCTAACAGTGTTTCATGTATCATAAATGTTCTTTCACACACACATGCACACACAGGCATGCACGCACTGACACACACACACCTAAGCATGTAAACACAAACTCATACAGTGCATTTACAGAATGTGAACATGCGTAGGGCCACAGTTTATGACATGATTCAGTGGCCGTGTAACATAAAGTATATAATAACTTGCATTAACTTTCATACAGAGTACATTAAGCACACACACAAACACACACACACATACAGCATATTAAGACATAAGTAAAGACACAAACCCATGTTAAGATGTGCGCAATTCATATGCACTATGTGTGTATGTGCTCTTAATCATAATTTTTTAACATATTGCCTCTCATTGAACTAGCTGTAGCATTTTGCCTGCTCCCCCTCCAGCCAGTATTTAAACATGAAATGTATTTAAATAATAATTACTCATCTCTCTGACTGATGTGTGGGGCTCCATTAAAGGGAATTTCAGACATTTCATCTATGTAATGATAGACAATGTGGGAATATGGGATATTCTGCATACTGTAAGTAGGACTCATAGAAAAACCAAATTTCTGTAAGAAAAAAAAGGAAACGAAAAAAGGACTCTGCATGAAAGAAAGATAATGCTAACTTTTTGTCTCTCTTTTTTAAACCACACGCCTTTTTTGGATACCACGCCTATTTGGATAAATCTGTATTATATGTGTGTGCTTACGGGGAAATGGAGATAATGATGGCAGCAAGGGAGTTAGCTTTAGTGGATTAAACTGTTCTTGCTTTATCATGGAGCGAGTTTGGGAGTAACCTTGGGCCTTTTCTCTCAGTTTTCCACGGCCCGAAGTTGGCACAAAAGGGTGCTGCAGGCTGTAACAAAAAGGAACACAATGTAGTGGGAGCGCAGAGTACTGCTGCACCCCGTTTCACCACGCAGTGCCGACCTGAACACGCCCATACTGCTGTGCTGAACTGCACAGATAACAGACTCCTTCACATTCGTCCTTCCCAGCAGCTACTGCACGACTCCAGACACACTCTGCTGCACTGGGCTGAAGAGTGGGTGTGGATCGAGGCCAGCACATCTTAATTCCCATCATCAGTGTGTGGTTCAGTGGTGTGATAGGGATAATAGGGTTAGGTCGTCCCTGTGGTCTTAATGAGTTTCCTTTCTCCTCTCTTCTCCTCCCTTGATCTGCACTGATCTCATTAATGTCTGGATTGGCGAATGTAACACTGCTGGAAATTGCCAGTAAGTGTGTCTCTTCATTTTTCTGCTTGTTTTGGATGAGGTGAGGCGAGGGAGACATGCTTGTTAAGGATGTGCTACAATTTAGTTCCTAGATTCTTGTAGAGTTAGAAAGAAGAGCAACACTCAGGTAAGATGCGCGACAAACTTGTTCACTAACTACTTGTGGTTTTTTGGCCACACACAAACCCACACACTGTTGCTGCTTGACTGTCCCCTCACTGAAAGGTAACCCAACGTGTGGACACAGTAAAGTAGTCCTGTACATTTGTTTTACAATGGTTATCGTCCTGACAAATGGGTGTGCTCCGTGTGTGATTACACTTTGTATACCTGTATATACCTTCAACCTTACAACTCTGTGACTGACTCCCTCTAGCTTGTTTTAGGCCACTGATGTACTTACTCCCTAAGCCTTCATTACCCCCAAATCCCCAACATGGCTGTTTACTGAGCTCTGTTATTGATGGACTGTGCTGAGGATGTAACCCAACGCATGGAGTTAATCTGTTTATGGATAGTTCACGTTGAGAAGAGATTGGTGAAAACAATCACAACATCCGGAGTTTATACACTGAAAGACAGAAGGACACACACTCTTTCTCTGGGAGAAAGATAAGTGTGTTCCAATCCCTCGGACACCAGAAGGGTCTTGAGGAACTAACGTCCAGTTTGGAAGTTTTGGAAAGAGACTCTTGACACAGCCCTGCCTCTTCAGAGTGGCAGATATTTCTTCAAACTGCTGTTTTATGGCAGTGTCATTATGGCACCTTTCAGACCCTCCCATCCGGATTTAAGGGAACTTGCTGTACATGAATCTGTGTGGGTGTGTATCTTTTTTTATACTGCACGTTTAAACATGAATATCTTTCAGTCTACTGCAAAACAGAGAGGGGAGACAGACAGAGAAGAGTGTACCGTCTGAGATCTCGTATCACCCACTAATGGAGACATTTTTAAAAACAAGACACTTCAGCGCACATCATGTACCTGTCATCCCCCTCGTGCTGTTACCCCTTATAGCCATGTACAGATAAAACTACACTGTAGAACAGACAACTGGAACCCGTAACAGACAATGGCATGCCTAAGGTCTTCGAATCTGCACTTGAGAAAAAAAAAGAGAAAAAAAAAACTTATTTTTATTTTCCTCTTGTTTGTTTTCTTTTCTTATGGGGGCTGGCTCTGTTTTTTGCTGCTCCCTTCCTGTAATTACATAATGAACTAATTGCATTTGCTATGACGAGGAAGAGGAGCTGTCGACGAATGGTTTGGTATGAAGATGAATCATGTAAAAGTTTGACTTTGACATTAAAAACTTCAAACACTCTTGTTTCTTGTTGGTCTGTTACCTTTTAGAGAACTCACACAGTCAGAGACTACCACATTAACAAAAATCACGAGAGTTTTACCTCAGTTGGTGTGCACTTTAAGGATCTCCATCATTTGGTTTAGGTGGTCATAAAACAGCCAAATTGTCTCAAAGCTGTAGTTGAAAACTTAAATGAAAAACCTTTTTTTTTTCATACTTGCTTAAACTTTATATTCACACAGCACTAAATAAGACAGATAATCTGTCAGAAGCCTTATTGCACTTCTGACAGCTTTACTGTACGTGAACAAAAACAACCAATTAGAGCCAAGGAGTCTTTAATAAAGCTGTCAATCATGTCAATCACTGCTTGTGCACTGCAGTCAAACTGTCAAACTAGGCAGCACTGATCAAATATAAATCAAGATTCTGTTACTGCATTGCTTATTTCTCACCTCAAAAGTTTTCACAAACATTCAGTGTACTGCTTAGCTGTAAAATGAGAAAGTTTGCTCCGGCCGGTGGGCACAGCTTGTTGTTTCTGTCCACTATTTCCAACATGGCATCTTGAACACAAAGGTCTTCATTGTACAGCCAAACAGTTTACTAAAATATGTGTATTTGAGGGGGGAAATAATAGGCAACACAGTTACAGAATCTTGATCCATACTTGATCAGTGCTACCTAGTTTTACAGTCTGACCGCAGTTCATGAGCAGTGATTGACATGATTGACGGCTGCATTAGAGACTCCTGTGCTCTGATTGGTTGCTTTTGGTGCGTCACTGTCGATCCTAGTGACTGCCAGAGGCAATGTACTTCATTCACAATATACTGACGGTTTCAGCAAATATGTCAAAAAAGTTTTTTTTTTATCAAAGCCGCCTGCTGTAGCTTTAAGTTTTTTTCTTGTCTTAACATTCTGACAAAATCAAACAAGTTTTATATTATTGTAAGTTTTCAGTCTTGGCTCATGCAAATGCTGAAGTTCAGTAATGTGAACACTGTCAACAAACAATAGCTGCACTCTCTCCAGCACCAAACAAGGAGCAGCACATCGGGTAGACAGTAAACATGGAGGGGACACCAGGGAGGAGCAAGAATGTGAACAAGTTCTCTCGTACTGTGGAAAAGGATGAGAAACTAGTGGAACTGTGGAGTAAACAAGAGTCGGTGTTTGATTCAGAATGTATCTGATTCTCCAACCAGCACGTATTTCAGTGCGAAATCTTAGTTTCTGAAACAGCTCACTTCTCATTCCCATGGTCTCCCCCCACTTAAATAGCATAGCTAACCAACAGAGGCTGGTTGTGAGTTAAGGTGAGAAAATCCAAAATGTAAAAGTTTGTACGCAAATACAGTTTATCTCTATGGATTATTTTAATGCTGAACTGACAAGTATACTGTCTTATATGTTTTTGTGGATATATTAGGAATTGTTTATATGTCATATATCCTAAACAGAGTTTGGCATAATATTTTCTACCAAGAGCAGGAAGAGAAATAATCTCAAAAGAAATCTAGTTGTCATCTTACAAATAGTGATTCTGAAAAATCCCCAGTGTTTGCAAAGTTTAATGTGTGACTAAAAACTCACACTGTCTTTAGATGTGAGAGGGTGTCAGACTTAAGTCTTGCAAAAGTCTTTTCAGTCTTCTAGTGTATGGTAGAGGGTATGCAGACTTGATGAATAGCTGTAGAAACTCTATTAATGTTTGGCGTATAATTGCAGGTGACTGGCTGGCCTTTGCTGATGGCTCATTACAATGTAAGGAACTTTTGACCCTTTATTCATGTATTGCTAACATTTCCAACTTCAGGGAGGCTCATTAGAAAGTGGTACCAGACTGGCTTTTACCAAAGCCTTTGATTGTAGATGTTAAAGCTGACACTTCCATGACAACTGCACAAACTTCATCTGCCAGAGAAGACCATGTGATACAGCTAAGAGCTTCAGAACAAGCGACTGAGTGAGTGGAGATGGTACTGACATCCTCTATTAACAAGGTCAAGACTGAACTGCCGAGCTCAATTTTTAAACAGTTTTCATGCCCAACCAACAGAGCCAAAATCCTCCCATTAAACAGAATGACACCTTGATACTCTTATTTTAATGTGTAATGTCAAATTGCACCTGGCTGAAATGCCAGCTGAATGGAATATATTTGGAGAATATCACTTAAACGTGGCACAATCCATCAGCTTTATCTTTGAAAGGTGAATTTTCTGAACCGGATCCTGCTGCAAGAAAACTTTTAAAATGTAGAGGGCAATTTGGACTTAGACTTATCAGAAAACGCTTCCGAGGTGTTAACTGCTGCAAAGATTAGTGTGAAGGACTCAAAATGTCAAAAAAAAAAAAAAAAAAAAGTCCCGCAATCACTATTCCCCTTAGTCCAGTATGCAACACTGACACCATGTGGCCATGAATTAGTATTACTTTAGTTTCTTGGCAGTTCACATGATTGTTCTGTAACATGTTATGAGCAGTTGGTTCAGATTCACCTTGGTCATAGTGAAGGACAGAAGAAAAGCAGAAGGACAAGAAACTGTTTTATCTAACTAAATCTCAGAAACAACAACTAATACTGAAGAGTTATAAATACATTTCTTTGAATGTTCAGTTAAAGGCTGCGGAGACAGCTGGAAGATCCACCTGCTAGTTTAATTTATAGCAATCTGGAAAATGTATGAGTTTAAGGCTCTTCATATTTCACAATTTATGTCATATCAAATATGAAAATGAATAATAGGTGGATGATGCATTTACTGTAGGTGTAATTCTGAAGTGTAAATGTGAGAAAAAGTGAGGGAGCTGTGACCGCCTGCATGGTTTGGATGTAACAGTATATGCATAAAGATTTAAAAAGCTTAAAGCACGGTTATTATTTATTTCACATATATGTACAGCTAAACCATTATTACAAATAATGCCAACCAGGGCTGTAGTTACTTATTTTCAGTGGACAACTTCTGCGATCCAACCCTGCAGCAAGGGTTCACCCAGGGGTCTTTTTTTTTTTTTTTTTTTTGAAATTTCACAACTAAACTGATCATTTTGGAGCATTTTGTAGAAACAAAAATCTTTTGTTTCGATGACTGAGTGACATTTTCAGAAGCCAGCATATGACTGAGGGCAATATATCCCCCTCATACATGCACGTACACCCTTGGCAGCCCTTTTTGTCACCTATAGGAAAAACCACCTCTGCCTCCACAACCAGTACACCATAATAATAGAATCAATGTGAAAAATAAGTGTTTTTATGATGACCATAAGCCAAACATCTTTTAATGTTCAATTAGCCGTTATCTTCATCAAAACAACAGGAAAAGCTAAATCTACGCTGTTTTCCATTTCAACAGGCCAGTAAGTTGGTCTGCACTTTGTACCTGGCCTATCACTTAATGTAGAGCCACTGCAACTTACTAATTAGATTTTTCAAACAATTCCAACTTAACATTCACATCGCAGGTTCAACAAATTATGTTGTTTCAGGAAAGGTTTGAAATTATTAAATTGTGTTTTTCTAGGCTGACAGGGTTTAGTTGAAATGTCAATTTATGACTTCCAAGGCCATATAATTTTGTATCCTCATTATCTGCAATTAGTGTAATCGCTTGTATTAAAATGCCAGCATGTGTCACTTCCAATAAAAGTCTGTTTTCAACTGACAATTATGAATTACTGACCACAATTTTAGGTCTTCAGGAAAGAGCAATCCAGACATTACCGTCCCCGAAGGACCGATTGTTCTGCAGCCTGCAATAAAGCCATAAAAACACACATAAAAGAAAAATCATTACTCCACACAATAAAAGGTATTAGCAACCTTTTTTGAAACATCAAAAGCATCAGGTATCGTATCAATCAACTCCTAGTCGTAAGTCATTTCATGTAAGTGCAGACCGTAAAAGGCTTTGTAAATAAATCACACAGTTTCACCAGATAAATGGACGAGGAGTTGTTGGTGCTTCAAAAAAAAAAAAAAAGGATGTCAGTGTCTTTGAACTCTTAATTAAATCCCAGAGATAGACCCAGTGGATGTGCATTTTATGGATTTTATAAAGACAGAGGAAAAGGTTGCAAGGGAGGTGCCTGGTGAAGTAAACCACAGAATGTTAACCTCCTCACGCACTATCCAGTATATCAAATGGTCTTTGGAGTTGTCAGATGCTTTCAGGGGCTTAAGCAAACTCCTTTTCCGACTAAAAGTGAGCTGAAGTGAATTGCCTTTACATGCAGAGAGAGAGGGCTCACGGCTTCAAAGTGGAAAAGATATAATCGTGTAATATGTTGAAATGTTTTCTGATGTCCAGTCAGTTAACATCTGTAGCAGGGTGCTGCAGCCCTCCAACACCAAAGAAACATCCAGCATCAGTACAGCTGAGCATAAAGCCTTGCAGATGTGATAAATTCTGTCAGTGCTGTGTTCCTCTGTTCAGGAAAGCCTTGCAGCTGAGCTGTAAACATTTTTTCTCCCTGATACGCGGGCGGTTGATGTGAGATTTGATCCTTCCTGTGTTCCTCCGTAGGCTGTCATTTATGTCTCTTCATCTTTTCATGGTCACATCAGCTTGAACTCATCAAAGCTACGCCATCACTACACTCTGTAAAATAGCAGGAAATAACACATACACAGCATGATTTTACATGAAAGTGTATCTCAGGATGAGATAAGTACAGTATATCTCAGCCACAAAGAAACACACTTCCGGATTTTTTTTTTTTTTTTATTATTCATATACTTCAGTCTTCATAAGATGAGAGAAGGTGTTCACTGTAAAGATT
>JAPZEB010000020.1:18282006-18302115 GCA_029783705.1 Chaetodon striatus | reverse complement strand
AGCAGAGACTCAGGTCAGAGGAAATGTCCTTTGTACCCCTGCGACAATATCAAACCCCATTCATTATTTAGCATATCCTACATGTGTTTGTGTGTGTGTGTGTGTGTGTGTGTGTGTGTGTGTGTGTGTGTGTGCACCTGCAGAGAGGTGATGGTGGAGATGTCCTTGATCCGTCCCTCCTCATCTTTCAGGTTGTATCCCTCTGGTCTCTTGTCTCTCTCACTCACCTTCCACAGTTTAATGGTCTTATCTGTGGCAGGCAGAAAGATTTGCACATCACCACAAGTTGAGAGAAGGCTGATGATAAATGCTACAGACAATTTACACCCCTTTTTCACCAAATTAGCTCTGGTTCTTGAACTGCTTCCATTCAGGTGTTTTGAAACCTTGGTACTATCAAACCATACCAGCCCACATTTCCACCAGTTTTGAGTGGAACCATTGTAATCAAGGTTGTGACATCAACAGAGGGCATTGCACGATGCGCAATAGAAGTACTTGATAGTCGCAAGATGGCGGCTCACATTGATTACCTGCAAGCTTTTGCTCTGTTATTACAGATACTTGTTTATATCCAAAAAACAAGCACGGACCAATTAATGATAAGAAGACATAGAAGACTATTAGATTCAAGACTCCATCCTCTCTTTCCAATCTGCAGAATATAATACACCCACTCATGTCATCTGAGTTCACATTTCAGGTAAGAAAAACAGGTATTTTTTGGTTCCAGCTTGGAACCAACTTTCCAAAGCAATGTATTTTTGGTCTAAATGCTCCAAACGGTTCAACAAAAAGTGGCGGGGACATGAACTGAACTTCTTCCATATTGGTGGAAAAGGGGTATCAGTGGAGGAGAGACCTGATAATGATTTCTTCTTCATATGGCCAGTTTCTAAAGCAATCCAGATAGGCATTTTAGGACAATTAAGTCTCATGACAGGAATATCATTAAAGCCCAGATTAGATTCTGTGGCTTTTATACTGGCAGTTTGGTGCCAATACTGTAGGCACAAATGTGACTTTAATGACTGGCTTGATGTTACATTATCTCACTTTGGTAATAGAAGATGAAGCCAGTCATGTCATTTCTAATATCAATCAAAAACCATGTACATTCACATTGGATATCTCACAGTATGTCTACAACTTGAGCTTTATCCTAGTTAGGAATTGGAGATCTGGAGCCTCATTACCGAAACCTCCTAAATCTGAAATCATATCTCAACCCAGTTTAGGATGACGTTTAGGATTTCTGATATTACAGGAATATGTTTCCTAACTAAATTTAGGAAAAATCCTATCTTATCTTCGGATAGGAATTTAGCTATTTAAGAACTGTCCTAACATAGATACAGGTGTGACAGAACAACTGCAGATTGACAAATCAAATTTACAGTTATAGTTAGGATTTTTTAAGATAAGATAAGATAAGATAGGAGGTCTGAGACAGGATAGGACACAGCCACTAGTTTAGGAATCGCTTGTGTAACAGAAAGACAGGATTTTTTTCTGTCTTTGAAACTCAAGATTAGAGATGACAAGCAGTGGGGATATTTTTTCTGTAATGGAGCTCCTGGTTCATCTCCTTGTGTCAGTGGTTTCTTACCATTGGTGGAGAGGAGGAAATGCGCTGCATTCTGCTGTGGCAGCCATCTGATCTTGTTGATTTTCTCTTCAATCTCCAGACTCTTCAGGTAGTCAAAGTCCGGCTCGTGGCTCTGGAACGTGCTGTAGACATTGTACTCCCCAGAGTCACCCGTCTCCCCTCCCTCCTCTGACTCCCCTTTAGACTGTCCGGGGCAAAGATGGAAGAAAACACAGCTTTTAAAGAACACTTATGTGCAAAGATATAATAGAAAGGGCATTTCTTTAAGGGAAAGCTGATGCACAGAATGTTGCAGTTAGGGTGTAGGTAGTAACTATGAATCCATGCTGTTTATGGATATCCTGAGTATAGAATGGGGGTGAGTATTTCAAGTTTTAGATGTAAAACTGACCTCAGTCTCTCTCTGGAAGATGACCACTCGGCCACCTTTATCCCCTGTGGCCAGCAGGTCCCCTGTCTGGTTAAACTCCACCGTAGAGATGACATCAGCTGGAAGATGACCAGGAACATTTGAGGCGATTGAGCAAGATAATGGTTAGGCACAGAGAATTAAGAGAAATGTGGACTGGGAAAAAAATGACTGGATCAATACATAGTATCCTGTTTAACCAGAATAACTCTTACTCATGGTGCTTGGGCCTGATGTGGATAAATTATAAATGGGACAAGAAAATAAGCACTAAATGTTAATTCTGCTACCAGCTCCTTAAACTCCAAATGATAATAATCAAATATTTATCTGTCATAACAGAGTACAATGCCAAAATCATATGTAAAATTTAAAACAATAAAGAGCTCTCATTAGCCGTCCAGTAAGTCATGGAATGATTAATGTCAATATCCACTCCCTTAAACTAGCAGTGCAGGGATAATGCACCCATGACGCTGAAATGAATCCATTCAATCATAGCAGCATGTTATCTGACACCACAGAGACAGCAATGACACACCGTCTGTTCTACCTTCGGTGACGTAGTCTCGCAGGAAGGTGTGGTTGATTTTGGGGCTCTCAGCGTCCTCGCCCATCTGAAGCTGAGGGAGGGTGACCCGCCAGCGCGCCCGTCCTGAGGGGAAGGCTCCAATCCGTGCTCTCTCTCCCCACCCAGACTGCGCCCATGCTGCTAGGGCCTAGCGGAGCGGCCTGGAACAAGGCATCCTGGGAAAGCAGCCAGCCAGGAAGGAAGGAGAAGAGGCGTGAAGAGGAGATGGAGATGAGGATGGAGAGGGAGGAGAAAGAGGAAATGGAATGAGAGAAAAAGGAGATGCAGGAGGACAGGAAAGAGGAAAGTGGTGAGGTAGAAGATGTGAGGCGGGGAAAAAGTGGATGGAAAGGCTGGTGAGGAAGTTGGGAAGAAAAGAGGATGGCTGTCATTAGGTGGGCTGACAATACATGCACACAGCATGCCAAATGGTGTGACCTTTGTTAGACATTCAACACACTCATTAGCAAAAACACACGTGTGCAGACGCACAAGGCCTAGTCAACGTCGAGGCAAATCCCAGAGCTGTAGCGTGGAGATAAAACAACAAACAGCTCCAGCAGAGAAACAGAGAATAGAAATCCTTGTGTATGCACACAGAAACAAGCACAGGGGAGAGGGTGTGAAGATGAAAATATCTACTGCAACATTCACCCAGTGGAGCTCCAGCAGTGGCAGTAAATGCTCTCAGGGTGTGGTAGTCCTCTCTGCCTACTTTCCAGATCCCTGCTCTCTCTCACACACACACTTCTCAAATAGATAGTCCTTGACGGAGATCAGAGGAGAACGCGATGTCTTGCCTATGCTGCAGGAGGGAGACAGGCCTCAACACACCTACCAGTCCGCCTGCTGCTGCTGCTGCTGCTGCTCCTGCTGGCGTGTGTACGTCCTCTGCTGCAGAGTGCCCAGGCAGGCCTGCGTGTCTGTCCGAGGGAGAGGAGAAGGGAGAGAAGAGAGAGATCAAGGGTGGTGGTGGTGAGAGGAGGAGAGGCAAAGGAGGAGAAAAGAGAGAAGAGAGAGAGGGATAACGAGGAGGATGGAGGTCCGCTGCCTGCTGATGCTGTGGAACTGATTCCGTGCAGCATCCACTGTGTCATGGCAGCCTCCTCCTGGAGCAGCCAATCATGGCACAGCTGTCACTCGTGGATCCACCCACTGCAGATGATGAAGGAGGAAGAGGCCAGCAGAGGGAGCAGTTGGACACTGAGTGGTGTGTGGTTAAACACTGGTGATATGTAGACTAATATGAAGGGGTTTTAAAAGGAAAGGCTTGAATTACAACACAGAGCAATGCTTTAAAGGGAATTAAATGCTCACACACCAATGAGTGCTGATTTCTCTTTTGTTCTCTCCAGACACAACAGTGGCCTTCTCAGAGGCTGCCTATTAGTGGAAGCAGATATTTTCTTCACTAACAGACTGTTTGAGCCTTTTCCTGGAACAACACCATTTGGCATTCTTTTAAAAAAAACAACAACAACATTGCACCGACTGTTTCTTACATTTCCCTTATTATGCTGCTCTAAAGTGACTATCTACAAGACTTCCCTTTAAAGTTGTAACAGGGAGCTTTTATACAAAAAAAAAAAACAGAACTTTGTCATGTTTGCTAAAATCTGTCTCTAAAGCCACACAGCAGTTCATGAGACAGATCATAAAAAATCATAATACTGTGCTTACTCTTGCAGCACTTCTAATGGTCAAGATGGTAACGATCAAGATGGTAGCACACACTTGTGCAGTGGCTCTTGGCTCTCCAGTTTGGTGCATTTTCTGTGCGTTTCTGTCTGTGTATTCAGATCTGTGTCAGGCAGACTACAGGTCAACAAGAGCATTTCAAGTGATTACCAGAGGACTAACAACATCCTGCTGGACATCGCCAGACCGCCAGAGTCACAGTGGATTGTTAGCTAGCCCAGCAGGTAATGGAGGTGAAGGAGGGAGTGGAGACAGAATAAGAGGATGCCAGCAACACTACAGGCTAGGCTAAGGAAGTAACCACCCAAATTCTCGCTTCCAAGTTTCTTCGTCACCAACGTCAGATCCATTACCAACAAAATGGATGAACTGGAGCTTCCAACTCATTTTGATCCTCACCGAATGTCCTGTGTCTTGTGTTTTTATTTTCTTTGCTGGAATGCATCACTTGAGTGTCACAACTAATTTCATTGTATTCCTATGCAATGACAATAAAGGCTTTCTAGTGCTAGTTCTACTGCACAAAACAAAAGCAACCAATCAGAGCAGAGGAGTCTCCAACGCAGCTGTCAATCATGTCAATCACTGCTCCTGAGCTGTGGTCAAACTGTCAAACTACACAGCGCTGACCAAATAAAAATCCAAATTTTGTTACTGCATTGCCAATTTCTTGCCTCAAATGTTTTCAGAAACATATTTTATTGTGCTATTTAGCTGTTAAAGAAAAAAAAAAGAATGTTTGTGACTGCCGCCATGTTGAAAACAGTCAAGCCAAAACAGAGCACCTTCCACCAGCCGGATAAAACTTTCTTATTTTACAGCTAAACAGTACACAAACATTTGTTTCAGAATGAGGTGAGAAATAGGTAATAAAGTAACAGAATCTTAATTTGTATGTGATCAGCGCTGCCCAGTTTGGCAATTTGACCGCGGTTCACAAGCAATGATTAGCATGATAGACAGTTGCATCAGAGACTCCTCGGCGCAAAGTGGTTATTTTTTGTGAGCCTCGGTAGATTCCAGCAAATGCCATTAAAGCAGAAGAGGGAGAAGGAGCCTAATTTTTTAACATACTATTTATCTCATACACTGCTGTGTAAATGATGAAAGTTTGAGCAAATATGACAAAAACAAGTTTTATAAAAGTTACCAATTGTAGCTTTAAAATCAAACAGAAATTGACATCTCTTTTTAGAGCTTTTACATTACTGCCATTCCAGCGCTACACTCTTTAAGGCCTGCAAAGTGAGGTCACCCCTCACTGCTACCATTTACAGGTCTAACACAAGCATGTTTTTTTTCAGTCTTATACATTACTGGTCATATTTTTTTGTGCATGTTTTGGCAGTGGTAGAATCAGTGGCGTAAGGTAGTCATGACGGGCAGGTTACTGTGATGGGCCCTACTGCCAGATTTTGAGTCTAAACTAGCTACCATATATGCTAGCATTTTTATAGTTTGTAGTTTATGGTGTTATAGTTGGGGCGGCAGTAGCTCAGTCCATAAGGACTTGGCTTGGGAACCGGAGGGTCGCTGGCTCAAGTCCCCGCCCGGAGCAAATATGGAGTGTGGACTGGTACCTGGAGAGGTGCCAGTTCACCTCCTGGGCACTGCCGCGCATCCCCTGAGCAAGGCACCGAACCACCCAACCGCCCAGGCGCCTGTCCATGGGCAGCCCCCCCACTCTGACATCTCTCCATTTAATGCATGTATAGGTCCTGTTTGTGCATGTGTGTGTATTTTCGGGCCTGTGTTTATATGTATATGACAACGGAGTGAAAACATTGAATTTCCCCTTGGCGACTAATAAAGTACAGAAAATTTTAAAAAAATAATTAAATATTAAAATTATGTAGAATAAGCACATCATTTTGCAAGAGGCCTTCTTGACCTTTTTGAGGGCATAAATAGCAAATGGCACCACTTTTAGTTTACTATGACTTCTTGTGTAATTACAGTTGTATTTTTGAGGAGGCAATCTGAATCACTCCCAGGGGCCCATTCATCTCCCAACTCTCTAGGGCCTCCCCACCTCCGGGGCCCCAGTGTGACCACACTGCTTGCGCTGTCTTTATTTACACCCTTGGGTGGAATGTAATTTAGTACATTTACGCAAGTATTCTGCTTAAGTAGGAGTTGGAGGTACTTGTACTAATATGCTGCTTTATACTTGTATTCCATGACACTTCAGAGGCTAATATTACTTTTTACATTCATCTGATAACTTTCATTAGTCACTTTGCAGATTTACATTATTAATACAGAATTTAATCAACTTGTCGATTGATATATTATTAGCCTATAGATTAAACTACCCAGCGGTATATAAAATTAATAAAATGAGCCTTTACCAGCTTTAACATTAAAGTGATGCTTACATATTGATGCATCACTAATTATAACCCAGTAATATAATAACAACATCTTTCTCAAATGGGCTATTGTGCATAATGAGTACTTCTACTCTTGTTACAGTAAGTTTATTTGATGCCAAATTTTTGTATTTGTAATTCAGGACTATTACTTTTAATAGAGTATTTCAACACTGTGGTATTGCCACTTTTACTTAAGTAAACAGTCTAAATACTTCATATACTATTTTGTTTTGGTGCACCTTAACAAAACTACAAACTTTAAGGAAGGCTTTAAAGGGCAACTTTGGTATTTTTTAACCTGGACCCCATTTTTCTCGTGTTTTTGTGTCCAAGTGAGTAATGGCAACAATAGCTTTTGAAAATGGTCCAGTTTTTAGTGAGACCATTGCAGCCGGCAGCAGCGAAACAGGCTTCAGTGTTACCACTTTAGACAATTGTGCAACTGTATTTGATTTTACCACTGACAGGTTTAGATTGTTATTCTAAGTGTCTGACAACATAAAGAAGAGAATTGCTACATAGATACACCTTAATTTTGTTAAAGAATGAGGTCCTCTTTGAAATTACCATTACTAAAGCTACCAAACCCCATATAAAGAAAAAGTAATTTTATTATCATAAAACACACTTCATTCAAAGTCCACAAAAACAAAATAAAGCTCACAAAAGCCATCCTGACTCATCTTTCCACTGTCCCAGCAATCACCAACTCTGGTTTGGTTGAATTAAACCCTTTATTCCCAGAGTTAGATGTGAAAATGTGCAGGCTCTATACACGCTAAAATTGAGTATTATTTAAATATAGTCTGGTGGGTTTGGTGATGGAATTTCTGGGGCTGTTTCAGCAAACAGCAAGGATCTCACTCTTTAAAACAAAGGTCTATCTCTGTTTGAATATTTTCTATAATGTAGATGCTTATAATAATAATCTGAGCCTGTCAATGACAAAAACAACCACTTTTAGTGGACATACACTGAGGATCCACAATTGCCATGAGTGATTACACTGCAGCCTGTTTCGCTGCTGCCAGCTGCAGTCTTCTCACTCACTGGACCAGATCAAAACATTTTTGTTCCCATTAGTCACTTAGACACAAACATCTGGGAAAACACGGACCAAGTTGAAAAATACCAAAGTTACCCTTTAAGTTGATCTCAAGATTCTTTTTGACCATTACAAATTACAATACACGTTCTTAAGTACTTTGCAAAGTCTAACTGGAGCAAGCTCTTTATCTATATGCCTAGTTATATGTGTTTTTAACTTAAAAATGTGTACCATGTCTTATTTTTGAGACACACATACTCACACTAACATGAACCAAACACACAGATACAACAAAAAGTAATAAAAAAATATTTTAAAGCACCGTCTTGACTGCAATCCTTTTGATTTGACATGCAATGATTAAATTTATTCGATTACAATCCTGTTATTTTTTTGCGCAACTATCCCCAGTTTGTGAATGATAAGTGAAATAACTCAAAGGAATAACAGTTAGGTTACAACATTTTTATAAACAGGGTATAGACGGGCAGTATTGATGGTAAAGTTGAACTTTCTTAGCAAAATCTGAAAGGGGCACTAACCTATGAGCTAATTAATAATGGAGCAGAGCCTGCAGATGGACCTGATCCATTAATTCTATTAATAAGTTCTGGGGTGGTTGGAGGGGGCCTTTTGGGGCTCCAGCCTCGCATGTATTCTCAAAGGCCCTAAATCTATGCTGTTCCCTAAAGAAGTCTTATATAATTGGATAAACGTTATTTGATTAGCCTAATATTCAATTTAGAATATTTAAACACCATTACTTTGCATTGTTGCATATTTTAATTCAAATGTAGAGGATTTGTCAGCTAAAACTTCATTCTGTCCACTACTCCAGCATAGTGTAACAAAAATGGGTTTCAAGATTAGTAATACTGTTTAAGCCAAATTCCTACTCTACTTATGTTATGTACCTGAAAAATAGTAATATCAGGCAATGTTTGCCTCTCTTTAGGTGGCAGGAGTGAAAATTGGACATCCTTAATTCTTTTGAGTTACATTTTCAGGATGATTAAGACAGCTGGGGAACAATTAGATACACAAATGTGATGAAGCCCCTTAACAACACTTTTTCCTTGACAGATACCATTTTGTTCCCAAATGATGATCAGATTTTTAGGCATTCTACAATCTCAAATGGCTTGAAAAATAGTGCATAGGTGCCTAACAACCCAGTGCCAATGGGGAAAAAAATCTGCTGTGGGAGCATGCCCCTGGACCCCATTAGCTTTGACCTGAGCCCCAAATGTATACAAAGTCTGGCTCTGCCCGTGATGAAGTTTAAATCGGCTCCGTTTAATGAATACACCTGTGGCGCCAGATCGGCTAAGTAAAGGTCAGGGGATTACCTTGACGCAATCGTTTCCACAGGCGCTTCCATAGCAATCGCTTTTCTCTGTGTCACGTCACTTCAGTCTGTTTCACTACCTCCACATGGCAGGTGTTCCTCTTAGATAGCTCATCATCAGGCGTAAAAAACTGAGTTTAGCCGACCTTTTTTCACTTTACCTGAGCGAGGGGATGCCCTGCCTCCACCCCGAAGCGCTGGAGTCCATGGAGCCTGACAGTGCGAAACCCGGAGCAGCACTTTCTGCCGCTGGGACAGAGGAGTCCCTCCGCAGGGAAACAGAGACTGAGCCGCCGATGGTGAGAGGCATGGGCTGGTTCTTCTCTCCGCTGTGGAGTCCTCGCTCCAAGACGCGCAGCAAAAGGTTTGCAGACGGTATGAAGAGCGACCAGGTGGAGGCATGGCTGGACGACCACTCCGATTTTACGAGGGCGTACTTTTTACGCAGAGCTTCCGCGTAAGATATTTTACAGTATACCTCTTTCTGGCTGCCTCTGTGAGTAAGTTTATTTGAAAAGTACAGTAAAAAGCTATTTAGACAAAAGTGTGGCTTAATGATGCGCTGTACGTTGAATTAAATATTTGTAAGCCAAGAAAATTTGGCTGTAGAAAATTACTTAAGAAACAAAAGTGCAGTAAGGCACTGTTGTCTCTTCCACAAAAATAATCCTCATGTTCTGATGAGTTTTCTGTCTTTTCTGTGGTTTCAGGGTCAGCAGTTCACAAACAGAGTTTTCAGTGCCCAGGAGCAGCTCTGACCACTCTGGCCTGCTCAGGAAGCCTCACCATCGAAGAGCTTCCTCTCCACTGTCCAGCTCACATTTAAACATTTCATCCTTGACAGACAGGCTCAAACCCCTCGCCTCCAATCTCAGTGCCCCTGAGTGGATGGATCGCTTCAGTCCAGATCTTCTGGGCTGTCACTCCCCTTGCTCTCCACGCTCTCGTTCTTCTCGCTTCTCTTTTTCTCCTTGCCGTCCTCTTTCTCCTGCTTGCCCCGGCTCCCCTGACTTATCCCACTCTCCCCATCCTCTGCTTCTCACTGCTACAAACACTGAAGCCTGTGGCCATGGTGAGTGCTGCCCGTGGATGATGGAGCTCCTGAGAGGAGGTCTCAACTGGATGGGTTCTGTGACAGAGCTCTGCCAGGGGGCTGTCCTGCACGCTGGGGAGCTGCTTGCAGCCGAGTGCTGCTCCCTTTCTCTGGTTAAGAAAGACAGCAGTGGAAGGAGCACCCTGGAGGAGGTGGTCTCCCCGGCAGCGTGGGGGTGCTTGAGTGAAGGCAGCCATGCACACCTGGACCTGGTGAAGGGTATCATGGGATGTGTACTGGCTACAGGGTCACCAATGAATCTGAGAGATGCATCAGAGGTAAACCTTTAAACACATTAGATGTAGTTGTCATGACTTTGATTTTGTAGCATGCTCTGCATAACACACAACAGACTGACAAGTTTCTGCACATGGCCAACTTGTTAGTTTGTTGTCAGCAACAGGTATTTTAAATAAGGAATGTGAACTGTAGGCTATGCTAAATGAGTCACCCATTTCCTGAGAGCCTGTTTTTAGACGATGGCATGGTTATGGAGTGTGGGAGTGTGTTAGGGAATCCCAGATGACGCACTTGATTCTAATCCTTTTAGAGACTTCTTCCACTCATTAACCTCTGATTAGTGGGACAGTGAAGTTCCCTACTATGTTATAATGTCCCTCTCTTGCACACACCCACACATACTGTACACACCCACGCAAAGAGAAAAGATGGCACAGCTTACTGAAGGGCTTACAGGAGGTGCCCACACCACCACTCCTTGTCCTTACCAATGTGATTAGGAACCAGTGCCAACACCTGGCACAGATGGAAGGTAATCCCCTGTCAGCGTGGGTGTGGATGGGTAGTTCCTAATAACCTGTGTGACACTAAGGTTACTGAGAAACGTGGGTATTCCTGGCTGGGTGTGTCTAAAGCCAATGAGCAATATTGACAAGGTTTTCTAGGAACACAGGGCTATGAATAGAGTAAAGTTTGGGTGAAGTCTGTTGCTTCTAAATTAGGCAACATAAAGATCTTAATACACAATGTTGCAATTAACAGGTTTAACAGACACCAGTGTGTTGCAATTACATAAAAATAAGTGATGTGTTTGTCTGCAGTGTACCGTGTACTTAAGAGTTCATTGTTTACCTCCTCAGGACCCCAGATTCGACTTAGATGATGATCAATCCTCCACAATCAGGACTGTTTTGAGTGTTCCCATTAATAACCACAGGGGAGAGGTAATGTTTGTAACTATTTTTTTGCATTTATTTTAAGATTATATATGTGCTTTTTGCTTGTGCCTTAAAGCTCTGACTTTTATGAAAATAACTTTTTGTCATATTTGCTGAAACTGTCACTATACTGTATACACACAGTAGTACATGAGACAGATAGTCTGAAAAAAAAAATCAGGCTCCTCCTCCCATTCCTTGTTCTTCTAATGGCATTCGGCAAACTCTACAGCTGCTCAGGAATGTTTTCAGAAACATATTTTAGTGTAGTGTTTAGCTGTAAAATAAGAAAGTTTGCTTTGGCTGGTGGCCACAGTGCTCCAACTGTTTCCAATATGGCAGCCAGGTCACAAACGATCTCATTTTACAGCTAAACAGTGCACTAAAATATTTTCTGAGACAAGAACTGACAAGACACGAGAAATAGGCAATGCCACAATAGAATCTTGATTCATATTTAATCAGCACTGCCTAGTTTGACAGTTTGACCACAGTTCACAAGCAGGGATTGACAGGATTGACAGCTGCGTAAGAGAATCCTCGGCTCTGATTGGTTGTTTACCATGAGCCGTGGTATATTCAAGCAAATGTCTTTGAAAGCACAAGGAGTGGGAGACAAAACCTTATTTTCTCCACAGACCATCTGTCTCATATTCCTCTGTGTGGATATTGTCTAAGTTTTCGCAAATATGACAAAAAGTTATTTTTACTAAGCTTTAATGTTTAACTGGGGTAAATATATAACCACAGTCCTATGGAACTGTCAGTGTGATGTATTGTAGAGGTTAAAACACAGATTCTGTAATAATAAAACATGTCTTCTCTTTGTGGACAGGTGGTAGGTGTAGTGGCAATGATCAACAAGAGAATTGTCTGCGAAGGATCAGATTCTGTTTTTACCAACAGTGATGAAAAGGTGAGGGATGGGAAGTTATGTCCTGTTACCACAGAGCAGCAAATGTTAGAGCCTCTTGTCTGTTGCATTACTTGTAATATGTGTCTCTAATTTTAACGCTAACAAAATAGAAATGTGCACATTTTGTGAAGAAGTGACTAATGGCTGCCAGCAATAAAACTGAGTTAAGTTTGAGTTGAATTTTATCCCTCAGGTGCTGTCATATCATATGGATGTGTTGGGGATGGTCCTGGATAATGTCCAGCTGCATGAGAGCGCAAGACAGGAGGCCAGACGCAGCCAGGTAACACCAACACAGAACAATATGAAATCTATCTATATCTATGTATGTTTGTCTTTGTAATCTACAGTATCTGTATATCTATGTGTGTCAGGCTTTGATAGAGATGGCACAGGTATTGTCAAGGGAGCATCGGACCTTTGAAGTTCTGCTAAGTAAGATGGCTGCCACCATCATGCCTTTCACACGTGCTCAGTACTGCACCATCTTCATCCCTAGCGAGCAAGACAAGGTGCGTTATCTCATTTGATTCCTTCTTTTAGTTGGTTTAGATAATTGTGCATTAAATTTATTTTCTAATGTGCTGTGTTTTCTTTTCCTTTGGTGGTTTTATTGAAGGTGTCATTCTCCAGAGTGATCCACCTGGAGTGTGAGGAGCTCGGATCAACCTGCCAGATCTACAGAAGGTTCTGCCTGTTGCTTGATCCATAAACTCAAAGAATAGTTATTGCATGGTCCATAGCTGCATTGACAGACTTCAACTAATAACAGTTTTGTAATGCTTATACATCGACCAAATGTTGTTTTCTTCATCTAACATCAGACACAGTGTAACTGGTTCCATGTTATTTTTCAGGGAGCATGACATCAGTGATTTAGACCCATCACATGCCCTTCAAACTCTGGCTGCTATGAAAACACTCAACATGTCAGAGAGCTCCAAGGAATCAATAAAGAGTCTGATCTGCTGCCCTGTCAGAAATGAGAGGTCTGAAAATGTTATCGGTAAGTCTCTTTTGAATTGCAAAGGTCATGATACATTTTTCATCAGCTTCTGCTGCACTCATGGTATCATATCACAAACTCTAGGCCTCAGAATGTTACAGTATAAACCCTGCCTTCTCCAAATCACACTGGTACAGTCAGTCATGCTTAGAAACTCCTCAGCCTACAAAATGTTGTTTGATGTTGACAGCCTGGAGGGGGAAGTCAGCTCTTTGCTAGTGGTGTTATGAAGACTATGAGGTAATGGTTTAATAAAACGTCTTCCTCATGCTCCACAACTGTCCTCTATCTATGTCTTTATTGTCACATAGCTGTGTGCCAGCTGATGAACAAAAGGACCAGAGACTCAGAAGAGATGGAGGCCTTTAACAGATATGATGAGCGCCTACTAGAGGACCTGGCTGTGTACTGCGGCCTGGCTCTTCAGTATGCTCAGGCTGTGCAGATGACTGAGGAGCGGAGGGCCAGTATAGAGGTCACACAGGAGGTGAGTAACCCAGTTGGTTCACTCACATCTTTAGCTTGCAGCCAAGTGATTCTATTCAGGTATTTGCAGCTTATAATGTTGGGGGGTACGTGTCTTCTCTCTTCTTCTCCCAGGTTCTTGCCTACCACATCACCGCAGCAGAGCAGGAAATCCAAGCATTGCAGGTGATTCTTAACTTTTATTCTGGTAGAAATGAACACTTCCTGCCAGTCAAGTTTGGCCCCACTACAGCTCCTCACATCACTGTGCTTCATCAGTGTATATCATGCATGTAAACTATAACCAATCTCGACAAGAAACACACCATATCCTCCTGTTTTCAGCTCTCATGAGACACCGTATTGACTGCTGTTCCTCAGTTACTCTCCCCTTGCCTCTGCACTGGTGATAGTCATGGCCAGAGGCATGATGTTTTTGGGTTATATGTATGTACATATGTGCAAATGTTCCATTCCTGTGAATGCCCTATCTCAAGAACACGTCAAGAGAATGTCTTCAAATTTGGCACAAATGTTTTTTGGTGGACATAGGTGTAGGTCACAGTGACCTTGTTTGTCTCATTCAGTTGAACGCAATATCTCAAGAAGAACTTGAGGGAATTTCTTCAAATCTGACACAAACGTCCACTTGGACTGAAAATTATAACTCATTAGAATTTTGTGGTTGAAGGTCAAAGGTCAAGGTCACCATGACTTCACAAAACATGTTTTTGGCCATAACTAAAAATTGTTACGTTAATTACAGCAAAACTTCACACAAATGTCTAAAAGAATGAAATGATGAAGTGATGAGATTTTACATCCAAAAGGTCAAAGGTCAACTCTACTGTGTCATGATAATGTGCTGCATAAAACACTTCTCTGGCCAATACTCATGTCATATCTCAGGAACATAAGGGGAAAAAATTTTGGGTGTCCACCTTGAAACCTGCTGATTGCATAGGTCCTCTGTGGGGAAATGTGTGTGAATCATCCATGTTTTAACAGACATGGATGTAAAGTAGAAGTGTGACTTCATGGGTGCACATAGGCATACAACCACAGGGCAGTTATTGTAGTTATGTCTAAGTGACTAATGGGAACCACAAATTTTGAAGTTGGTCCAGTATTAAACGAGAGCACTGCAGCTGGCAACCAAGATTTAACCACTCGGGGCACATGCAACCTCAGTTTACATCCACTTAAAGTGCTTGTTATTGCCACTGACAGACTCAGGTTGTTACTCAAATTGCCTGACAACATTTTGGAAAGGATCCTGACATAGATAGACATTTTTGCTAAAGAGTATGATCCTTTTTTTGTTTAGCCAGAAACAGCTCTCAAATTGCTATCACCAAACCCACCAGACTCCATTTGAACTAACAGTAAGTTAGCATGGATAGAGCCAGCATATTTTCACATCTAATCAGGCTAATCAGACATTTTTGTGAGTTTTATTTTGTTTCTGTCAGCTTTGAAGGAAGTGTGTTTTACAATGATAAAATTATTGTTTATTTAAATGGAGTCTGGTGGATTTGGTGATAGTAATTTCAGAGCTGTTTCTGGTGAAACAAAAAGGATCTTACTTTTTAACAGACCATCTGTCTCTGTCTGTCCTTTCCATAATGTTTTCAGACATTAAGAATAACAATATGAGCCTGACAGTGGCAAAAAGAAACACTGTTAGTGGACATAAATTGACAATGTGCACATGCCAGAGTGGTTACGTTGCAGCCTGTTAAGCGGCTGCTGGCCACAACCTTCTCACTCCATACTGGACTAGATTTAAAAAATGTTGTTCCCATTAGTCATTTAGATACAAAATGACTTCCCTGCACATGTTGAGGGCAAGATTTAAAAATATAAACCATGTGTTTTTAGTTGTGTTTGTGGGTGTATGAAAGATCTGTGTTTGTAAGTGTATATTTCAATCACTCTTTTTTATTTATTTTCTGTTTTCAGGAGGCCACTATTCCTTCTGTTGAATCACTGAATATTCTAGACTTCCATTTCTCTGATTTTGGCATGCCAGAAGATGTGACCACTCAGGCTGTCATCCGTATGTTCCTGGACCTCAATTTGGTGCAGGATTTTAACATTGATTACAAGGTAACTGACCTGCTAATAATTAGGCTTCATGGTAGAGAGTAGTAACGCCATTGTTTCACCTCAAGAGTTTACCTATTGGAAAACTGAAATTTAAAAGCAAGAAAAATTAAAAGCACAATAAATGCAGGTCATTCTAATTGATGCGTCTTCAATTATTTACCACCTCTTGTACATGTCTCTTTCCTTTAGGGGCTCTGTCAGTGGGTCCTGACTGTGAAACGTGGTTACAGGAACAATGTGCCATACCACAACTGGAACCACGCATTGTGCACTGCTCAGAGCATGTTTGCTATGCTCATGGCCACAGACCGACTCCAGGTTAGTGCATGCCTGCGTCCATCTGTGTTTTTGCTCATGTGCATACATGATAACCATCACGACCAAACCCAACAGTCAAACTGTATCAAATAATGGATGTAGCCACTGTGGCGTCACCTACTGGTTCGCAGATATGGTCTTGAAGCCTTGAGTTTCACACTTGGATTTTTGTAGCAACTATTCACTATAGTTGGATGAGAGGGTGGATGTAACCCCCCTAAGGCTAGCTGCTAGCTTGGTTAGCACAGTGTATCTACAGCTATGGCTAACTGTGGTAATGCTGATGTTAATTTTTAAAAATGGCTTAAAACTATTGAAACTACTCTTACTGGAAATCTGAGTAATTGACACCTCTTTTGGTCTTTTAGTATGACCAGAGGTATAGCGGAGGGTATACACAGGTATGCAGGGTTTACCCACCTCCTTTCTGGCTGTTTACAGTATACCCACCTATCAGCCAAAGAGCCACTGGAATAGACAACCAAAACATTAACTGAAACAGTGACAGCTACAGCTACCATTATACTCTGTGAATCTGGAGTTATGCCAAGGTGCACAACTTTATTGTTTATCTTTTGTAGTTATTATACAGACAACCATATCTTGACAATGACAGTTACATCATGTTGATAACTTTCTACTGAGTGTCATTTTTTTGTTTGTTTGTTCTTGAATTAAAGTAAGTTCTAGACTCTATGGAAAAGGCATCCAGGGACTGCAGGGTTTCTCAAGTAGAGAGCAGACTCTTAGTTATTCAAAAGAGGATTCATTTTAGATCCCCCAAAACCTCTTAACTGCTTTCCAGCCTAAATCTCTACTTAAGTGACTTCTGTTGCTCATTAATTTCAGTCTCTGTTTCTGTCTCTATTTACATGATTAACTGTGACGCTGTATTATAGTGCTGTGAAATTAGTCACTTCGTCCTGTTTGAGGTAGTGAGCGTTTTGCATATTGGATGTTTAAGTGGGTTGGTGTAGTAGTTAAGGGATTGGAATAACAGTAAGCTGACTGTACTCTGTGGTGTTTGATTTACAGGTATTCATACAAACTCTGTTGGAGTGTTAAAAATGGTACAGGTGTTTGGATTCTTTGGGTTGATCAGTCAGATCTCATATGACATGTGGAGCAAAGAAAAGTTTACCCTTAATTGTCTTTAGATGTATAATTCATTTCAGCCATACATCAGCATCCTCTTTCTTAAGCCTGAGTCTGGTCCTTTATCAACATGCTTTAAAATATTTGGTGTACACTTTAACTAGCACATGAACCATCAATAACACATCAGTACCTGTGCCAACTTATAAATAAATCCAAATACTTGAAACTTGAATTTACAAGTTTTATGTTGACCAGGCTGGCATAATTGTGGTTTTCTTTTTTCATGCCAAACTACAGCATGTTCAAAATAATACATTATTTTCATGTTGCTATCTCACTTTTTCTGGATTTTTTCATGAGCTAATTTAGTTTAATACCTTGTAATGTTCATTCTTGAAAGGTGCGATATAAAAAGGGATGCATGATGATATTGACACATCATTGGTCAATATCATGATCACTAAATTATATATCGGTATATAAGCATATAAGCAAAAAAATCCAATATCGTGCATCCTTAAATACAAATATGCTTTACTTCACTTTAATAAAAAGCACAGAATCTCTGTGAAATGTTTTTCGTGCTTGATTCAAGAGCCTTAAGGTTGCTCTCAAAACACAGAATGTACAAGTGTGCCGTCCTTCCTCGACTGGTCAATTCTGGTGGGAACACTGCAAAAATTTACAAGATTAAACAGGTTTTCATGAAGAGACACAAGGAAATAAATTTCTTTGCTATTTCTCTCTCTCTCTCTCTGTCCATCTATTTCTGTTCGTATTTCAGACCATTTTTTCCCGTCTGGAAATCTTGGCACTGATGATAGCCACTCTGAGTCATGATCTTGACCACAGGGGTGTCAGTAACTCATACATAGAGAGGTAAACACTTCTTCCCCTTCTTTCATGTTTAGTACATTTTCTGTATTTGCATATTTGCTCAAAGAAGTCATCTAATCTATGGCTTTGTATTTTTTAATATTTGATTTATTTATATCGAGTATTATAACACTGGTTATGCTTTCAACCATTGCCTTCTTATAATTATTAAATACATGTTTCTGTCCCTCTCAGGAGTCAGCAGCCTTTAGCTCAGCTATACGGACACTCTTCTCTTGAAAACCACCACTACAACCTGTGCCTCTTCATCCTAAACAACACGGTAAGACCTCAGATGTTGCCAAATCTCCATGTAAGTGGTCTCAACAGACAGTTTTCATGCCTGACTGTCTCTGTCTACACTGTATCTGGTGGTCACTGAGTCAAAGTCTTCACTTTACTTCACTGTTTCACTTAGTCGCTGTCTCTCTCGTCCTTTTCTCAGGGGAGTCAGATTCTCAGTGGCCTCTCTGCAGAGGACCACAAAGCTGTACTACACATGATCAAAAGGGCAATCCTCGCAACTGACCTGACCGTCTACATGGAGTATGTTAAAACAGAAAATGTCAGTGTAGCTGTAGGTCAAGCATTGCCGTGTACATCTAGTTTCACCCGATACCCTTTTTTGTGCTTGTCTTTTTAGGAGAAAAAAAGAATTCCATTCTCTCTCCAAGAAAAGCAGAGTGAGCTGGAAGAGTGAGAAACAAAGAGATTTACTGAGGTGAGAATCAAATCAATATGGGATATATGATTATAATATCTACGATTCTATCCCCTTAAGATATTTATCCCCACCCCACAGGTCGATGCTGATGACAGCTAGTGACCTTTCTGCTATCACAAAGCCTTGGCCTGAACAAAAAAGGGTATGTCTCATAGAGAGTTTCCACCTCAATACTTCCCACTTCATCACTCAGTCATTTTGAGTTCATCATAACCCTGACCTCGCTCTTCCTCCAAAACAGATTACCAACCTGGTTGCCATGGAGTTCTTTGCACAGGGGGACAAAGAGAAAGAAGAGTTCAAAATCCAACCCATTGTACGTTTTGCTAACAGGATTTTGTCTTCTTAGATTTTAATACTGTACCAAGGGTTCTCAAAGTATTAGGTCGAGGTCCTCACTAGAAAATAGAAAATATGCTCATAAAGCCAAAATCAATTTTAAAAATCTGTGTTATTTAACATAAATATCACATCTGTTTTTCACACTCTTCTGTGTGGTAAAATAAGAATCATGTTCATCCCAACAATGTTATTTTACCTCCTGATGCAGCCTTTTTTTTCACGAGGAAGAGTCCTCCAGGCATGTTTTCTTCCCTGTTCAATTCTCATTGTTGAACTTATATGACTTAAAGGAATACTTCACTCACAAATTTCCCATTTGCATATCAGTTACTCACTGTGTATTATCTTTAATTTGTGAAAAAAACATTGTGTTTCTCGCATGCCTCCTCTGTGAATGCACAGAACAAAAAAGGCAAACATTCTTCTTGAATTGAAGTAAATGTAGACGACATTTAACAACAGCAAAGCCATATCAAAACATCAGTTTAAAAACTCTTACCCAACTCATGCAGTGTAATCCAAGTCTCTATTATCCATGTGTAGTCAGTACTTCCCAAACATATGCATTTTGGATAAAATATTATGCTTTAAAACACATCAGTGCAAACAGTCTCATGCCCGACATGTAGCTTCTCAGGCACGCTCAGGGCGCACTATGCTTAGGTGGAAGTGTTTTATGTTGAAACAGTTTCAGCGAAAATGCATGATTTGAGTGTTTTGTTATCGTCTTGCTGTTGTTAAATGCAGACCCTGATTATTTTAATTAATAAAGAATGTTCGCCTTTTTTGGATTCTTCATTCACTGTCAAGGCAAGCGAGAAAACCAGTGTTTTCCTCACAAAGTCAAGGTGACATACAGTAAGTAACTGATATACAAATGATCATTTTGTTGTTGAAGTATTCCTTTAAGGTTGCTAAAAAAGCAT
>JAPZEB010000020.1:18262632-18281906 GCA_029783705.1 Chaetodon striatus | reverse complement strand
AGGAGGCATACAACCATGGGGCACTGCCATGGTATCTTACATGATTTAATGTGACTAAAAAATGTATCGATTGATAGATATGGCTGCTTCTATAAAATGCCTTGTATAAATGAACTGGTGAAATTGTACTTCAGAATCAGTTTTAGCAACAAGGAAATTATTTTTCTCTTAATAAGTATCAGGACTTTGAAGAGATTGTGTGGGAAATTGCATCGTTCAGAAAGAGAAACACAAACTTGGGAGAAGTTGCTGCAGTCATGCAAACTGAAATAGCTGGTAATGGACAGATGCAAGAGTATTGGTAGTAGTAATTTGATGGACCAGAGAAGTTGACTTTATTCTTGACATTTCAACTTTATAAAAATAATGAAAATATTCTTCTCTCATTTTTTCCTTAGCCTAATACTCTGCAGTACATATGTGTGCATATTTGTAGGAAAAAGGAAACCACAAAATTGTCCTCAAAAAAAGTGCAATTTCCATCACTCCAATCATCACAATCTGTCTCTCTGTCTCCTTCAGGCTGTATCGAGACTGTTTGACACCTGCGTCCCACTGCTGAATGGTTGTAAGAAGAACAGAGAAAACTGGATGCGTCTTGCTAAGAAAGCAGAGGACGAAGACTGTGAAAATTGTAGTTGTGTAACCGTGGAAACGCATCACAGCAATGAGGAAGAGAAGCCGACGGAGGAATAGAGAATTGGACAGAGGACAAAAGGAATTTTTCCCACCTGCACCAGTTTGTTCTCCATCTGTTCTTGGACACATCTTGACTAAAAATCATCAGATTGCCCACACATCAGCACTTTGACTATGAAATATGTTAAAGAGACATACAACAGTCTTGACGAATGTAAGCAATGCTGTCATTATGTCCCAAACAGCTGGCAAAGAGCATATCCTGCAGCAAGGCCAATGTCTAACCTATCAGTAGTCCCAAGTCTCATAGAAGTTGATCTGTTTCATTGTTTTTAAAGGACAGAAACTACACTAGCTGTGAAAATAGTATTTTCCATTCTATAGCTGCAATAATGTGTCGATACATAACATTGTCACGTAATGCGTAGTTGCAAACCTTATCTGTACAGCTTTTGGCCCTATTAGACATCAAAGCTATCGATGGCTGCACAGTATGACTCAGTTTGATCCCACATTTACTCCATAGCATGTGATCCTGAAGAGTGTCTTTGTCACCCAGTAGGACCAGTGTTGTTTATAAAGCTTTATACATTTGTGGATTTTAATCTGAAATCCTTGGCAGACCACTTTCAATGTTTGTGCTGACATGAATTAGATCATTTTTAACATATCATTTAGATTTAAAAAAAAAAATTAACAAATAAATGTGGTCTTCGTGTCAGAAAACCCCATGATCTCGAATTCACACTGATTTGTTTGCATACATCATCATGACTGTTTCCTTTGTAGCTAATAGCTACTTTTATACATAGAAAATGGGAGAAAATGCAACTAATATAGTATCTAGTCTTAAATGTATGGGTCTCTGGTCCAGGATGAAGATGAAAACACACGATATGATTATGGGCAGATTATGACACGATGGGCCCCTGGGTACAGATGTGCAAAAGGCCCCACCACCTCTATCACTTAGAGCAAGAATACACAGACTATGTGGTGATCTTGCATCACTTTGTAGTCTTTGTACATTTTATTTGTGGTTTTATGTCTCTTTGAGGTACTTTTGTCATTTTTGGTCATTTTGTGTCTCTTTGTATTAACTTTTTTGCCTCCCAGTGGTTGTTGCATGTCTCCTTGTGGTTGTTTAGTATAATTTGAGGCAATCCTGTGTCTCTGAGGTTATTTTGTGCCCAATTGAGATAATTTTTGATCTCTTTTTTGGTAATTTTGTGTTCCTTATGGTTGCTTTGTGTATCTTCTTTATCAGTACCAGTTAATTTAGGGACATTGAAGGTGAGGGCCGGTGGGTGGGGGGACACTTTGTGCTCCTTGGCCTGTGCCTGGTAGGCCTGTTCACTATCAGTGTGTACAGCTCAGCTCAGTAAAAACGTGTTACATTGGGTTCGGAATGCTGCAGTGAGGAGGCTCAGCCTCTGGGGGGCAGTGACGCGCTTTAACGCGGCGCAGTTGCTGCCGATTCAGACCCGCAGAAGAAGAAGGCGACGGAGAGACAAGAGGAAGAAAATGACAGGGCGCGCAAAAAGAAAACCCAAATCCATTCAGGTAAAATTACGTTGTTTTGACCTCCTCTGTTGGGATAAAGAAATGTCCGTTTAAAATGTGTTTTTACCAGCCAGGAAGCTGTGCTGCGTGTGTTTATAATGGCGTTAAAGCAACTTCAGTTAAACGCTATGGGCAGAAGTGTTGGGCACGCTGTGTGAACAGCAGTGGTCAGACGACAACATGGCAGCAGAACTGCTGCCTGGTACCGCAAAGCCGCTATTCAGTGATGTTCATAATTAGCTAACTTGAGCAGGCATTTATAATATACTGTTTCGACGCTGGTTGTATTTCACAAGTCAGCTGCGCTGAGTTACGGATTATAGCAGTATTTAGCAAGGTGGCTAACATTTGTATGCAAGTCTGATGTAGGAAAAACGTGTGAGTGTTGATTTGATTCGTGGTTTGATCTAACAAAGGCCATAAATCAGTGTCCTCAGTGCTAACATTGATTAGCTAAGCTTTCGCGTCGCTCTAAGATTTCGATGCTCACCTTGTATCAGAGGATATCCAAATGAGACGTTCACAGTCCCTTTGATATTCCTCTGACGGGTACAAAGTGCAAAGCTTTGAACACAACTCCACTTATAAGTGCGAGTGGGGGCATGTGCATCGAAATATTTAGTTTTGTAATACAATTACAACAATCCCTACACTTAAAAATACCTTTTTGAGGGTCAATGACCAGTTTTTGTTACAACTACCGTTAGAGTTGTGTTGCTTTGTCTTGATTAGTTTAAGTCACGATGCTGTTGAGGTTCATTGTGCGACACTGAAAGGTGTTTAATTTTTTACGAAACGTGCATATTTTTTAATTCAAAGAGTCAAATGCACACTTATTAACAATAACATCCCCTCAGTCATCATCAAACTAATGGAAGGGAAAATGTTCATGCATTCAGGTGTGAGCCTTCTAAAGGTAACATTAGTGCTCCTACCCCAGTAGAAACTGGTGTTGTTGTGTACGATGCTGACACACACACACACACACACACACACACACACACACACACACACACACACACAAACACACAAATAGAAGTTCGGTGTTGCAGTTGTATGTACCTGCACATGTCGACGTGAAGCTACACACACATAAAAGAATGTCCCAACTTGGGATCAATAAAGTACATTTATGCATCTATTTATCTAATCCAGATCTATTTATCTAATTGAAACTACAAATACAAAAGGTAAGCAGTGGGTCAGCTGATTAAACAAATAGAGTCAGAGTAGTAATCTCCAGTGGTCGCTGACAAGAAATATGGTGTGGAGTCTATAAAGAGGTCCATTTTCATTTATATACCTGCCTTCATGTTATCCATTCTATGAGTTTTTCCTTTTTGTTGCTTGATTGCGGGTGGTTGCTTTTGTAACCAACAGAGTTATAAGTTGTATCACAACAAACAATAGCTAGTAGGAATGCACACACTGTTGGATTATTTGCCGATATCCAATATGCTGATATACAACAACTTATTGGCCAATAATTAATACTGATAACGATGTATCTACTTTTTTCCCTACCTTATTTTAGTCATCATCAGGTCTATTATGTAGAGGAATTAACATCTGTATTATGTGTGCCTACTCTTATCATGATGACCCACCAGCAGATGGAGACAAGAAATAGAATGCTTTTCAATGTATGTACTGTTCATTCATTGTGCAAAATAAGAAAAAGCATGTTGGCCAATTCCGTTCATTTTAAAGCCAATATCGGTCAATACCGATGTACCGATATTAACATGCATCCCTAATAGCTTGTAAGATATTAACATGTATTCAGTTACCACAGGGAACATTCGCAAGCACATCTCCTAGTATAAAATGGTGCAGTTCCAAAGGGGCATGAATGATTAAAATGGGTTTGATCTCAGTATGTATGACTTCTCAGTGATTTGTATATTTTGGACAATCCCAAAAGATATGGGTGTGATCACCTATTTGTCTAGAATCTTTCCAGCACAGTTCTTTCTCCAGTAAGTCATCACATAATGCCGAATTTTAATATATCAATAAACAAATCCTTCATAGGAATATATCAGACCTATGAGGTCTGTTTTGTTGATCTTAGCACATTTGCATCTATCAATACCAGCCCTGCATCTGCCCTGCATCATATCCATTTATTCTTAATCTTAAATGTGTTCCAGTGGGCTTTACTCAGGAATAGTAATGTTGAGAGATGACCTTTAGTTATTGAATTTTGTCCAATTTGTCTATCTTGTCTCAACATCTTAAAGTCACCAAGCCCCTCAGGTGAGCTGTCCAATAAAGCTTCTAAAGTCTTGTAGACTGAGTCTTGGGATTATATCTGCCTTCTAAATTTTATCCTGGGATTTTTGTGTGTGTCACATGTATTCACTTTTAAGCTTGTCTAACGTTTCAAATGTGGATCCAGGCACAGGAATTGGCAAGGAGTGAAATGAGAAAAGCAATCTGAGTAAAATTCAAGTTCATTCTAGTGTTTTTATCTCATCACATGTAATGGGGCAGTTCTTCCCATCTGTCTATGTCTGATTTGATTTGCAATATTCATTTACTGTAGGGTGACTGGTATAACTCAGACATTTTTGGAGTTAAAAAAAAAACACCCAGATATCTAAATTCCCTGTGATCCCAGTAAAATGATATAGCCTTGTTTAATTTTGTTGGTTTAAGTCCTGATACCCCCCTAGCAAAAGGTGTTTCTAATGTTTTAACTACTCTCATTGGTATAAATGGGTTGGAGGACAGACTTTTGGAAAGACTTACCAATGCCCATAACAATAACCCAATGCAGTTTATTGCTAGGCTGTTGTATTAAATACATTAATTGTAGTGTAATGTACCAAATAAAGTGGCTACTTAGTGTATAACACAGTTGTTTATTTCTTCAATACATTTCTTTAGGAGCCAGCTACAGGCAATGGGGAGTTGAAGAAAGCCCGTATTGATGAATCCAAAGCCATGCCATTGTCAGAGGTGGATTCAGAGCAAAGAGAAGAGGTGGCGCAACTGTACAAGCTTCAAATGCCAGAAGATCTGTACCACTTCTGGGACTTCTGCAAGGAGCTTTGTCCTGATAGTCCCTGTGGTATGCTCTTTACACCAACAGTGTATCTTGTTACGTGACTACTGATAGGACAGAAGGTGCATCTGACATTTAATCAATGTTCTGTCTGCAGATGTTGAGAAAACAGGATGGACCATGATATTCACAGAACCAGCCCATTACCTGTTGACACAAGTGTCTTTGTTAGACGATGCCTTTATATTTGCCAGTTTTGCATTGAGAGGCATCGCTTAAAAGTGCTGCCTGTCCATGGTAGTCTAAACAAGAGGACAGCTACTAATAGTCAATAATCATTTTATATATAAAGAGTCAGAAAATTCCAGCAGTCCCTCATTACAATTTCCACGTCCCAAAGAGACATCTGAAAACTGTCGATCATCTAATGTTTCCAGTTTATCATTTTAGCAGTAACCCTCTTTGTGGTTTTCAGTATAAGCATATGTCTGCACACATAGCATTTAAAAAACAGTATGGGAAATTACCTGTAAAGGACAAAGATGAAGACATAGCCCATCCTTTAATTCACAGAGAATATTTTGATCCAACAATAATCTTCCACCTCTCGTGTATGTGCTGGATGTTCTCTGTTGTTCTCCTGTATGAGTTATTTCCTGGTCAAATATTTAACTGGACTATGTTGTGTTGTTTTAGACCATACCAAGGTAATGGGAAGCTACTTGAAGAATTTGGTGTCTTGAACATTTCTTTGAGCTTTCTTAGGTTTTGTGTATTGTATTTTCTCTTTCCACAAAAAGGTAGAACAAAAACAGTGTATATTAATACAAGATGCATCAATGTAAGCATCAAAACTCCATTAAAGCCTAATTTTCAGCAAATGTACTGAAGGATTTGACTGATGTCTGTATATCAATCGACCTCTGTATCATTCTATACAGGTGCACTGAAAGACACTCTGGGTCTGCAGCTGGTTGGTCCCTATGACATCCTGGCAGGAGCCCATAAAAACTCAAAGAACCCTCAGCCTAACTTCCACCTTCACTGGAGGTATTTATACGACCCACCAGAGTTTCAGACCATTCTTCGGGGGAGTGAAGACAGTCAGCATCACGTTGGCTACTACAGGTACAGAACACAGAGCTTGTTGCCATCTGAAGTCTGTGAAGGTGTTAGATGTGTGTTTCCATTAGAGAGCTCTTAACTTAGCTTACTAATCGGGCTTTTCCATATATGTGCTGGCTTGACTTGACTCTGTTTGACTCGTCTCATCAGCCCAGTGCGGCAGTAATTTGTGGCTCCACACAACAGTGCTACCTGCTTGAAGGTTTTTCTTTCAGTGATGATGCAGTTATGCCTTTAAACCAGCAAAATGTTTTTCTGTCCACCCAGCTGGTGTAATTGAGGTAAACAGCTTTCTTGTACTGTTGTTGCAGTTTTTCGTTTTTCTGTCTGCACTGCACAAACATACACAGGATGCCCATCTCCAGCTTGCTTGCAATGTCTCAGATGTCATAGGTGTAGTGCTGCTGGAGCCCACCCGAATGATGCTGCGCCCTTTTTTTCCTCTAAGTGAAGAAATAAAATATTTGCAGTTTGCATAATCTAGTCCAGTCTAGCTAGGGAGGGGCTGATGCTACAGAAACAGTGGTAACTATCTACATGAAAATGACTTGTTCTGATTTATATAATTTTATTGTTCCTAAAATCCACCAGAGACACTCCGGACTCCCTCCCTGTGTTTGTTGGAGAAAATGAAGCCAAGAAAGGCTGCACTATCACACAGATGGGGGACAATGTGTTTGCTGCTGTCCTGTGAGTACTAACCCCCACATATTCACCATACAGAGATACTGTCTATACTTATGATCAGTTTTAGCCTGTTTAAAAAAAGTTTAAATTACACAATAAGTAAAAAATGTTGAATACATTCGACAGAATATGATCTCTATGAGTCATTAGAGAAATAGAGAGTATTTGCCTCACTGTGTGTGCCTCTGTCTTCACACTACTGAATAAGACTTTTGTTTTTTCACACTGTCTTTCTCCATCCATGCATGTCATCTTACCCACTGTTGATCCTTTTGTTCCCTCTTCTGTCAGCCTGTATCTGTTGAAGAGGAGGAAAGAGAGGGGCAGCAAGAAAGAAGGCAGGGACGCTTTGGAAAGCTTGGAGACAAAGCTGAGAGACAGAGCAGAGACTCTGGGCTTGTCTCTAGAGCAGAAGACCAAAGGCATGAAGCAGAGGGACAAGAAGGTAATTTACACAGTGAAGCACACAGTGCTTCTATCCTCTTGTAAATTGAAATCACTGCAGTGTTTTAATCCAATGTACAATTATGTGTACCACATTATGAAGGGCCTCCAATTTATACCTCTAGAAATGAGAATAAAGTCTATTGACACGCTTCTTGGGTGACAGCAGGTGGACAGCTCTATGTCTGTCTGTTCACACCTGGATTAGAATGCATCTCCACGTGTATCAAGTGACCACTTGTGATCAGATCTCACTTCCCTGCACTATATTCAAATAAACACGCAGATCATTTCCATCTACAGAAACCAAATGGGTTGTTTTTAACTTGCAGGTTTGTCCAGCTATATCCACACGTACAGCAGTATATTGATTCTCAGCCCCTCCTTGCCCCGCTCTCTCTTTCTCTCTGTATTTATCATGAGATAAGTATCGCTAGGAGACTACTGCTGCAAGAGTGTTAGCTAGGGGTGGGTGAGGGGGAAACTGATACAGCATAATTTCGCAATATTTGGTGTGGCAATATTGTATCAATACACGGACGCCAAGTATTTTATTTAAATGATTAATATTGCAAATACAAATTAAACTCTTGGTATCCTACTAGAATAATAAAATCCATTGGTTTTTCAGTCCATCAGGTACATTTCACTGCAATGAAAATGATTGAAGTATGAAACTTAATCTTTAAAATGTTATCTTTCTCTAAGTTAAAACAGTTGTTGACAAAATTTTCCTCTGGGGACATAATTTACAGTGTGAAAAAAAGCTAATGAATTGCAATATATTGTAATACTTTGCATATCGCAAAACATTTAAAATTGCACTAACACTGTATCATTGCTTAAGTATCGTGATAATATTGTATTGTAGGGCCTCTGATGACATGAATAACATTACCTAAGGGTTATTAATGGCTTTAATGACAAAATTTAGCTGTTTTTTTTTTGGTCAGTGAGAGTTTGGTGGGACCGTTTAATGGCTGCTGCTGTGTTAGTTTGTGCTAGCCACGGAGATGTTGAACTGACCTTTAGCTGGGAGGAGAGCGGCTCTGGAGGTGGACCTTCAGCTCTGTGTCTGTGTAACTGCACCAACAGAAAGTTTTGTTATCTAGTGGGGTGTCAAATAAGCAATGATGTCAGCTGAGTAGTTGGTCCTTCATAGTGGGCCAGGATACATTAGCATACACACTTCTGAAAGAATGTGGCCGAATGTGTTCGGAGCAGTCGGATCTTAAGAAGCATTGAAGATGTATTTGGTGCTGTCACCCCTGTACTTGGAGCTGTCCACTTGTCATCTGACCAGGGCACATGTTAATACCAGGTGTAAAGAGGGCCTTTATTGGATTCAATGTACAGTCACAGTGGATAAATATGTAACTGTTTCAGATATGCTGTTAAAAAATGTGGGTATTTCATTTGAAAGTGGTTGCAGACATGTATACAAAACAAAAAATATATTTGCAGTGTTGACTCTAGTAGGTAATCCCTTACCCTCTCACACCATAGGTGGTCACCAAGACGTTCCACGGTGCTGGCATCGTTGTACCTGTAGACAAGAATGATGTAGGATACAGAGAACTGCCAGAAACAGACGGTGAGCTTAAATACTGTATATTAAGTAGTATACTTTGACAAGGTATATAACTAATGGGTGATTACCTGATATTTATTTTTCTCCCTCCTCCATATCCAGCTGGTCTCAAGAAGATCCTCAAGGCAATTGCTGAAGCCCGGAACGATGAAGAGCGCGTCAAAGCCTTTGGACCTCTCCAGGAGATGATTACGTTTGTTCAGTTTGCCAACGATGAGTGTGACTATGGCATGGGTTATGAGCTAGGAATGGACCTCTTCTGTTACGGATCCCATGTGAGTCTCAGGAAGTGGTGTCTCTCTGCTTCCTGACCATTCTATTTCCTGTATACTAATGCATGTTTCGGGAAATGAATCTCTTCCCTGATTGTTTTAAGCATTTTCAGTCCTACACAGTGCTTCCTCAGTGTCATTAGATGCACTTGGGCTCGCAGGAGTAAAGTTAAAACAGCCAACGCAAACCCCTGCCTAATAGCTTTGTTGAGGGGTCAGCACTCATCCAGTGAGTCACAGGATAAATCTGAGTGTAGCAAGGTGGGATATAATGGGATATGACAGATAGAAAAACACGTTTCTGCCATAAAAATGTGTTTTTGTTTGTGGGATACAAAAGCCCGAAGGTTATGAAACCAATGCTTTAGGCCATTTAAAGGCCTGAATGTTGCATATCTACTAAGACTGTAGTAGGAAGAAACAAGTTATTAATCTTTGGTTTCCTTGGTTGGTCTCTCTGCAGTATTTCCACAAGGTTATCAGGCAACTTCTGCCCATGGCCTACAGTCTGCTGAAAAGAAACTTGTTTGGGGAAATTCTAGAGGCCCATCTCTCCAGCCGCAGCCATGACGACCTGGACCAACTCTCCGCACATTAAAAAAGACTCAGAAGTACACTCCAGCTCTAGCTCTCATAAGCTTTTCCCACCATGTGTCCTTGTCTTCTGTTGTTTGTCACTGTTAATGTTTCTTGGTGGTTTTGGTGCTGCTGTCATTGATTGGAACCAGTTCAATGATAATCTTGTTTGTAAAAGGTAGATGTCTAATAAAGTATTTTTATATATTTACCAGTTTGATTACTGTGTTCAAGGTGTATACTGTACCTTTTATTGTTGTGATTCATTTTTAGATTATCAAGGCAGAATTTTTTGCTTTAGCCACTGCCGTGATAGGTAATCTTTGAAAACATGGCTTGTAGGACAGTATTGTGTTTTGAGTGTGATACCATGCAGTAGAAACAGAGGGCAATGTTACATATAAAAATATATAAATAAAGCAACATCACATGTGCCTGTGAAACACAGCTCTACTATAAAGGTTGAGTCATCAGTACCCATAGTTAAGATGAGCTCAGCAGTTAGCAATCATTTGCACTGATCTGGGCAAAAGCTGAGAGGTTTATTCCTTTTATCATTTTATTTTAAATGATCTGATCACCTGTCCTTACTTAAGTGATCTCAACCAACCAAGTTGCCCACATGTAAATGACTGTGACTTTCTTAAGATGTAATGTATTCAGTCATTATGTTAAACTGGTTACTTGTGATATAGTACTTCAATAAAAACTGTTAGGGTCGTGCTGTATGACGTAGAAGGAAACTGTAATAACATAATTGGCAATGAGCTGCTGCATACAGAAAACATGAAGAGGACCCTCATGAGCATGGCTAGATTAACCTGTTTGCGGGCCAAGGGGAAAAGATGTGCTGTTGGTCGCCTCTTGCCTCCCAGTTCACATCAAGTACACTCCACACGACTCACCTAATTTGGCCTCAGATTTTAATGTGCCATACAACACAGGCACAGGTCTTTAAGGGCTCATCTCAGACCTCTGTTTGGGGGTCCAGACGTCCTCCCTCCCCTTTTTTTTGATAAACAAGCTCATTTAATTATTTTTTATGCACTCTGGCACCTTATTTACATTCAAGTGCACAAAGAAACCAGGCCACCCTGCACCCTATTGCAACCAGATTTGACCAGACCAGCTAAACTGAGTATCAGTGCACTAAGGTATGCTGTGCTCAAGTCCAGTTGTTCTGAATGTGCCAGTAAGCCTATTTATTTATCTATTCAATTAGCTTATCTTATGACCCTAAGTGTTTTCATGCAGAATATAAACAGGCTTCCAGTCATGCTGTCTTGTAATTTAATTTTGTAATAGCAGGCTATCACAGAACCTCATTAATTTAAATCATGTGTTTTGGATGCTCGCTGATACACATTGGGTGATCTTACACCAGATCGATGGCAGTACATGTCCAAAATCAAGTGGCAGAGGGCCCAAGTGGTCACTGCTGACGGGGCCACTATGAAAGTGCATCAAGGACATAGAAAATCTAACTTTGTGCACTAACTCTTTAAGACTGGAACAGTGCCAAAAGCTTCTTCCTGTTGAAATTAGAAGTCATGAACTCAGATTTACCTCCAGGGTCTAAGGCAGGGCAGGGAGGCACCCATGCAAAGTCAGTCTCTGCAATACATGTTATGTTTCATACTGTGCTTCTTGCAAAATAAGTTATTTAGCAATAAACATGTCTTTATTCCCACATTTTCATCTTTTATTGGGTAATTAAAATAATATCTGACTTGGAACAATATGATTCTACCCAACCCCACTCTAAAGACTAAACACTGGCATGTTTTTTGTGTGTCTTTAATGTGGCTTCTGACACCTCCTTCTCCTGCTCACCCTCCTCCACCCGAGTCTTGCCTGGTTTTCAAATGTCTCCATCCTTATTGATTTTGCCCTGTCGACCTCCATTAAATTTGTAGCTCAGTGAGGACACACAGGGCAAGGTGGGGGCGTAAGAATACTAAAGAGGGAGCTCACATTATGTAAGTCCAGCCCAGTGTGCCTGATTTCTTATTGGTGTAAGCAGTCTTACAGTTTTCATTTAATCATGGGACATCATGAGCTCACTGTTAACTTAGTGCTGCTGCAGAAGCACTGAGGGGTGGGGGACACAAAAGCAAAACAGGAGCGCACTGCTGCTTCTCGGTGCATTCAGGGACCACTGGTTGGGAATGGGGTAGTCACAAAATGTATTATTACAGGTCTGATGTTTATTGTAGGGATCAAGCGGAGCATAATAGTTTGTCACTGTGACAATAAAAGATTAGTAAACCTGCTGTGGCAGAGTAATAACTATTTTAAATGGTGTAGTATGTTAGTGACAAATACTACTAAACACAAACAAACAGTGTAATTACTCTAATTAGTCATTGTTGACTGTCAAGCCAACGTGACATAGTTTAAATTAATTTTATTATTGCTCCTCTCATCCCTTACAGATCGTATTTTTGCAACTGGGGTGTCATAAAATTACAGTCTTCCCGATAGAGCTTTCTAGACAAGGTGCGTTCACGAAGCTTCCGACTGTCCTTGAAGGCAGCATTGATCCTGCGGAGTTTCGGGGAAGCGCATCTGAGGCGCGTTCACGTCTCCACACACATACACACGCGCGCAGGCTACAGTAACACACGGGGAGCATCCCTGAACGGAGGGAGCGCTCTTTTTTTCGGGTTGACAATCTGGAAGAATCACTGTCTTACATTTTGTCACGTTTCATAACAGACTGTGTGTGACGCCGCAGAATGATCCCGGGCCCTGCCGAGCCTTGTGGATTCTGAGGCCCCGCACAGAGATCCACCTTGCACCGGCAAAAAAAAAAGAGAGGACCCTGACTGACCGCGTCGCCTCCAGCAGCAGCAGCAGCCGCCAGCTAGAGTAAGAATGTCAAGTAGCCCTGAAGGAAGACTCTCCAGGGGCGGCGGCTCCGACCGTGACTTGAAAATGGCCTCTTCGAACAACACGTCCCCCGAGGGTGGACCTCCACCACCGCTGCACCAGAACCGTATACGGCAGGTGGGTGTCCGTCCGCAGCCTGCTCCTCTGCATTGACCGGCCCAGTCAGCCGTGTAACGAGCAGCCCGAACCGCTGCTGATGGGGTGCGTTCAGGGGGAGCAGTCAAAGGCGTTGCCGTGCTTTGCAACATCGATGCTGGTTATCTGACAGATTTTCTCAGATGTTGCATAAATTGTGTTTAAATTAGCTGCCCATAGGAGCAAGCTTCTCTGCGGAGAAAATGCCATCTGTTTTGATAACAGACTTAGAGGCAGGGGAGTGTGATAATACTCAAATAGGCCAATAGAGCCAGTTGTTCCGGCCGTCAAAATAAACACCAGACTTGCACTGACTTCACTAGTCACTAGTGTAGGCTGCAGTGAGGAGTGTTTACAACTTCACGTATACCACTGGAGGTTTACTGTTTACATGGAACATATTACTGGTCAGAGGGTCCCTGAGTTGTATCCATTTATCCTTTTACCTTAAACATGACATATTGGTGTACTGTGTCAAACACTGGTAGTTTTTTAGCCTTCTATTTGAGGTGCACAAACTCACATAGTCTGCTTGTTTGTGGTTCTCTTTAGGAATAATGCCTTGATGGGTAAGGTGTGTGTGTGTGTGCGTGTGTGTGTGTGTGTTCCCACTATGAGCTCTCTCAAGCCACTCATGGGCTTGGTTAGTTTGCCAGTAAGTATTTCTGACCTTGTGTTGACTGAAATTCTGGTATTACTATGCAGCTTCCTCCTCCCCTCTCCTCTCCTCTCCTCTCCTCTCCTCTCAACAAAACAACTTCATCACATATGTTTCACATATCAGACCTATCTTATTCAATATCTATGAGTCTGTTTATGTAGTAAACGTATCGGCTTAAACAAGAAAAATAATGTTCAGCGTTACTATCTAGATCCCATAATGTAATGTGTGTGTTTGTGTATTCAGTGAAAGTGAGTCAGGAGATGGTAGATGGTTGTTTCCTGTCTCAGTGCACTCTCTCAGCCTAATGTGATTTCAGTAATGGACTGTAGTGCCACATATACACACAAGTACACACGCGCATAGACACACACTTTAGTGTCTTCTTTCAGGGTGGGGCCGTTGATGCTCACATACTTGTATGCAATTAGGAGTTACTGTGTTGTTAGCAGTGAGAAATCTAAAGTGACTGTGCTCAAACAGGTGTTGGTGCGTTCGCGATTAAGTAAACACAATTATGTTGAAAGAATCAGAATATTTATGTTCTTTCGATGGCGTGTTTCGTCATGTACACAGAAAGAAGACTAGCATATTACTCATTGGTCTCTAAACTGTAACTTGTGCTAAGCATGTATGGCTTTTTAGCTTGATGTGCTCTCTGATAGAAGTACAAAAGACATCTTAATTTTCCTTAAAAAGTTAATTTTTTCTGTAAAGTGTGAATGCTTTTTTGGAGGCAAAACTGCTAAGAAAAAGTCACATTTAAGGCTAATCTTTGCACACAACTCTCACCATAATCTTTTATACTGTCATTTACTGAGATCTTGCTCTGTCTACATGTATGCATGTGGATACAGCAAAGTACATACAAGTATGTCACATCAGCTGAACTTGGATAAGTACATCGCCTCAGCTTTTGACATAGAGAGTTATACAGTTGTACTTGAGTTTGAAATCATTCTGTTAACAGTTAAACTAAAGAGGTTCATTTTGTATCTAACCATACATTTATGTACCATGAAAGGCACATGAGAGTAAATGTCTTCCTTTTGATCAACAGTAAAGGCTTAAAGAAGTTTTGGCAAGTTGAGGTTTCAAATTTGTTAAGATAGCACCCTATCCTCAGTGCTGGGATGGTGCAGGGGAACAATCATTTACCACTGCAGAGATCCATGTTTAGTCCCTAGCAGCAGTGCCTCCAATAGGCCCCACTGATCGATCACAAGTGGCAGTGGTGATGAATGATCATGTCCTTGTCGCGGCACCAGAGAGCCCTACTGGTTGATCTGTCTGCGGTTTGTCCTTTTGACTTCACCTGCCTCTGATAGGTAGAATTTGACTTGGGAAGATAAAAGTACAAAAATACCAAAAATTGTCACTTTGATTTCCAAGACTTTTGATTAAACCATTGTTTAAAGGCTCATTACACCCACCAGAAGCTTGAAGCTGGATGGGAATATGCTGGGATTTATGTGAGGTCACTAGAGTCAGTGTACCATCATAGGCTACCAGTCGCCAAATAGCAGCACCAGGATTTCAAGCCAATTTGACATTGTTGCCAAACTGTGGAATTACAACTTCCAGGTCCATTATGTGATGCCATGGGGCCCAAAAATACGTTTTCCCATAGGCTAGACTAACCTGGGGGAAAATGTATGTAAATCAGTGGGATACGTTTGATTGTGAGTGTCAAACAGCTGCGAAATGACTTATTTTGCTATCTGGATTTGATTCATTTAGTCTGATAACATTTTCTATCAAGTCTATAAGAGCAGCACAATTACATAATTTTATCCCCATTCAAGTTAGCAGAGGGCTAAACAGGAAATTAGTCACTAGATTGGCAGAAGTTAGACGCTTGACTGGTGAGAGTCTCTGGTGCACTTGGTCACGCATGAGCAACTGCAGGTGAGTGGAGAATGCCTGCCAAGACGATATTTGTGCTGAATGTGGACAGTGCCTGATGTGATGGACGTGAAAAGCTAACTAACATTAGCTAGCTTACAAAGAAATGCAGTGAAATATAATGTTATTGGATAATTGTCCATTTTCTTACATTCCACGCCTGTCCCTAGCTCACTGCCAGCCAGGCAGCATCTCTCATGTGGGGCAGTTTGTATTTTTCATAGCCAGTATAAAATCTCAGCTGGTCAGACACCGCAACAATCAATGTTCCCTTTCGTTGCTACTGGTTGATGCTGTGACTTCGCCAGTCAAAGTTCACCAAAGTTGAACTCCAAGTGATGTAAACATGCAAGTTTGCTTTGCTGCCCGAAGCGAATGTTGCATTCACCCCTCTGCTCCCATTGAATGGAAGTAAACCATAGGCGAATATTTGCTGGTGTTAATTTTGCCCTAAGTTGTTCCTCATTAATAGGTGCAAAGAAGGAGGAAGAAGCCAATCAAGCACAATCTGCACATGCTCACACAGTCCTGACAAGAGATCTAATCAGGCCAAATAAGTGAAAACACCTGTGTTAGCGTACCTTTGTTCAGTTTTGTTGTGGCTATTTTTGGCCACTTAGGGACAGAAGAACTCCAAAACTGCCACAACACTGACACATTGGCTTATAAAGATTTTTTGGCTAACATGTTAGCAAACATTTGACTTTTTAAAAAAGCAGTAGACACAGAACAACATTAGCATTCATTTGGAGTCTGTTTCTAGCTACCTGACAAATGAAGGTCTAATATTAATTTTCCTTTTAGCTCTAGCTTGAGTCTCCTCCCAGCTCCTGTGGAAAAAATATCTATGTTATTAGCTTGTAATGTTTGACTGTCTTTGCCAGCCGTAGCTGCTACTTTGTCTGTCTGCAGTTTGGTGCTGGGGTCGTAGCATACAGTGTTTTTATTAGTGTTTTTTTGCTGAAAACATATCATGCTGCTGTTGAAATTGGGGTTGATAAAAGCAGTGAAGTAAATTTGCGTGCAGGAGGTTAAAACCACAGCAATGAGCTAAGAGAGCTTTAAAGAGCTGTAGAGTTGGGCAATGGTAGCTGTTGTACTCCAAAAGTTACAGTTTATCGACCTTCTTCTAAGTGTGTAGTTGCATTCAGGCCGGTAGATTGTTTGGGTTGTATTTGTTGAACACAATAGAAAGTGTCAGCAGAAATGTGTCTCCAGAAACAATAACCTGGTTTCCAAGGCTAATCTGCACACCTTGCTATTTTCTACTTTCTCCTACCTCTGACAGGAAATACATTTAAAATAATGTCAACAGCATTGTATTTAAATTACAAAACAGGACATTGTTTCTAGGAAGAGATATTGTTGTTGAGTTTTCCACTAGAGGTTAAGTAAAAAACTATGTTTTCTTTGATTTTGGGGGGGACTGATTCTTTATGCTGGTAGAGGCTCTGTGGTAAAGTCAAAATACATTAATTCTTGGTAAAGGAAACTTCGAATGGAGTATAAAACTTGATGTTGAGATAGAGCTCAGCAATAACAGATCTACGCATGTGAGGCAAAAAGAGAAACCGACAGAGGGACACAGTGTGATGTGAGGCTCTTACTTGCAGATCTAAAAATACTGCCCGTCTCTCGTGTGATTGTCCTGGAGAAAAATAGCTTCTTCTGAGCCAAGTGGCTGTGTGTCCACGTCTCTGTGCTCACTGAGCCTGTGTCACTGGGTATTTACGCTCTGCTCCGGGCTGGTGCTGAGCGATTGCCTCCCCGCAGTCTGCTTTCTACTTTATTTGAACAATACACAGACTGCGTCATAATTCGTCAACACTCTGCCTGTGCCGGTCCACTTTCCTGTGGTGGAATAGTGGATACTTAAAGAGCTCAGTTTGCAGAGATCAATTCAGGACTGGATTTTATGTCCACTGCAGTCTGATGTTGGTAATTGAAATCTTTGAACCTCCAGGCTCCAGTAGAGACATGCTGGCTACTTTTAGATGTATCTGTCAGAGATAAGTATGAGAGCAGAATATAAGAATATAAAAATCATTTTTTAAAATCTGCAAACACAAATGTCTGTATCTGAAATGCTCTGGTGTTATATCCAGACATGTTTATCATGTGAGGACATGACAGTTTGACCTTTTTCAAGCTTTATGGGAAGATTTCTTTTCAAGTGAACTTACTGAATTACCCCCTCTCTCCCTTCATTTTTACAGCTCTTCCTGCATTCCTTCCTCACTTTCTTTTCAGCTCACCATCCATCTTTCCTCCTCAAGAGCCTCACTTCCTCTCACTGCCTTAAAATGGGGCTTTGACTCTTTACCCTAGTTTTCTCCTTGTCGTTTTGGCAGTTATCCCTGTTCATCTCTCATTTCCCTCCAAAATACCTCTCTCCCTCTCTCTTCACCTTGTCTGCCCCACACTCCTCCCCACCACTGGTCTCTACACTAAGATCCTGATGTGCCAAGGGAGGTCAGATTTCACTGCAGCCTTTGACATTTTCATCTCTCTCTCTCTTTTCCGCTTCTCTCTTTCTGTGTCTCCTGTGCCTCTCTGTGTCCGCCTGCCTATCCGTCTATCTCTGTTCCTCCACTGGGAGTGGTGTGATGGGATTCTGCAGGAAGGGAGTCCTAATGGAGCCATGGCCTTCATTACATTACCTCTGAACAACTACTGCCACACACACACACACATTCGCAGTCATAGCTGTCTTTCGATGCATGATGTCCAATAGTCTTACCAACTGGGGTCTCTGTGGGTGCAGTTATACAGGGTGTATGCACATGTACAAACACCCAAACACACCCACATACATTGAGCATTACATAGCTGTATTTAACAGAGCTGTTAGAGCACTTGTCTGGTTATAAGTGCTTACACAGAAACCTATGAATGACCGCAAGTCAACCCCTCCAGTACCTCCTACTGATGGTTACCAAATGCATTAAGAATTAATCATCGTTTCCTGTGAAATACCTGCTCGGTACTGCTTTATTGTTTACTGTAGTCAGGCATGATTTAGCAAGATATGTCCATCCAGTACACCAGCCCACTCTCTACATACCAGAAACATCATCAGAAACACTTTGTCAGTCGATGACGTCATGCCACAATGTCCCAAAATGTAGTTTGACAAAACAAAACCCACTAAGTTACATTTGTCAGTATGCAGTCTTTGTTTTTGATATTATGTCGTCTTTCAACGTAATGTTAAGCGCTGCCAGGTTTGTCTAACCAGCACTCCAAAACCCAAAGATATAACTTTAAGCAAGTTTGGTGTAACATTATAAATAATTAGTTGATTATCCAGAGTGTTTTTCTTTTTTCAAATGATTAACTGAATAATTGACTAATCATTACAGCACTTTTGTTATTTTTTTTAGGGCTGCAACTAATTAATATTTTTTAGTATTGATTAATCTGCAGTTGTTTTTCACAATTAAGCAATTATTCTATATGTCTGTAAATTGTTCTTCAAATGTCTTATTTTGTGCCATCAAGAGTTCAAAACTCAAAGATACTGGATTTACAGTGATATTAAACAGAAAGAAACAGCAAATATTAAAAGGACAGTAACCCACAAATCAAAATTACATATTTTTCCTCTTACCTGTGGTGCTATTCATCAGTCTAGATTGTTTTGGTGTGAGTTGCCAAGTGTGGTGCTCAAAGTGCCAAGAAACGACATTTATAAAACTCAACATCAATGTCTCTCTCCAGAAATAATGACCTGGTTACTCAAGATAATCCACAGACCTTGTTTTGAGCAGTTTC
>JAPZEB010000020.1:18216744-18232033 GCA_029783705.1 Chaetodon striatus | reverse complement strand
TTTCTCTCGAAGATAATGGAATTAGTTGGCACTCAGCTTGTGGTGCTCAAAATGCCAAAAAAAATACATTTGAAAAACTCACCACTAAAGTCTTTTTCCAGAATCAAGACCTGGTTACTCAAGACAATCCGCAAACCTTGTTATGAGCAATTTCATGAAGGAATTATTTTCTTTTCTATGAAACTGCACCCGCCAACGGTATCGCAGCACAGAAGGAAGCATACATCTACCACTAGCTCACCTAGCACCACTGAGCTTGCTGACATTACACCTCGGGCAAGGAGGATGCCATTAATGTTTACATCTAGCACTGTCATGAGCATGCTGATGATGCATGCTTCTTTCTGCGCGTTGATACGGCTGGGGGGGTGTAGTTCCGTAGAGAGAAAATAACATGGTCTGTGAATTATCTTTGGGGTTCTTTAAGCACCGCAAGCTGAGTGCCATCTAATTGCTATCATTCGTTGAAACACACACACTGGATTAACATATATAATTATGTGTTTGTGCCTTTGTCTGTGCATGTGTGATTGTCCTGCAGGATGGGCTAACCCCCCTCCACTGTGCAGCCAGGAGTGGACATGACCCAGCAGTGGAAATTCTGCTGGAGAGGGGAGCTCCCATCTTAGCCAGAACTAAGGTAGTGTATGGTGATGCCATTACTGGGTCAGTGTACCCACAGATTTCTTTTACCTCTAAATTAGTGTGTAATTTTGCTCCAGGACATGGTTGTGCTACAAACAAAAAAACTTTTAGTAGTATTTCACTTGGAAAGCTCTTAATATTTCTTCTCATCTCTGCCATTTCATTCTTCAATGTACTGCTTTTTCTGACCTGTTGCATCTTACCCATGCACTGTCCCTTTTGTCCTCACACAGAACGGACTCTCCCCGCTGCACATGTCTGCCCAGGGAGACCACATAGAGTGTGTTAAACTCCTGCTGCAACACAAGGCGCCAGTTGATGATGTCACACTGGACTACCTCACAGCGCTGCATGTCGCAGCTCACTGCGGCCACTACAGAGTCACCAAGCTTCTGCTAGACAAGAAGGCCAATCCCAATGCTAGAGCACTGGTAGGCATTCTCAGAAAATAACAATTATATAGGCAAAAAATAGCTATTAACATATACAGGCATATACAAATATATGCACAAGCATCCAGTAGACAGGAAGAGTGAGCAATAGATAACAGGGTTTGGGAACAGGTGCTTGTAATTTCTATAATAACTTTCAAATTAAATAAAACATATGAAAATACTAATATGCAATTCATTGCTACATCATTACTTACTATGTAAATGCTCCTGAGGAATGCCAAATTACCTGGAGGAATCAAATAAAGGGTCAATAATGAAATAACATTTCATTTTCCTCTCCAGATGTTCGTAGATGTAGAATTTATCTGTTTATTTCTCTTTTATCTCTCTCTACCAGAATGGTTTCACTCCACTCCATATCGCTTGTAAGAAGAACAGAGTGAAGGTGATGGAACTGTTGGTCAAATACGGAGCCTCCATTCAGGCTATTACTGAGGTGAGACACTTTGTGGGAATGTCTCAGAACAGCACCTGTACATACAGAACATTTCTCTGTGTTGAACTTTGCATTTTATGCTCATCTTTTTTCCTCTTTCTCAATGTTTCTCACTTTATCTAGTCTGGTCTGACTCCCATCCATGTAGCTGCCTTCATGGGCCACCTCAACATTGTTTTACTTCTGCTACAGAATGGAGCATCTCCTGACGTTCGTAACATTGTGAGTATGAACAAAAAGTTTGTTCAGTTGTCTGCACTCAGTAGTCAGAAATACGTATGGCATAAAGTCAGTAATATTATCAGTATTTTTCCCAATGCAACCACCTAGCACGTGCTCTCAGAGATCCTGAGTGTTTCATTCAGCACAGCATCGTAATGCTCATAAATGTTGTGTGTTTGTGTATCAGCGTGGTGAGACAGCTCTCCACATGGCAGCACGAGCAGGTCAGATGGAAGTGGTTCGCTGTTTGCTGAGGAACGGAGCGTTGGTGGATGCCATAGCCAGGGTGAGTCAGCTGTCGAATCATCAGAGTCAATCACTGTTTTCCTTCTGTTTATCATAAATAAGCAATATTCCATCCACGCAGTTGCATACAGATACTCATGGGTCATGTCGCCTGCCTCAGCTCTGACTAGTGTCTTTTCTAATGCAGTTGCCTCCACATGTCTCTCTGCCTTTTCATCCCTCATACACAGGAGGACCAGACTCCCCTCCACATATCATCACGTTTGGGGAAAACTGATATAGTTCAGTTGCTGCTGCAGCACATGGCACATCCAGATGCCGCCACCACCAATGGCTACACTCCCCTCCACATTTCCGCCAGGGAGGGCCAGGTAGAGACGGCTGCCGTGCTGCTGGAGGCTGGAGCCTCGCACTCACTGGCAACAAAGGTGAGTCGTGGACAGAATATACAGAGAAATATCAAACAGATTCTTATATAGGCTCACAAATATACAGTTAAACATTAACAGTGTGGACATGCAGGTTTGAAACAAACTCCCTCCTTCCCTCCACAGAAAGGATTCACTCCATTACATGTAGCAGCTAAATATGGAAGCCTTGATGTAGCAAAACTTCTCCTTCAACGCAAAGCTCTTCCCGATGATGCCGGCAAGGTAAACCAACAGTTATTTATACACAATATTTTGTGTAAAACTTATAGAGACAAAGTGTGAGGTTATTCCAGGGCAACTGTGTCCCTGAAATAGAGTCATTACAGAGTGGAATAGAAAGGTTGTAAGCAGGAATACAAAACACAACAAAAACATAACACAAACATAAATCATTCAATCAAATGCTTCCTCCTACAGAATGGCTTGACTCCGCTACATGTGGCAGCTCATTATGACAACCAAGAAGTAGCTCTGCTGCTGCTGGATAAAGGAGCATCGCCTCATGCTACAGCAAAGGTTAGAAGACAAAGGATTTGAAGGAGAGAAGTACTTCAGACACTCTGACAAAATGTGATGCATTCTGCTGTTGCAGTTATTTTGTGATCAAACAGCACTGCAGTTTCTTTTTGGATTAATCCTTTTCTTCAAATTAAGACAAGATCTTGTCGACAGTTTTATATTATGGTGGTGATACCAGGAGCTTCAGAGTGGCACTAAGAAGTCCATTTTTTAAAACTGATAATAAAATCCAAGCTATTCTTTGTGTTTTAGGGTTAAACTGCTCTAGAAACAAACATGAATGCCTGCTGTTTCACCCAGAGTTTAATTTTGTGTGTGTTCACCCTCCTCCCTTTCCAGAATGGCTACACTCCTCTCCACATTGCAGCCAAAAAGAATCAGACGAACATTGCATTAGCGCTGCTGCAGTATGGAGCAGAGACCAATGTCCTGACCAAGCAGGGAGTCAGCCCTCTACACCTGGCAGCCCAGGAAGGACACGCTGAGATGGCCAGCCTGCTGCTGGGCAAAGGAGCTCACGTCAACACAGCCACGAAGGTCACACACAAACACACATTTTAATACTTCTGTCAGACACTTGTTTTGATATTGATTGAACACTACATCTATCACTAAGGGTGCAGGTGGCATTATTATTTCTCACATTTTCACAGGACGTAAGCATGGAATCATATGTCTCTTATCTTGCATCCATTCAGGATATGCAACAGGGATTGAGTTACAGGTTTTTCTTTAGAGCCCCACATAACAACAACAACTGTATGTATAATGTACAAATTATTTCACCTAAGTACAGACACTAACAGTACTCTGTGCTTTGTACGTTACAGACTGGACTGACACCGCTGCATCTCGCAGCCCAAGAAGACCGGGTCAATGCAGCAGAAGTACTCACCAAACATGATGCCAACATAGATCAGCAAACTAAGGTACAAATACACACATGAATGTACACACAAACACACTACAGAGCATTAACAGACAAATACTAGTCATTAATCATTTCATGGAAGTGGAGATGAAGAAGACAAGGATTAAAAAAAAAAAATCTGCGGTGAAGTCCTAGAATATCATGGAATTACAGATGCTGGCTATATAACATGTTTATTATTTTACTTATTGTGTATGTATTCACAGCAGCAGGTTATGTTTACTGATGGCTTTTTAAATGTGAAGAATCTCCCCTCCAGTAAATCATAAAAAGTAGCACATGCATACACAACATATCTGCCACCTGCTGGCTTTAGGGGAGCATGGCATTGTCTACATTATGTATCTACATCATGCAGAGGGTTTCGTTTCTATGACCATTTGTTGTTATACACAGCTTCGTTACAAATAAATAAAACAAAGCAGACTTTTGGAAATAATCATTTTTTTCTTTCTGTATCACCTCCTCATCCTTTCTACGCTTCAGCTTGGATATACCCCTCTAATAGTGGCCTGTCACTATGGTAATGCCAAGATGGTGAACTTCCTGTTACAGCAAGGTGCCAGCGTCAACGCCAAAACCAAGGTAGGATTCAAATGTCAAACTTGTAGTGTAGAAACGCTTATCAGCCAATGTGATGTCACATATTTTTGTGGACCTTGAGTTGGGCATTTTGGCTGCTGCCATCTTGGATGTTTGGAGCTAGAAGTGGCCATATTTGGATGATAGGGTGGAGATAACCCAAACGTTAGCTGCTAGCTTGGTTTACATAGTGCATTTAAAACTATGGTTAACTGTGATAACGGTAACTCTAGTGCTAATTTTTGCTAGCAAAAACAGGCTTAAAACCATCAAAACAAAATGCACTTTAAAAAAACGGAACCTTTGAAACATTGGAGGGTCTTTGAGTACAACCGAACACTGAACAAGATTTTTTTGGCCGACCAAAACTTTACAATTAACTTTTATGAGCTGAAACACACACAGAAATAACGTCAGCTATGACTACACCTATACTCTGTGAATTTGGAGCTACACTATGGTTACTTAACCTAACTAACGTTGTCGCTGTGGTTGCGATGTGTCTACAGACGGCATCCAGCTGTGTCTCAAAGCAGCCGTGCCCTTAATTATACGTTACTCTAAGCCTCAATAATATTTAAACGAGTTATATACGAATTCATCCCTCTGTACAACTGTCATGGATATTGAAATTAGCTATAAAGACCAAAACTGTTTTTTGTACCAGGCTGTAAACATGTTTATTTCTGCTGTAAAGCTGGAGCTTTTAATATGTGGGTCCATGAGGATTGACTCACTTTTGGAGCCAGCCACAAGTGGCCATTCAAGTAACTGCAGTTATTAGCACTTCCCGTTGGCTGCATTTTTTAGCCCTGGGGATTACCACTTGCAAAACACATAATACAGTTAAAGTCTCTGCTATTTTAGTTTTTACATTGATAACGTTTTTCGTTCAATAGAATGGATACACACCACTTCACCAGGCAGCACAACAAGGGAACACACACATTATCAATGTGTTGCTACAACATGGAGCCAAGCCCAATGCTACTACAGTGGTAAGAAAAAAATCTTGTCTCTTGAAATTAATAAGCAGTGTTTTGTTAAAAAAAAAAAAAAAAGGCAATGAGTTATTTTTCTGATGTTACATGAACACTATCTCTGTCTTTCTGTTAGAATGGAAACACTGCTCTGTCCATTGCCAGACGTCTGGGTTACATCTCAGTCGTGGACACATTGAAAGTCGTCACTGAGGAGGTCATCACTACCACAACGGTAAGCTTGTGTTGCCTTTAAACTCCAGATCTGGAACCAGTACATTTTGTCCTGAATTTTACAGAAAACCCAATTAACTCCTCTCTATTTTGGTGGTCTTTCTCCATGACTGTGAATGGTTGTCACATCAGACGGTCACAGAGAAACACAAGCTTAATGTTCCTGAGACCATGACTGAGATCCTTGATGTGTCTGATGAAGAAGGTGAGTTACTTTAAACAAAGACAGCTAAAAACACAAAGAACTTACTGTTTACAGATAAAGGGACTGGCAGTGTTTTTAGGCTACTCCTATCATCAGATACTGTAACTCCAAACTGACCTTGGATAAAACAGGCTAGCCCTCTTTCCCTTTGTTCAGTAGTCATAAATAGCTGTGTGTTGTGGATGATGTAGTTTTGTAGCTGTGGATCTTAAAGCTGTATGTTTCATAGCTTTGAGGCTGGAAGACGAGCCATTATCTGAGATGTCTGTGGAGCTGGAAGGTACTGCAAAATGTCTGCCCTGCTCCACCAGCTTGGTGTGAACTTTATTTCTGTCACTAATCAGTGGTGTAAAATGAAGCATTTACTTCTTGCTAAAACAATGAATTATGAGAATTTTGTCTCCAGCATTTTACTCCAAATCCATAATCCCCAGAGTGTATGTGCTCTTAATATGGCTGAGTTTTGTTGTTGTGCAGTTTACATAGCTGATTTTACACAAGCAGACCTTCCTTGATTTAACACCTTGTTGTTTATTGGATGTTATTACAACTTCAATTGTGTTTTAATGCAATGGTGAAAACTAACTGCATGGAATATGCTGTGACTTTTGATATGATCATGACATTTCTAATTATTATGGATTATTGTTATTATTATTGTTCAGTACAAACATTTATAATTAGAACAAAAATTGGATACATCATGGTGGTGCAGTGGTTAGCACCTGACAGCAAGGGGGTTCCTGGTTTGAACCCAGGGTGGGGGAGCCCTTCTTTGCCAAGTTGTTCTCCCTGTGTCAGCGTGGGATTTCTGTGGATACCCTGGAGATCTGCAGGTTATAACAGATGTGGGCCAAGGGTGTATATTGGGCCCTTCCTGACTTCTTTCCCTCTACGTCCACCCCCCTTGCTCAGACCACACCCATCTTTGAACTTGGCCTTCATTTTGATCTCAACTGCACACCTGTAAAAAGTTTCGTGACTGCATCTTGTCTAATTGTGATGCTATTGCTTTGACAAGCTCAGTCCATAGACAGAAAGACATATAAACACCAGGCAAAATACTTAAACCTGCTTCTTGGGTGTAGGTATCACTGTGACCACATTTTGCCATTATGACATATGCACACACAGACTCACAAGGGCAAAATAATACCAGACCTTTTTTACGTCATGGCAGGTAAACATCCAGAACTTCCTGGCCAGGTGGACAATTTTAGTTTCTCATAATAATTCATCTTTTTTCTCTGCAATATCTCAAATGGCATGTCTTTGTTCCCCAGGTGAGGACACGATGACAGGTGATGGAGGAGAGTATCTTAGAGCGGAGGATCTAAGAGAGCTGGGAGACGACTCTCTGCCAGGACACTACTTGGATGGATTCAGCTACATGAGCCACAACCTGGACAGGTGACAAGTAACACATGCATACTCACCTTTAACAAAAACTCATACCTTCATTCACTGCCATGGTGCAAACATACAGACAGACAGATATATATACACAAATACATATAGACACTCTGACTATCCAACCTGCTTTTCCAACAGGCCGCAGCACACTCCCATTCACCAAAGTTACCATCAGAGAGAGGGAGTTCTTATTGAAGACATGCTTACAAGCCACCAGGTGAGGACAAGACATACAAAAAGTATGGTTGTCATTCTGTTGGTTCAGATATCTGAGATAACCTGACTTGCGGTATGCTTAGTTTCAAATATTTGAGAATATTTTGATGTTTTCTTACTCTAACTGGCCTGTTTGTTGGTCTGTAGGTGTCAGCACTGTCTAGAGAGCATGATAAAGACTCATTCCGTCTGAGCTGGGGTGCTGAGCACCTTGATAATGTAGTGCTGTCCTCCAGTCTGCTTCACTCTGGGTACAAACACACACACACAAACACAAACAAACAAATTCACCCTGCTCCCCGGTGTAAATGTGACACTGAAGATGTTTATTTGTTTCCTGAAATGGACACTCCATCTTTCACATGCTTTTGTTCACTGTCAGGAGCGTATGACTCACCTCTGAATTGATTTTAATTTCTCCTTACATTACGTTTCACTCCTTCACGTCTGTGTTTTCTACTCTATTCCATGCGTTCATTTTTGCTGCTCTATCTTTTTCTGTCTCTGGTCAGGTTTTCTCACTTTTACTTATTCTTTATTCTCTTTTTCTCTTTTTGTTTATTGTCTCGTTACCTCTTTGTGCACTCTCTTGTGTTGGCTGTCTTTGTGATTGTGTGTGTGTGTGTGTGTGTGTTGTTGTATTCTGCTTCTAGCCGTTCCTCTCCGTGCCTAGACCATGACAACAGCAGGTGAAACTCTTTATTCTTTATTTTGGCTACTCTCTCTGTCTTCTCTCCTCTGTGCCCGTACTTTTTTTTCTCCTTCACTATTAAATGATCTTCTCATTCCCAGCCTATTGGTCGCATGATTTCTTAATGCATGACTTTATATTTCCAGGGTTCAGGTTGTGTTTACTAGAGATGTTTGAACCAAGTTTTTTTTAATCCTTGATGCAGATCAGACTCATTTAATTTTGAGCACCTGCTGTCATATAAACATAATATACTGTTTTTTATTTTTCTGCCTCATAAAATAGCATTGTTTGTTGAGAGTAATGTGGCACAATGGAGTGTTCATGACAGCTGGATCTCAATTTGATAGTCCTTACAAAATAAGACAGGTATTAATCTGTTTTTCTCATGGTCAGCAAATTCCATGAAAGGCTGTAAATCAGTATTGTGGCCTGTATGGCTTGGTATCATTTAAAAAATGTTACAACACCAGTACCAGTACCGGCATCCTTTAAGTGATACTCATACCAATAGAGAACTATCGATACATTTTTTTCTATTTCCTTCAATATCCATCATGTGAATGGAGGCATTCTGTTGCATAAATGCACCAGGTACCACAGACATGTAGTATAGGCATACTTTTGGTGGCATCTCCCCCGCTGAACAGCCATCTCTGTCAAAGACACTGTGCTCAAATTAACCACACTACAGACTATAAGAGCTGTAGCTGCCATGGTAGTGAGCCATTTGTATGTGCATGGTGATTGCAGAACCATACAAATACTCATTTTTTCTAGATCTGGGAACAGAACAATTAAATGCAGGTCTTATTTGACTGGAGAAGTTTCAATACTATTTGGCACCAGGTTATTGTGGTCAATGCCTTAAAGGTACTGAAACTCCAAGCCCATTTCTTCCTGCTGAAGAAAAAAATCTTTAAAGACTGTTCACAAATGTATAGTTCCATCTAAAAATATATTCAGTAAGAAAGGACATGTTAATAAACCAGGAGTATACTACTAGTCTTGCATTTTGACTGTAGCATCTTTAAGTAAGCACTGTAATTACTGTAATGTAGATCTCTAATATTTGATACCTGAAACTGGAGAGAGAAGTAGCTGGAATGAAATATTATCTGCAGAGATATGCTTGTTGTTGTACAATACTAAATGGTGTCATGAAAATGGTTCCCTCTTACTGTAATGTCAGTTGCTTTGTCTGCATGGACGCTCATCGTCAACAGACTTAACATCTGTGCCCAAAGAATTGCATTCAATAATAACAAATCTTAAAAAACAATGAATTTAATTTCTCGCCTGACCTTTTTCTGCAGCTTCCTGGTCAGCTTCATGGTAGATGCCAGGGGTGGGGCCATGCGTGGCTGCCGTCACAACGGCCTGCGAATAATTGTGCCACCAAGAAAGTGTTCTGCACCCACGCGGGTGACATGCAGACTGGTGAAGAGACACCGTCTGGCCTCTATGCCCCCTATGGTGGAGGGTGAGGGGCTCGCTGGTAGAATCATTGAAGTGGGACCCACTGGAGCCCAGTTCCTGGGGTAAGTGTGTGTTTGAATGTGTGTGTACTGTATGTGTGTGTGTGTGTATTTGCTTGTATGAGTGTGTTTACACAGTTGTGTGGTGTGTTCATATTTTCTTCTTCATTCCCCCTCTTTGCTGCACATGGATCAGTAAGCTCCACCTTCCCACAGCTCCGCCCCCTCTAAATGAGGGTGAGAGCCTGGTCAGTCGCATCCTGCAGCTGGGTCCTCCAGGAACCAAGTTCCTCGGGTAGGACCATGGTTGGGGGACACCCTGCCATCCTGGAAGTGGTCACATACCCACTCAAATTTTTCCACTGTGTCCACCTGTGATTTTTGTTTTGTTTTGTTTTTTGTTTGTTTTCCATGATATGACTTTTATGAGTAACTTCTTTTAATTTTTAATTTGTTACTTCCTTTGTTTCTTGGTACGATAAAAGTCAAGGCTTTGTTTAAAACCACCCCACCTGTTGCCTTGTGTTGTTGCGTTACCCCCATGCTTCCCTCAGTCTATAGTGCTGATCACCAAACTTCTTTCTACTTGGATTTTGCTCCTGATGTGGAATGGATTTTTTCTTTGCATTTAATTAAAGGTTCTGTATGCAACGTTCAGAGCATTAATATAGTACCAAACCACTATTTGCTGTGTAAAGATGAAGTGAAGTAATGGCGTCCTGAGTAGAGAATGAGGTTATGCTACCTCTGTGTGTGTTGTAATTCAAGCTTCTCTGTGGTTTGTTGTAGTAAGCCTGTCCGCTTGTGCATGTTAGGGCATGTGTGTATCCCACCAGCTAGCTCATTGTTGTTGCTTTGCACTGTGCTCATACGGCGGTTACCGCTTATATTGGGACTGCAGCATCACAGAAGTGTAGCACCCATCCTCCCACCATTTGTTAGCACTGTTTATGGAGTTAGCACTGTGAGCTGCTAGCCGCTGGCTTAGCCACCTACATGTTAAGCGTCGTTTCCAGACAACACATATGCTCTGAATTTTGCTTTCAGATCCTTCAAATACTTACCAAATTACTTTTCATGGATATGTTTGTTTTACGAGGCATGAAATGCACCTGATATTTTTTTAACTTCAATTTGAACAGTGTTTTTTTTTTTGTTTTTTTTTGTTTGTTAATTCTCATAAAACAACCCAAATATCATATATCTGCTAGAGCCAGCTTTGCCGAACTGTTACCACAAACTTACTTCTAGGTCTAATTTGTGTTTGATTTTGCCTTGTCACCCTTTTCAGGCCTGTGATTGTGGAGATTCCCCATTTTGCAGCCCTGCGGGGAACAGAAAGAGAGCTAGTGATCTTGAGGAGTGAGACGGGGGAGAGCTGGAGGGAACACCACTGTGACTTCACTGAAGAGGAACTGAACCAGATACTGAATGGCATGGATGAAAGTAAGAGATTTTAACGAGATTGTGATGCTATCCAAGGGTTGTTGATAGGGGTTGTTCTACCTCACACAGATTCTGCCCCCTACTGGACTCTATGAGAAATACTCTCCTCCAGTCAGAAGTGTGCATTCGCTCACTGAACTTTGCATAAATGTAACTGGTCAATCAGGACTCACTTACCTGAATACACGCGGACCCCACAGTATATAAGGCAGTGCACAAGACTGACTGCCGTTCTGTTCTCTTTAGCGATGGCATTTGCCCACTGAAAAGGGTTGGGTGTGTGTCAGATGTGTTGCACCTCACTCCCTCCTGGGCATGATACATCTACATGTTCCCTGAAATGTGGTGTGCAGGGTGTCTATTGCTGGTCATTTGACCCCTGCAAGGTTAGGTCATGGCTCCATCCAGTTCAGCTGCTTACCACCTGGGTTGGCTGGGGCCCCCTACTTCTCCTCTGTGTCGGCCGAGGTTATAAAGAAGTAGGCGACTAACCTTTAGCTGGTCAGGATCAGTGTGGCTGGGTGATGTTATGTCAGGGGAGGGCATTCAGTCATTGGGCTCCACCCACTGTACCCAAAGAGTTCAGTAGAGGGATAGCCTGTGTGAGACAGAACTAAGGTTACAATATTGTAACCCTAGTTTTATTAGCACAGGCCCTGTTGCTTCTATGTTGTTTGTTGAAGAGGGTGTAGGATGGCAGACAGTGTTGTGCACTGCGTTATATACTATGGGATCCACACATATTCAGGTAGACACATCCTGATTGGCCAGCCACATTTATGTAAAATTCAGTAAGTGAATACATGCTTGTGATTGGAGAAGAGTAGAGGGCTTCACCTGTGCCAATAGAATTAGGATTACAATTTTGGAACCCACCCTTGATACCTCATATCATAGCATTTTTGATGCTAGCAATACACAAAAATCGATTGATCACATTAGGCCATATTTCATTACACTGCTGGGATAATAATGGGAAGCAGGAAGTAGAAGGAGAAACTTAAGAAGTCTTACACCTGAAACTTAACTTTGCAAACTTCACAAAATTGACTGCTTAAATGGTATTTATACTAAATATTTCGGACCTTTACAGAACTTGATTCCCCTGAGGAGCTTGAAAAGAAAAGAATATGCCGCATCATCACCCGAGACTTCCCACAGTATTTTGCAGTGGTGTCACGGATAAAGCAGGACAGTCATTTGATTGGACCAGAGGGCGGGGTCCTCAGTAGCACTCTTGTTCCCCAGGTCCAGGCAGTCTTCCCTGAAGGAGCACTCACCAAGAAGATCAGAGTTGGGCTACAGGTACATACAGAGAATTTCTTGGCCAGATACAAATCACATGTTCAAAGTTAAAGCAACAAATAAAGTTGCATTGATACATTTTGTACCTTGTCCCAGGCTCAGCCCATTGATGTTGACATGGTAAAAAAGATTCTTGGTAACAAAGCTACATTCAGCGCAATCGTCACACTGGAGCCAAGAAGGAGGAAGTTCCACAAACCAATCACCATGACAATCCCTATTCCTAAGAGCTCCAATAGTGACGCATCGAGTGGAGTGTACAGTGGGGAGACGCCCACCTTACGCTTGCTTTGCAGCATTACAGGTAAGTATAGGGAATAATCACTCATCATCAACATCAGCAAACAATTAAGAATTACATGCTTTTTGCTTTTGCCATCAATGCATGCGTTGATTGAGAAATCCTGCCATCATTGTTCTTTCCTAAATACAAAAATATAGTGTGTATATAAACTGTGACAAGCTGGGTAACAAATCATGGGTCTGGGTTTCAGGTGGAACCACTCCTGCCCAATGGGAGGACATCACTGGCTCCACGCCTCTCACATTTGTTAACCAATGTGTGTCCTTCACCACAAATGTGTCAGCGAGGTAAATTATGCCTCAGTTTTTAAATTTGGAGTCAGTTGTCCTTCACACAGAAGCTCTGATCTGATATACTTCTTTCGCTTATGTACGTAGATGATGTGACTAAATGTGCCATTCATATTCCTAGGTTCTGGCTGATTGACTGCAGACAGACCCAGGAGTCTGTTAGTTTTGGCTCTCAGCTGTACAGAGAGATCATTTGTGTTCCATACATGGCCAAGTTTGTCATTTTTGCAAAGACGCTGGACCCCATTGAGGCCCGCTTGCGCTGTTTCTGCATGACGGACGACAAGATGGACAAGACACTAGAGCAGCAAGAGAACTTCACTGAAGTTGCCCGTAGTCGAGACGTTGAGGTGAGGTGTGATTATGAGGAATAAAAAAAGAAGAGGGAAAAGTATGAGAAAGAGTTCTTTGAAAGGGGGTTGAGACAAGAAGTAAGAGAGGTAACACTTAATTATTCTGTAGCCACATTGCAATGGTATAAAAAAAGGAGAAAAAGGTTAGTGAAAACACAGCCTACTACCTGGTTTATATACTTTAAAACTCTGACAAGACTGTTTTCTGAGATTTAAGAACCATATTGATCAAAAAATTTTTACCTTAATGGTTTGTCTGAAACATGAAAACAGCTCACATATTCAAACGCAGGTGCTGGAGGGAAAACCCATTTTTGCTGACTGTTTTGGAAACCTGGTGCCTCTTACCAAGAGTGGACAGCACCATGTATTCAGCTTCTATGCCTTCAAAGAGAACAGACTGGCCCTCTTCATCAAGGTATGACTACACATTAGATAATGTCTACTTATTAACTCAGAGTTAGAAATTCAGATATATAGAGATGAAAATATATGAATTAATGTACTGAATTGTTGTTCAATTCATGGGCAGATTAGAGACACAGCACAGGAGCCATGTGGTCGCTTGTCCTTCACCAAGGAACCACGCACATATCGTACTCTTAACCACAACGCTATCTGCAACCTTAACATCACTCTCCCAACATATTCAAAGGTTAGTTTGAACACATCTAGGTTTGTATGTAAGTAACAATAGTAAACTATTTTTAATTCCAGTAACTGAATTGTTTGCTTTCTCTGTTTTATTCTTTACTGAAGGAGTCTGATTCAGACCAAGACGCAGATGATGAGGTGATTAAAGATTACGTCATATAGTACTTCAAAAAAAAAGAACAATATCATATTTAGATTGTAGCTAACTATGCTTTTTCTTAACTGTTTTTTGCAGAGTGAGAGGAGTGACAAGAAATGTAAGCTGAACTTTGTTGTTTTGTATCTTGTGTTAAATGTTTTTAGAAAATTGTGATTTATTTACACAAATCTTTCAGACATAGATGAATGCATTTGAGTCATTTTACAATCATTTTTGCAGTGGTTAGTGTTTGTACTGAGGGTGCCAAAATATAATTTTTTTACGAATACATATATTCGTTTTTCCAGTATAACACAGTCTAAATTGGAGTCACACTGTGCGATTAGCATGAGATTACTTGTCATAAAGTTTGTAAAGTTAGTTGAAAAATAAGAACACCTGTATGTGCTAAGAGATGCATTGATTGATATGCTGTATGTTACTTTCCATTTGGATTAACCCTGCTCTCTTATTTTGCTCTACTAACACTTTGTTAAGTTACATGTTTGTTACTAGCAGCTATGCTATGGCTGATGTACTCTGCATTTCCCTCACTCCAAACCCCACTGACCGTCTCCCACCCATAATATTTTAATTTTATGTATGACCTTTTTTTTTTTAATCAATCATAAATTAAGGTCAAAATAATACTTTTTATTCAAAGTCACTTAAAATTTTCCTTGATTTCCAAGGTTTGTGTTATAATTTCATCTTATATTTAGAATAATTATGTTTTGTGGTAATAATATACAGTATGGAAAGTATTCATTTTGACTGATTATTTTCTCATGTCATATTCTGACAACATTTTTAGCAGTGGCATGCTGAGAAACTGTTGTTCCGTTCAGGAATAATTGACAAACAACATTGTTTTGTTTGTTCTGTGTTAAAGTGTGTAGTTTTATTGCTGGTTTATTTTCATTACTATCACTCATTTTGTATGAATTTGGCCACTCATCTCTGTTTTTACTTTTACTTTTGCTACTTTCATTTACCATATTTCCTGAGATGCTTTTGTTCTCATTGACTTGCACTATAAATCAAATCCCTATTCACATTTTTACATAATTCTTATTTTAGGTCACCACTTTTGAACCTACAAGATATTTGATAT
>JAPZEB010000020.1:18203891-18216716 GCA_029783705.1 Chaetodon striatus | reverse complement strand
AAATGTATACCTTAAAAAAACAGTGGTAATTTTTCATAAATTTATTATGTTACTATACAATATTACACAATTTTTCAAAGTTAAGTGAATAAATTCAGCGGTTACATTGCTGTCATATACTAATTATTGAAAAACTTTCAAATAGAGTAAAACAACAAAAAAGACCTGATTACTTGATTAGAATTACTTACCTCACACATCCTCTTACCACAAATCCTATTGATTTTTGTATTCAAAGTTAATTATGTTTTCTATGTTTTAAAACTTTAATTTGTAGGCAGACATGACTCTTCATGTCAGCAGCAATCTTGAGAAGTTTTGTCTGTTATCCTTTTTTTCTGACCCTTTCTTCCATATGTAAATGTCTCTGTTCCCTGTGGCTCATTTCTGTATGTTTTGTGTTATCATTTGGAATATGTAGTCAAAAAAATAGATTTATATTATTCTTGTCCATATTCTACCTGTTTTGTTACTCCTCCTGGCTTTGCTTATGCTGTTGCTGCTCTTCTCCCCTCCAAACTCTTCTGGATCACTTTGTCATCTTCTTTTTGGTCTTCTTTTCAAGACTTCCTTATCCTCTGCCCTGTCATTCTTCTCCTGACTCTTTGAAATGAAGATGGATTTTTGATGGCATTGTCTTGCTCACACGTTTCTGATGTCTCTCTTTCCCACTTCATTTGTCCCTTATGTTCTTTACCCTTTTTGGTTATGAAACTTTTTTAATTGAAGATGATGAGTCTGAATCAACTGAGACATTCTCCCTGAGAACTAACCAACCTCTTGACCCTGCAACTCTTGCAAGTCCGGACCTTCTCTCAGACATGTCGGACATCAAAATGTCTGCTACCTTAACTGCAGAGCAAATGGAGCACTTAATGTATGAAGAGAGAGCTGGAGCTAGAGGGCTGGAGGAAAAATTTGGAGGGATTCAAAGAGGTGGCATAAATGTTAGTGGACAGGAAGTACAACGAGATGATGCTAAAACAGAGAAATGGGGTTCACTCTATGAGACTAAGACTGCTGAAATGAAGTATCCCCCTGTTGAAGAACCAGTCTTACAGGAGATTTGCATTGAGGGGAAGACTTCAAGTAGATCTGCCACAGAGGTCAGAGACATGACAGGCATTGTCTCACACCTCAGCATGGACATGGACCAGTACCTGGAAGAGAGACCTGTAGTGACATGTGGTTCTCTAGAGGACCTTATTCAAGATAGATTTGAACAGATTATTGTAAAGCGTGATGGCAAACGCCGTCCCCCAGATATCAAGAAACCTATTAGGAAAAAACTCAGAGACAGAGAACGTTCTGGATGTAGCAGCTCTGAGGGTGAGCTGGAAAGGATGAGCTCTGAGGAGTCTTTAGATGGCGATGTTGTTCTTAAGGAGAGTGCCCTTGTACCTACCACAGTCATGGATCCTCCAGCCTCTCCTTTAGTGGTTGAGACACCTATAGGATCTATTAAGGACAAAGTTAAAGCTTTACAGAACAAAGTTGAAGAGGAGGAGGTGCAAAAAAATACTCTGGAAGTAATGCCTCAGGCAAAATCTTCTATCACCATAAAGAAGAATGAGGCAGGCATGCCAGAACTTCCCAGAGTTCCCAAGTCCCCTAAATCCCCCAAATCTCAGACAGAAAGATTAGAGGAGACTATGTCTGTTAAGGAACTGATGAAAGCATTTCAGACTGGACAGGACCCCTCAAAAAATAAAGCTGGCCTTTTTGAGCACAAAGCGGTGGCTTCTTCTTGCACTTCAACATTGATATCTGAATCAGGAGATTCTGCTCACATACAGAGGACAGAGCAAAGTCCTATGCACGAACCGAAATCACAAACCCAAACTCAGAGCCTCACAACTTTCTCTCAAGAGAGTGATGTCAAGAAAAGCAACAGAACAGACATAGAGGATCAACCTATACACTTAATCAGACATGACTCTGAGGAATCACAGTTAATGTCACACAGCACTTCTTTTGGAAAGACAGTAACATTTGCTGATACAGTTAAATGTGATGATGGAAGCGCACAGAGAGAGGTGCCAGAGTTGTCAGAGAGGGAGACTATGTCTGTGAGGAGCTGATGAAAACATTCCAGACTGGGCAAGATCTCTCGAAAACTAAAGCAGGACTTTTTGAGCACAAAGTTGTGACTTCTTGTGTTTCAACTTTAATATCTGAATCAAGAGATTCTGAAGGGACAATGACTGAACAAAGTCCTATGCAGGAGCTGAAATCAACAATCCAAACTCAGAACCTCACCATTGTACATCAGCAGAGTGATGCCAAGAAATGTGACCAAACCGCTTTAGAGGATCAACCGGTAAGCTTAAGCAGAGATAACTCAGAGGGATCCCTGCTAATTTCAGATAGTGCTTATTTTGGAAAGACAGTAACATTTGCTGATACAGTTCAGTGTCATGATGGAAGTGTTAGCCCACAGATAGAGGCACCAGAGTTGTCAGACAAAGGGACTTTGTCTGTGAGAGAACTGATGAAAACATTCCAGAGTGGGCATGAACCCTTAAAAACAAAAGAGGGGCTCCATGACCACAGAGTTGGGGCTTCTTGCATTTAAACATTGATATCTGAATCAGGAGAGTCTGAAAATGTACAAAAGACTGAACAAAGTCCTATGCAGGAGCCAAAATCACAAACCCAAACTCAAAGCCTCAACATCTTCCAGAGTGATGTCAAGAAATATAACACAACAGACTTAGAGGATCGGCCAGCAAGCTTAATCAGAGATGACCCTGAGGAATCACAGTTTATTTCAGACAGTGCTTATTTTGGAAAGACAGTAACATTTGCTGATACAGTTCAATGTGACGATGGAGGCGTTAGCCAACAGAGAGAGGCATCCAAGTTTTCAGAGAAAGAAACTTCGTCTGTTAAGGAGCTAATGAAACCATTCCAAACTGGGCAGGACCCTTTGAAAAGTAAAGCTGGGCTGGATGAACAAAAAGTCATTGCTTCTTCTCGTACTTCAGCACTGATATCTGAATCTGTAGGTCCTGAAGATATTCAGATGACTGAACACAGTCCAGCACAGGATTCAACATCACAAACCCAAAAACAGAGTCTCACAGTTTTCCATTCCCAAAGTGATGCTGACATATATGGACCATTGGATTCAGAGGTTCAATCAGTGAGCTTAAAGAGAGATAACTCTGAGGAATTAAAGATAAATTCAGATATTGCTTTCTTTGGAGAGACAGTAGAAATTGACGATAGAATTCAGTCTGATGATGGAAGGGTTAGCCCTCAGAGAGAAGAGCTAGAGTTGTCAGGCAAGAGCGAGAGCAGGATGCAGTTAGAAGAGCCAGTCATAAGCACTGGTATGAGTTTATCTGAAGATGTCCAGATAAGCCCTGATCGCAGACCTTCTGAGGACTTTAGTGCTGATATAAAGGCTGAGCTGGAAGAAAGTCCTGAGTACCAGCTTTTCAAGCGAACAGCTGAGGATGTAAGCGATCAACTTGAGGCACCTGAGGAGGAAACCTTGGCTGATTCTGATACAAATCCACCATCCATCTCTAGTCCTTGTATGAAAAGTTATTTCGGGGGAGGTGTTTCTCTTATCGAGAATCAAATAAAAGATTATGATCTAAGTCCTGAGAGTCCCAAGCATGAAGGTATGGCTGAGTCCTCAAACACTAGTGTTGATATTAGGACCTCTTGTTCCAGCTCTGGAGAGAGTGAGACTTATGAAAGACTCACAAAGACAGAACAAATGACCAATGAAATGCTTACTTACTCTACTGGGAGAGACGAAACATACATCATACCCTCACAGGAGGACATATTTCATGAAGCAAGCAAAGATAACCTAACAACTGATCATGGAAGCAAACTATTCTTTACACAAACTGACACTGAAGTAACAGAAGTCAAAATTGAGGAGCCACAACTTCAAGAAGTCCACATTGAGAGGAACACATCAAGCCAGGCACCCACTGCAGTAAAAGATATGTCAGGGATGTTGTCCTTAATGACCAGTGACTTGGATCAGTATCTAAAAGCTAGGCCTGTGGCAAGTCAGCTACCAGAAGAGAATACTGTACATGAGAAATTTGAGCAAATTATTTTAACAAAGGACGAAGATACAGAAAGTCTTGCATTTGTCACTGATGAAAGAAAACAAGCAACAGTGGGTGGCACAACACATGAAATAGATTGTGCACCATCAGAAGAACTTCAAATTGCATGGGAAGAAGCAGAGAGTGAATTTAAAGAAGCAAAAGAAGTAAAAGATGTGTAAGGGATGTCATCAGTCATGAAGAATGAGTTGGATCAGTATCCAGAGGCTTTGCCTGTGGCTAGGCAACCAATAGAAGAGGATAATATGCAGGAGACATTTGAAAGTTTCTCATCTTTCTCTGATGAAAATAAAGGAGTGACAGTGGATGGGACAGCACAAGAAACAGATTGTGCTACAGTGGAACATACAGTCACAGGGAAAGGTGAGGAAATGGCGAGGGAATTTAAAGAGACCCAAGCAACCTTGACTGAAGAACTCCAAATAAAGGAAGAGTGGGTAAAGAGAAAGGCTTCACATCAGCTGTCTACAAAAGTAAAGGAGATGTCAGGCATGCTGTCATTGCTTAACGCTGAGTTAGACAAGTACCTTGAAGACAGGCCAGTGACTTGTAGGCCTCCAGAAGAGGACTCTATCCAGGAGAAATTTGAACAAGTTATTATCACCAAAATCCGAAAACCTTCTAGTGAGGAGCAAACAATTACAATATGTGAAAAAATGCAAGAAGTAGCTAGTACTGATGTAGAGGATAATATAAGTGGAGAGACACATGGACAGACTGATGTGGTTGAACCAAAAGAACTTACACCAAGTTCTGTACTGGAGACACCATTTGAAGAAGTTTGCATCGAGAGAAAGACACGGCAACAACAGTCTACAACTGAGAGTGATATGTCAGGCATGTTGTCTCTTCTCAGTAGTAACTTGGATGAGTATCTCAAAGACAAGCCAGTGGCAATACAGTGCCACCCAGAAGAGGAGGATCTAGTCCATGAGAGCTACAAACAAGTTATACTGACAAGTAGTAGTTCACAGGATAAGATAGACCTAGAGGCAAATGAACACATGCAGACCAACATAGTTGAAGTCACAGAATTGTCACCAAGTTCTGTATTGGAGACCTCATTCCAAGAAGTTTGCATTGAGAGAAAGACACAGCAACAGCAGTCTAAAATTGGGAGGGATATGTCTGGCATGTTGTCACTGCTAAGTGGTGACCTAAATCAATATCTAAAGGAAAAGTCAGTGGAGATACAATGCCACCCAGAAGAAGAGGTAGTCCATGAGAGCTACAAAGAAATTGTACTAACAAAAGACACTGAAAGAGATACTCATACATTCTCCCCTGAACATAAGATGATGTCACCAGAAGATAAAAATGTAGAGATTGTGGACCTCAATAGAAAGGGAGTTTTGGAGAGTGCATGGCAGACATGTTCCCCTGAAGATGAAGGTCCCAAGAGTTCCACATCTGAGAAGGGTGAGACTAAAACTTCACCATCTGCAGCGTCACATTTTAATGACTTTACTGAAAGGGTGGTGGGCATTACAAAGTCAGATGTGACAATGGATGACTTTAACAGTGATCATAAAGATATTGAAGAAGTTGCTGCTCATACAGTGCTCAAAATGCATACATTTTTGCATACATCAGGTAGTTGTGACACACCAAGACCAGTCAATTTGAATTACCTAAACAAGGTGGATATTGGTGACCCAGCAAAAGAGCCATGTCATCAAGATTCACTAGAGGCAAGTCCTCTCATGGAGGACAGATCTTCAGACAAAACACCTGATTCAATTGAGCCAAGCCCTATCAGAGAATCCCCTACTCCAGATTCTCTTGAAGGAAGTCCCACTCAATCAAAGGATACAAAAGTTAAGATTCCAGTCAAGACAGCAGTGTACGAGGATTATGCCACCCAGCTTGAAGCATGTTATGCTTATGACAAAAATATTTACAGAGATGAAAGTGAGCATGATGAGCAAGAAGACAACTATGATATCGTCCAAATGGAAACTGAGAAAGAGGAGGACATACGTTCCTGCTCAGCAAAGGCAGTGACCGATGGCAATATGTATTCTGACACCAAAATATGTGACAGTGAGAACACCCACATACTCATGAGGCAAGACTCTCTCGACGGAGATGATGATGAGGATGATACCATCAATAAACAATTCACCCCAGAGGAGGAGATGTTTATAATGGCTGCAAAGATCAAAACATTTGAGGAGATGGAACAAGAGGCTAAAATGAGGAGAGAAAAATCTGAGACAGGTGATTTCAGAGATGATGAGCTAGATTTAAAATCTGACCCAGTTATACAGTCTACCTCACAAGATAGACTAGAGAAAAATTCTGAAGAATGTGTGATAAACAGCACTCACACACTAAGTGAGGCAACAGTAATTAGTTTGAGCGTTAAAGAGAAGGTGGAAATTCAGTCACAACTAAAAACAGCGGATGGTTCAGAAAGTGAGGATTCCAAGTCGCTGTTAGCAGAAAGAGAAGCTGAAATGCACAAACTTAAAGACACTTTAGAAGGCGACCACTCAACAGTCACTGACACACGGTTTTCCAGCTATGAGACAGATGATCACCAGTCAGATGAAGACAAAGAAGTTGAATCACCACTAACAGATGGTTCAGGTTTTGTTAGCAAATGTCAGGATATGGTGTGTACGAAAGAACTAGAATATGATATTCCATTGTGTGATGGTAAGAATGATGCAGTCCTCAATGCACAGCTTGAGGCTGAGAAACAGATGAATCTTTCTCCTGTAGAGGGCAGGAAAACACCTGATAAAACACCTGTTCGAACACCAGGTGATGAGAGAGCCCCTGATCCATTTCAGTTTCAAGAGGGGAAGCTTTTTGAAATGACCAGAGGGGGCGCTATTGATATGACAAGAAGAAGCTTTGATGAAGGGGAGGGATATGCATTTTTTCATATAGGGGATCATCCAGTTGATGAAGTTGTGCCAGAGGAGACTGGAGAAGATCAAACAAAGTCTTCGAGAGTCTTAGAGAGTCGTGATTCCATTACAGACACAACCCTTAAAGATATCTCAAAATCATCTCTGACTCAAGGTGCTGATGAAACAATCCCTACTCCCAAACCCAGAACTCTCATCAAATCTTCAAGTGACAAGTCAGAGAGTGAAAAGCCTCTTTCTGAGGCTAATCTTGGCAGCTCCATAGAGGTTCAGTTTGGTTCTCCCACTGCTTTGGAAAGACTAACCAACATTCAAAGTGAGGTTGGAAATTTTGAAAGCCTTGGGCTGGGCTATCTAGACTCTACCATAGCTGACCTTCAATCAGAAACATCCACACTCGCCCATTCAGCGTACTCAGAGCAGAGCCATGATTCCTCAGACTCTTCTCCTGATGATGAGGAGGAGGAGGAAGATGAAGAAGACCAGTGCTCAGTTATAGAGATGTCCCTTTCAGCTGCACAAGCTGACATCCCAGCGTATCATCAGGATTCACCCCCACCTTTGAAAATAACCATTAAAGATTCAAAGAAATCAGAGCATGATCGGGTTCAAAGAAAAGCAGAAAAAAGCTCAACTTTGGGTCGTAGGACTAGATCAGAGGCCGATAGCGACACAAGTAAAGTTTCTAATAAAAACAGCAGGAGTTATTCTGACAGTAGTCAACCCACTGATAAATCAAACCTTTCTGCCTTCAAACCTCCTGTCATGACACAACAGAAATCTCCAGATCAGACAATCTCCTCCTCCCCTCCCCAAAAGAAAGAAATCCAGCTCTCTAAGACAACAGAAACATCTGTTCAGTCTTCTTTGGATGTTGATGATATAAGCAGTGGTAGTCACAGGAGTCCGGACTCTATAGTCTTTACATATGACATCCCAGCCGCACACAGTTCTGATTCTGATGGAACCCCGTTGCCATGTGTGCAACCATCTGGGAGAGAGGATGTATTTGAATCAAGGCCTGCCTGGGATGACACGGTGGAAACTCAGATGCAGAGAATCATCGATGAGCCAACTCCAGAGTGTACGCCAGGTATGGCCAGAACTACACGAGCTTTTGCTTTCCTTTCTCTTCTCCTCGGCAGCAAGAGCCTTTTCCTCTTCCTAAGATCATAACGTCACCATTAGTCATTTTGTGTTGTTTTCATGGGGTGTTTGTCATGTCTCATTGTGCTGGTGTTTTCTTGTTTGTTTTGTGTGTGTGTGTGTGCGTGTGTGTGTGTGTGTGAGGGTGTGTGTGTGTGTGTGTGTGTGCGTGTGTGTGCTTGTGTGTTTCTGTCTATGTGCGCGTGCATGCACGCCTGTGTGATTGTTGTGGTGTTTTGCATGTTGGTAAGTTACTTTTCCCATCTGTGTTTATGTACTGTATATGCAGTCTCAAGATTGAATCGCCATGTTGTTAAAGAAGTAGTAGCTTTAACAATTTTGATGCAGACTCTGACTATTGTTTGGTATTTGTACTACTAATACCGCTTTACTAATATAAGCATCCACATTGCTTATTCAGCACATTAATGTCATTGCTTACACTAATGATTAAAAAATGATGTGCTTATTGTGACCAAATTATTATAGTCCAAAAACAAGTCAGCAGCAGTGATGAATCCAACGTTCATGTTATCATCCATGTCAACATCACAGACCCACATTTAATTTCAGAGTATTACAGCCCGTAACAGAATCCTTGGGAAATGACATTTTACATCCAGATCCACACTTACAAAGTGTGTTTTACATGACTGTTACCTGCTATGGGAAAAAACTTTACTTTAAGATACATAAGTGATTGTATGCTACAACTTAAACTGTTAACCATGATATTGAAATTGAATGTTTGGCTCTGACGACATTTTTAGTGGATTGGCAGGATGATGCTGACAGGAAAGAAGAGACATTAGCGATCGTTGCAGATCTTCTCGGCTTCAGCTGGACTGGTAAGCTTGCAATCATTTTTCAAGTATTTTGATTGAATTGGAGCTGATGCATTTGTGAGCAGAACTGGGGGTATACCTGAAAATGCATCCATGTCCTTCCAGAGAACACACAAATATGGTTCAAGGTTTTTGTTTTTTTTTACATTTTTATCCCTTGTTATGTCACCCATTGCTTTAGAACTGGCAAGAGAACTGGAATTCAGTGAGGATGATATCCAATTAGTGAGATCAGAGAATCCTAATTCCCTCCAAGAGCAAAGCCATGCGTTGCTGCAGCGCTGGGTCGAGCGGGAAGGCAAACATGCCACAGGTACATGGCAATTTGATCTGAAAGATTTCAATTGACATTTTACTAGCATTTGCTATTACTATGATATTTAAAATCCTGTAAACATTGCGTATTTGTTTGAAGCTATTTAATGTACTATTAGCATTTTACTTTCTTGCACTCCAATCAATTGCTTGAACACTGCCTATACAATGAGTGAGTCAATTTTAACTTTGGCTTTATTTGGAAGACTTGTATACATACTGTAGATTCAATAAAATCTTACTTTTGCTATTTTTAAATGATTTCTTTGTTGAGTGTATTTAATGCTTTTTTACAGCCAATTAACAAATGGTAACTCCTTTCACAGAGGACTGTCTGATTAAGAGACTTACCAAGATCAACCGCATGGACATTGTTCATCTTATTGAAACCCAGATGAACAAGTCAGTTCAAGAGCAAACATCTAGAACTTATGCAGAAATAGAGAAGACACTGGATCACAGCGAAGGTAGTAATACCTCCAAATATTCAACTCAGCAACCAGTTTGAAGGCTCTATTTGACAATAGGCTGTATTTGTTTATTTGCTGGCACTCTAATGCATCTGATTTGTGTTTCTCAGTGTCAGTAGCCCTATCCTCAGTGCAAGAGGATGCAGACAGCCCCAGAGTTGTGAGAAGGGTGGAGTCAGATCGCAGACCACCCCCAGCTGTTTCTGAGGAGGATCTCTCAGTTGCTTCCCTACTGGATATTCCATCATGGGCAGAGCCTGTTGGACACACTCACTCAGAGAGCATGCATGGTGACCTGCTGGAAGAGCTCGAGATCCCACAGTAAATGATGACACACTACATCTGACACCCACTGCACACACCAGACATGCCATATAGGCTTAAGGACGTAGTCAAAACTGCTGCTTCTCAGGAGGCCAGTATTTCCCAGTGTGTTGATGCTGGCCAATACAACAATATAATATCCTGATGCCAGGAGGCTGCAGGTCTTAGTCCCAGTCCCACTGTTTGTGGGTGTTGCCATCTAGTCTTGTTTTATCAGGGCTTTGACATATCACATTGATGCAAAGTCATAGTTTGTAATCAAGCCTTCCTTTTGTGTTACAGTGAATTGAACCCTAACCTGTGGACCTCTGAGGATGTAGTTACACAAGAACCTACAAGTTATGACAACTCTGACGAGCAAGTAAGTACGCTTCCCACTTCAAAAGAAGCAGCACTGGGGAGCCAAGCAACCCAGGTTTATGATCCCAAAGTGAAAGAACAGCAAGATTGCTGCAGTGTTGAAGTTCATTTCATCAGACCTTTCCAAAGTGGCACTCAGTGCCAAGACAAAGATGACTCCACCCAAACCTTACCATTGAAGCATTGTGATTGTGAAGATGAGCAAGGGCAATCACCTGAAATTCTGAAGTCACCATCATCTGTATCTATCAAAGACTTTGGTGTGAGCCTGTCAGAGTCAGACCACGCTGAAATTGACTTCAGTGAGCTTTGTGATGAGTTTAGCTATACACCACACCATACAGACGCAGCTAAAACCATTGTCAGAAGAATTTCTGACCCTAGCCTGGTAGCCTTGCCACCAGTGGACCACCAAGCAACTCTGGCTGTGACTGAAGATGACACAGATCAAATAGCTAAAAAAAACAGGTGCTCTCAGAAGTTAACTGATGAGATCACAGCCCAGTTCTTCAAAGTACTGCCTGGTCATGACAAGATCCCACAGGTTTCAGGTGTGGACATGGGCTTCAAACCCTTCAAGTCAAGCAAGGAAGAAAACATGAAACCCCAAGGGTACAGTTATGGGTATCCAGAAAACATGCCCTTCATTGATGATTCAGTTGAACCTATTATTCCTACAGCAAAGTACAGCATGGTGAAACCATTCAAAATCAAGGTAACAAAGACCAATGTGCCACACAGTCGGAAAATTAGTGGCCCTCCTCACATGGCTTGTGACTCAATTGATATTACCCATCTTGCACTACAATCACCTGACCAAGATGTGACATTACCTTTCACTTTTATTGAGTACAGTCCTTCGTCCCCTGATTCTTTGGCATCTAAGAAACTGTGTGGCTCATTTGACCCTGTTAGTGAAAAGGGTGTATTCCCTGCAGAGGCATGGATATTAAATGACCCCATAGCTAGACTGCCATCCCCTGAATCGGTCATGTCAATTGGTGATTATAGGGCAATGTCACCTGACTCACCTCTGGGGGAAAAATGGGTCTTGCCTGCAGACTTGTCCAGTATACTGGATGGCAGCCGGGCACTCTCTCCAAGGTCTGATGCATGTAGTTCACCAGATGCTACAATTAATTTCACTGGACAAGAATTATGCTCCAACCAATCATTCACATATGAATGTGTACCACTGTCTGGTTCAAAGGATTTTGCCACTGCTGAAATTTCAGACTCCATTTGTTCTGAGTACTCTCAGTCTTGGAACAAGTATAGGCCACCCCCTGACTCTCAAGTATGTAAATATATTACACCTGTACTTAAAGATATACCAATAAGGGAAAAGTTCAGAACATTCTCACCTGTGACATCAAATACTGAGTGTGATGAATTTTCAGAAAGAGATTGCCGACCATTCTCACCGGAATCACAGACTTCTCAGTGCAGTTTCTCATTTCTTGAACTCTTGCTCTCAGAACCTATTCGCGCACAACTTATGAGTCAATATTGTGATTATTATTTACAATATTCAGGAGAAGATTCACCCTCAGTACTACTGACATCAGCACCTTACACGACAGCCTGCAAGGAAGTGGGAAGGGGTAGCTCTCTAACAGCAGAATTTCTAGCTTCAGATTACTTGCCGTACCCTATGAATGCTCCTTTATCATCTCTTGATGTATGGTGGAATGAAAAAGGCACAGATGCACAGGATTCATGGACACAACACATAAGCGCTGAAAAAAGGGCACCCGTGATTACAACTGCTGTTTCACCCACTGAATATCTTACACACGCTGATGTCAGAATTCTCCATAGTACAGAATCAGGCTGGTCAAATCAAACAGAGGACTCATTTCAGCTAAGGCAGCTGTTGTCTGAAGATGCAAAATCTCAGAAAGAGAGCAGCCAATCTTTTCTTGATTACTGGTTTTCTAACTTGAAACCACAATCTGAAAACATACCATCACAAGGTCATTCAGACCATTTAACAAATGTTAGGCAAAACACCTCACAACAGAATAAAATGCAAGAGTCTATAAATTTGTACTGGCCGAAAGAACCATTCAAGAGTGAATCACGCTCAAATCACGACTATCACGAAGAATCTGTTGAAAATTTGGACATCTTTAAACTACCAAAATACAAACCAATGGTTTTTAACTTGGTGGAGAGACAAAAATACATTTTAGAGTTTCCAAATGACGTTACTCTGAAGACAACCACAGAAAAATCTGTAATTAAGACTTCAAAAGAGAAATCCAATTGTACACACTATGAAGATAAACTGAAAAAAACGGAGCCACAATACCATATATCAAAATCACTTTTAGAAGAACCTTGTAATGATTTAAGCCTAAATAACAATTCGCATGAAATTGAACAA
>JAPZEB010000020.1:18190296-18202633 GCA_029783705.1 Chaetodon striatus | reverse complement strand
GAATCGGTGTCTTCCGATTTTGACTTTTCGCTCCTGCAGGACTGGTTGGCTGACTTTAGAGCATCCTCCCCAGAATCAGAGGTATTTCAATTTCAACGTAGGCCCCTCTCACCTGACTCACCTGTTCCTCAGTTCAGCCCCCCTCATGTCTGTTACCATGTGGAGTTGTCAAGGCACAGATCCTTTACACCACAATCTGCATTTTCCGACTGGGAAGGTACTGATTTGTGTCTGGAAACTCTTTTTGACGAGACCAGAGCAGACTCCCCGCAGTCAGTTTTATCAGACTTTGAACTTGAGAAATTATTTAGTAGCAGGGCTTTGTCCCCTGAATCGGTGTCTTCCGATTTTGACTTTTCGCTCCTGCAGGACTGGTTGGCTGACTTTAGAGCATCCTCCCCAGAATCTGTGGCTTCAGGTGAGCAGCGCTCTTTGCCTCCTGGCACGACATTTGACCAGATGCAGAGTCAACATTGTAACTATTACTTACAGTACTCTGAAAGTAGACCAGTTTCACCTTTTTCAACGCTGTCAGATGTTGAGTATCCTGGGTTTTGTCTGGAGGATTTATTTGACTCCAACAGACCAGTTTCACCAGATTCACTTACTCCACTGGTTGACGCTAAACAGTCGAGCATAAATGCACCTGCATCTCATCATCCTTTTGTCGCCAACAATCTTACATATGCTGATGCTGTGAGAGGCATTCGACCTGAAAAATACGAAAATGTTGTGTTTTTTCAAAATCATTCCTCCGTCAAGTTCTCTGTATCTGAAATTAAACCATTATCTGCTGAAGACTCTTTTTCAGTAGATGATCCTCAAAATCTTATCCAGCTCAAATGTGTCTCCGCGACACCCACATCCTCAGGCTCTACAAATGAATACAGGGCAAGACACAAGCATTTCATTAACAACTTGATGTCACATTTGTATGATCCAATCTATAAGGGAAAATGTTCTTATTGTGAAATAAGTTTCATTAAATCTACCCCAGAAGAAAAATATTGTTCAGTGTTTTCTCCTAGTTTTTATAGCACATCAGATGACAAAACAGCTGATGAGTTTCTGTCTCCAAGTGCTGTCATCACTGGTTCTGTTTCACCAGTATGTCAAAGCAATTGTGGCATCTCACGGTCTGGCACAATTGAAACGGGATTCACAGGTCATTGCCAGCATGCAGTGGAAACTGAATGTAATGACAGTTCTTCACTTTCGGAGTATGGGCTACCATCACCTGAAATATTATATCCAGATGATGAAAGTCATTTTTATTTTACTTACTTATTCACTGACCAAAGGCCACCTTCTCCAGACTCATTTGCCTCATTTGATGAGTTTGCTGCTTTAACTCCTGACTCACAAATTCCTCAGTTTGACTGTCAACCTTGTAATGACATGCATTTGTTAGAAACCAGATCTGTTTCACCAGACTCCACAATGCTGGAGAGAGATTCTACTGATTCGTGTCTTGACACTTTGTTTGATGACATCAGACCAGAATCTCCTAACTCCATTGTGTTTGACAATGAATTTCATGAGTGCTTCAGCGATATGCCATCAGATGAGTATACCCAGTCATTCCTTGACTTCTGGCTGTCTGAGTTAAGACCACCTACCCCCGAAATTCTTAAATCACTAGATGTAGATGAAGTTTTACACCAGCAGCCATGTGGGCAAAGTCTCCCAAATGAGACTGTTAATGCAGACAGTAGACCTGTCTATAAGCAAGTCTCCGATGAGTTAATGGCCCACATCCAGTCTAGTCCAGTCTGTAAAGAAAAACATGTCTGTAATAAAGTTAATTTCTTTGTAGATCCAGTTGATGAATTATGTGAGAAGACTTGTGATCAAAAGAAAATTGAACTCTTAACAGTCAACATGGGAGAGCCACATAGCCCAGCCAAATCTTGTCATTCTGCAAGCACCATACCCGACTCCACACCATTACAGGATGCCTCAGTTTCCTGCTCTACAGTACCAGATCTTACAGTAACAGATTCACATCCTGAAATGGTGATGCCACCAACTGGAACTGTTGAGACAAGGCCAATGGCTTCCTCCTCAAACACAAATGACCAGTCTTTTTTTGTCAAGCCTCCTCCCTGGGCAGCAAAGAACCTAGGCTAGATCATATCAGGTCACACAGGATTAGCCAGTTTTGCACTGAATTGAGTCACATCCCATCTGTGGAACTAAATTTTGAATGTCATCATGCTGTCTGGCTGGAGGAGGCTTTCCATGAACAAACTCAAGCAAAGAGACAATCAGTGAAACGAAGATCACTTATGAAAAAACATAAAAGGACAGACCCTGAATCACAGTTAAAGACGACACAAGCCCAAGATTCGTTTTCCAAGAACATGAAAAGAAAATCCATGACTGAGGACAAGATCAAAAGTTCCTCGGTGTCGGTAAGACAGCACAAGCTCTTGCTGAGTAGTGAATGCAGTGTTGCTTTCAAAAGTAATAAATATGGCAATATATAAGGTGTGAATGTAGAACTCTTTCCCCAAGCTTTTACTAATGATGCCCAGAGGCTTCACTGTCTTGTCTGTGGCATGTTTGCATTAGAGCAGAAGAAGCGATCTTTCAGTGAAGCACAACTAATGGAAATTACAGTGACCCTGTCATAGTGACCTGAGCTTCTTGTCCTGGTATGGAGCATTCTCATGAGCTACACAGACAAAGAGCTAATCAGTGGACTTTGTGATTCCTTTACAATGCCTGACCTGACTGATTCAAGCCCCAGGAATTTCAATGCCTTAATTAAAACTTAGTTAATATAGTGTTAATAAGTTGCAGAGCACTACTTAGATCTTGCTCTACAGCCTTAAGAATCTAAACCAACTGATGTACTTGCCACAGCTAGAAGCATGTACTGTTTGGTATGCACAGGCTCCTACTGTTTTCATAACAAACAGAACACGGACACATACCATTCCATAGGCACCAGTATTTCCTATGACTATACACTGGTGTCACCCATACAAAAGCTGAAATTAGAATTGAGTTCACTGCAAAATTAAATATGATAACAATATCATATCTGTAGCTAGACATTGCCTCCTGCCCTCCTCCCACCTCCTGTTGTCTAAAATGTCTTGGCAGGGGACACAAGCAATTGTTATGACATTGCAATATGCTTTTTAAAATTTGGAATTATGTAAATGTGGCAATCTGTTTTAATTACTGTAATAACAGAATAATTTACCTTTTGGGAGATGGGGCAGACCTGCAGTAGGACAGTACTAGCATTTGACTGTGACAAATACTGTATACTGGTGGGTTTAGCATTGTCATGGGAAGTGCACTGTTTCCAGCGAACACTTACTTAAATTAATTAATGATGCATGTTCACCTTCATGTTAAATTCTATTTTTGACTCAAGTTCACTTGTGCCCTGCTTTTATTTTTTTTAAATGATATTGTGTTCTCTACGCTTAACATGCTATAGAAAATACTATTTAAAAAGTCTTAATTTTTAAGCATCTTAATCAGTCATTACACATGTAATGTGTTTTAAATTGTATGGGGTCTGTAAGATAAATATTATTGGCATTTATAAGATACTTCTGCAATGACCCAAACACAAATGGGCTACAAGTGAATTTTTTCATTTGAGACACTGCTCTCATGTACAAAACCAGAGCCTGTCACTGACAAATGCATGCTTCATTTAAGTATTCCTTTAATCATCAAAAGAAATCACAAATCATATTTATATTTTTCCACTTCATTGTATCATTTCTTGCAGGAATCCACAGCATCTTCCAGGACAAATCTTTCAGAATCTACAAATCAAAAAAATGTTCATTTAGGACAGAGTCTGGTGTTTCCAAGCGAGTCACCTTCCTTGGCACTTGATTCTAACACACGTTCCACTGAAAAACTAGAATTACCACTTCCATGTACCTTTGACTTAAGTCAAACACAATCTGAAATCACTTTGACAAATCAAAGTATCTCACCACAGGAAAAAGATGAAAACCAATCATTCCCCGAACAAAGTGAAAATTCTGGCTTAGCTAAATCAAGCTCAGCAACCCCAGACTCCCTTTCTCAAACAGCTCAAGAAAGTCAGGATGACCAAATCGTCATGTTCTCAGAGTCCACTCCAACATCACCAGAATCTGGGTCACCTCAGCTTGACCAGCTATTGTCAGATCTGAAGGAGATGAAACTTAAATTTAGACCAGAGACACTTGACCCACGTCTTTCTGAAGTAAGTGATGAGAGCCCTGAAGTTCATCAAATTTATAAATTTGAAGACCTTTCCCCCGATGATCAATGTCACATAGAAGATAGTGATAACCTAAGAGTCAGTGTGTCATCTGCTGTAAAGCTTGTAGAAGACACTAAACACACAAATGTGGCTGTCACAGAGGCTGAGCACTTCCAGACATCTATTGAAGAAGAAGCTGAAGTGGTCTCAGTCCCCGCTGATCTAACAAAAACCTCTGAGGCAAGTGTCCCATCAAGCCTTGGTAGTTGTAAAGATAGTCCTTTATCCCCTTTTGATTACCTTTCAACTCCAGAGTCTCCCCAGAGATCATGTGAAGTGATTGAGTCACTGGACCCAAGTTTTCCTGTGGACACATTACAGTTCAGCACATATGATGAAAATGCTCCTGAGACATTTTCCTCAGTGTCTTCCCCCAAATCAGCTGTAAAGAGTCTGTCTGACATACCTGAGGAACATCTGGCTAATCTTCATGAGGAAGATTCTACAAATGACATTCTTCAAAGTCAAGATGAACTCAAATCAGCGACATTATCTAAAGACTCAGTGGGTTTGAAAGAGGAAATCTCAACACAGAGTACCCAAGATCAACTTCCAAATTTATGGGAGGCAAGTTCTGTTGAACCCTCTCAATCTGAAGACGTCTCTTCTCAATCTCTTTCTGATTTGACTCCAGACACAGTTACATCTGCAAGACATTTTTGCTTTGAGGAACTCATTCCGTACCAGTCTGCAGGGAACTTGGAGACATCCTCAGATGAGGATAGGCCAAAGACCAGTGGGCAGCATTCAGAGGAATCTCTTACTCCAGTAGATCCTGACTGGTTTGGCTCTCAGCCCACTTCAGTCGAATCCAAAGCAGGGGGGACTTCATCAACCTCCGATGAGGAGTACAGCATCCCACCTGGGTATGCAAACATCTCTTCTCCTACAGCTGTCAATACCCACATGCCTCCAGAATACGCAGAAGTTGTGCATCGTGGTGCAGACAGCCCAACTGTTGAGTACTCTGACCCAGAGCCTTACTTTGATTGCATACAGGCTGCATCAGATTTCTCAGAGACTGAGCCTGATGAACCTGAGACAAGTACCAGGTCAAATAAAGATCAGTCTCAGGATTATTTAAGCCACCCTAGAGTTCTAGAAAAGGGGAATCAGAGAGTCCTGTTATCCTCTGGAAGTGAAGATTATGAGGATGCTCCTTTTGTCCATGAGCCTCTTTATAATGTACACAAAGAGAGCAAAGAATTATTACAACATTCAGAAACATCGGATGAAGAATTCACTCTGTGCGAGGCCTCACAACCGCCTCCTGTCTGTGAAATTGGGGCATATGATGATACTGATAAATCTCTGACAAGGGTAAGATGAGAACTGGTAAACCACCCCAACCTGCAAGCTTTTTTTCCTGGAGCTGAGCTTAACCAAACATTATATTTGCTTCAGAGAGGAATGACTGCTAACCCTCTGGCCACATGGATGGGATCTAAAACTCCTCATAATCCTTATCTTATTTTGATTTTCTATTTAACACATCCTAACTCAGCATGTCACTGTGCTGCTTGTAACCGGCTGTATCACTCACAGTAATAACATAAGCTCCATGTTTTTTCATCAGCGAAAGCACATTCATTCTTTAATTGAGTGAAAGCATGGTATGTTTTGCAAGTGTTTTTCCAAGTTACAGACTGCCATGTTGCACTTTCCGATGTAGGATATGAAAAGGATTTGTAAAATTCTCAAAAGTCAACAGAAAGTGCACCATATCACTCTGCTTATCGCTTGCTTTGCTGCAAACATAGCATTCATATCTTGTCATTTATGAAATCGTAATGGATTTGTGTTGCTGGGTCAGGAGATCAACGCAGAGCTCGGATCAATGTCAGAAAGTTCAGATGATGAATTGTTGACCACCAGAATAGTGCGAAGGAGAGTTGTCATTCAGGTATATGATTCAGCATGGCCGATGGCATTTTAAATGAGCATGGAGGGTGTGACTTCCAGAGTGCAACTTTAACCAGGCTGGGTCTTCACTTTCAGGTTAAAATGTTTACTGTCTAACAGCCATTAGTCTCATCAAAATGAGTGACAAATGTGTGTTTGTAAGAGACCTTCCACTTGATTTGCATAGATGGCTGAACCTCAGAGATGTTTCATGCTGCTGTGAGCACTTCTTTGTGTGTTTTTTTTTTTAATTATTTTTATTTATTGACAAATGCAAGTCTGTTACCTGTATCCCAAAGTCCCTATTCTCCCACTAACTAATACCTAAAGTTTTGTGTCCTATTTTTCCTGTTACATGTTTGCATTTTATTTTTGAAGTGGAGAATTAAACATATAAACATTACATTGACCCCAGATGGCGCTCGTGATTATTGTCTGTCTTGTTTCCCTTATAGGCTGATGACATGCCTGACCTCCCCACTCAGTCAGTGACAGAAGAAAAGTACAAAGATGAAAATGGGCACATTGTTGTCAGAAAGGTAAAGCAAGATGCTGATTGAGCTCTAATGCACAAATCACATGGCAGCATATTGGTGTATGGCAGTAGCTCAGACCATGGGAAATTGGCTTGGCTTAAGTGTCAGTGTCTCAAACCCATAAGGACCAAATATGGAGTGTGGATTTGCAGCTCGCTCCAGGGGTGTCATTTTATGGGTTACACTGTGCTACCCCCCTAGTTTAATGCATGTGTGTGGAATGGGTAAAAAGAGGGATTTGCAAAATGGTACATTTTAACTGCCAATGTGGATTTTCTGGATCGACAAATAAAGAAAAAGAAAGAAAAAATAATCATTTTAAAAACTTCAGTTAAAATTAATCAATATTTCATCTGTGTAATTTCAGTTTAACAAAGCTTACCAAAGGCTTTTGTTGCCCTGTGGCTCAATTTTCCAGAATGTGGTTGGCTACTTTAGAAAAATGCCTCATCACCCAATAGTCTTTGAACACATGATCTTCCTCAGGTTACGCGTAAAATTATTCGCAAGTGTGTTTCCGCGGATGGTGTGGAGCATGAAGAGGTGTCATTAGAAGGAGCTCCCCATGAGTCCATCAGTAAAGCAGAGGGAGATGGATATTCAAAGTTGGTGAAGCGGACCGTAGTGAAGAGTGAAGGAGACCACACTGAGGTGCGTGTACTGTAAATTTTGTCTGTGTTCATTATCGGGAGTGTCACAGTTGGGTGGGGGGTTTCAGAAAGCCTCAAATTAAGTTTGGTTTTGTCAGCATTTTTTTTCTAAGTAATAAGTCCCATAACTAAATTAAACTAGCTGAATAAATCACTTGAAAGACTGAACTTTGCACAAAGAAAATAGTGGAAGCTTGCTGAGGCTCCTCTTACCCCTTACAGACAAAAAATGGTTTAGTCTGCCCCACACTAGTATTCATCTCTAAACACAGTCAGAGCTGAGGTGAGTGACTCCTTAAACTGTCATGTCTTTCCCCAAGAAAGAGAAAAAGGGCTCAAAAAAAGAAGAGAAATAAAGGAAAGGGGAAAAAAAGCAAACTGACTTCATTAAAAAAATTCAAAAGCTTTGTTAGAGAGACATAGATCCAGAAATGAGGGACGAGGGGCCCACAGAGACTGCTTATGCATAGGGCCCAGAATAGAGTGTTACGCTCCTGTTTACCATCACTGTCTTCTTTTTAAAAGAAAACAGCAGACACAGCAACATGTATATTGGTAATGTATGTAAAAACAATTAAATAATATCTTTTTTCTAACTTAGGTAACATTTGCTGAATGTGGGGGATTCTCAGCATCAAGTCAGGAGACACCTGAGGGTTGTAAGGTCAGTCGTGTAGAGAGGACAACGGTGGTGGAGGGTGAAAGAACAATGACACACCAAGGGGATCCATCTTTGGCCTCTGACCTCCCCTCAGCCCAGGACGACTTCCAACAGGTTTGTCATCAACTTTGTCATCAGTATTGTACACATTGTAGCTAAACTGCTGCTCTTGTGCAGCAGATCATTATTTCATGTACATATGGAGAGGCAAAAATCTCAGTTTTTTGTTTTCATTATTCAATCATTCTAAATGTGATGAATACGTTTTTCTCCGTTTTATGCCACCAGGCACTAGGTTATATAAGTGGTTTTAGTAGAACAGAGCTCCCTCATGTGGTAGAGAGCGTGACTGTCAAAGAAGATGGAACTCTGGTCAGGAGGTGTGTGAGTGTGTGACTGCTTGTTATTTGTGAGAGTTTGACAATGACAGCCTTGCATTAGGTTGGTCAGTTATACTAATGTGGACTAATGTTGCTAATATTGTATTAGTAGCCACCAGTGTTAGGGAAGCTGCTTTGAAAGCATACCTTTACAAGCTACTGATTACTCTACACTGGAAGAAGTTGCAGCATGGTGGTGCAATGATTAGCACTGTTGCCTCACACCAGAAGGGTTCTGTGTCTGAATCCACCAATCAGCTGTGGCCCATCTGTGTGGAGTTTGCATGTTCTCACCATGTCAGTGATACAAACTCATGACAGAACATAAAACACATTCCAGCAAAAAATACCACTCTGTTGAGTCCATTGCAAAAACTGCCCACTTATATATATAAATAAAATAAAATACCAAACCCCACATCTCACAAGAATGTCATTTCAAGAATGTCAACAATAGTTTTGTGTACAATATACAATCAGACAGACTCTTGCTTTCCAGAAACTAGAGTCCAGATGGGACTATTGCACCAGGCAAGATTAGTCAGTTAGCCAGGAAATATAAAAAAGCACACATGTTCTTTTAAATTTAGTTAATAAATAGCAATAATCCGTTAATTATTCAGGCTGATAAACACCTAATATTTTTATGGTTAGTATTACAAATTCTGTCTTGATCAATGCATTGCCTGGGCAGCGCTTCACAGCGGATAGGATGAAAGAAAGGGGCCTGGCTGGTCAAAGGAGGTTCATTTACAGTTGAGAAGCAATGGTAAGATAAAAACAAAAATAAATTCCTTTTCTTTTATGGCCTGCACTTCTTTGTAGTTTGAGTAATTAACAAAAAAAGGCATATATATATATGTATATATACATTTGGAAGTGATGCAGTGACTTAACTTCCATCTAAGAATATCTGCACAGATCCATACAGAAAAAATCATAACTCTGTGTAGCTGCAGACAACATTTTCAGACAGGCCTCACTTGATCTAACATTACAGATGGAATCGTGACCAGACATACGTGTGATGGTTGAAGGAATTTTGACAAAATAAATGACATGAATGTGCAGTTCTTGCATATCATAGCTAATCTCTACAGTCTGTGCAGTGCACAGGGTAGGCTAACATTAACCCCTACTCACATTGTTTTGTTTCTTTGTGTGTGTGTTTACTTGAATACTCGACAATAATTTAAGGCAAGTTCTCAAATATGGAGGTTACCACAAATGCCCCTCCCAACCCACAACTTAAAAAAGGAAATTTAACGTTGGTTTTTCCATAAGATTTTCACCAATCTTTAGTTGCTGGGTGTCAGAATATGAGTAATTGCCATGAATGTGCACAGAATCTGGATTTGATCATTTGCCAGTGTTTCCTTTAGGTTTCTGCAGCTACAAAATAGCTATGCTGTGCATGTGATCACACTTAAATGCTGGATTTACAAAGCATGATATGATTTTTGGGTGTTTCTCTCCTTTAACACATCTTACATGTATAGCAACATCTGTCCTTTCGGTTTAATTTCCACAGAGACGCAAGTGCATTTTATGATGAAGCTGACCTGTCTTCCTCTGTTTTTTTCCAACCCGTCCCTACCTTGCTCCCTCTCTAGGGCCCACATGCGTAAAGGTCACACCCGCAGACGAACCGTGGTGAAGGGAGCTGGGCAGCGCAAACAGGTCCTTCTAGAGCAAGTGGACAATCCCATAAAAGGGTCAAAACCACACGACCTCCAGCAGCATCTCCACCAGCTCTTTCACCGCTACTACTACGAAGAAGAAAAGGAGGACAACGATGAAGAGGAGGAAGAGTAGAAGAATGTGCAACACTCTCCCCCGCTCCCTGGCTCTGCCCACGCTAAAGTCCCCCCCTTAATCCTATGCATTAGCCACATGCAATCCCAGTGTGCACCACGGCACCTCAAATCTACCACTGTCTTCCCATTGATGTCCTGGAAGATGACCTTTTGTTCACAACTTGTTTTCTTCCCTGGCTGGTTTAACTTAGTCATGATTTTCTTTTCATGTTCTGATGTTGTTTTGCCTTTTTGTGACCAAAGAAAGCCTTCTGTTGTTTTCCTGATTCATTTTACTTTCCATGTCAGAATTGATATTTTTGTCTTGATGCTGTGGTAGAGCAACAAAAGAAAAGAAAAGAAAAAAAAAACAGAGGAATACTATTCACATCAACTAACTCGCAAACCTCCTGAAGGTAAAGAACATTTTACCTGCAAAATACAGGTACTACTCCCTGAGTATGTGCTCGGACTGAAAGACAATATCTCTCACACTGCACTGCCTCTCACAACCAGTTTCTCAGATATTCCTTACTTAAAAACTGTCTCACTCACTGTACTAGCCTCTCCGCTCTTTTGATTCAGGTGGTCAAGATGTCACACAGAGAAAACTCGACTGTATCGACACTGAATTTAACTGCTGCTGCTGCTGCTGTGTTTTGTGTAGGCTATGTGTAATCTTGTCTTTGGGAATTATATATTATCTATAATCTAGACATTACTGACATCAGTAGCCTAGGAATTAATAATCACCCATGTGAAGTAGAGCAGGCATGACTAATCAACATCTGTCATTATGATCCTAGCTTTGACTGCTTTGTAGTTCTATGGATTGCCCTTCTGCCTCTCTTTTCCCTCTGTGTGTGTCTCTCCTTCTATGTTGTTGTGTTTCATTTTTATTCAATTTTGGAGGGTCTTTTTCTCTTAAATTGATCTGACTCATACTGTATGAATGGTGAATGTTTGAGGGAGATTGTGCAGTAGGTGCTGCTTGTACAAGTGTGTGCTAAGTACTGCACTGTCAGCTAGTTCAGAGGGGATATTGTCAGTTATTATAAGCTTATTTTTTGAAGATGTCTTAGTTTATTTTTGACTTTGAGTTTACTAGTTAGTATAGATAACTTATTTAATCTTTGTTTGCCACAGGTGATTAAGGTCATCACAGCTATTTTAAGAGTCACTTGTCTGATGTGACATTTGTGGTAAGGTGATCAGATGTTTCTGCTTTATTTCATGTTAGACATTATTAGTTTATCTCTTGAACGAGTGTTGGACCAGTCTGTGTGGTGTTTGTTTGTGAGCGAATGAGTCTGTGAGTGTTGTTAAAGAGTGCGTGCCAGTTTCCCTCAGTGAAGAAAAGAAAAATTTATTTTACACAAACTGCATTTGCACTCCTGAATGTCAGGAGGGAGCACCTCCATGCTTTTCGTGCACAGGATTTGAGGTACAGAATATCTTAGCCACAGAGATAGCTTTTATTTTGGCGGGGGGGCAGATGATAAATACAAGATAATAACACACCAGGCACATGCGCAACGAGGCAGGTTGAGAGCTTAAACATACCATTATTCACAGCTCTGAGCATCGCTACTGTATGTATCTACAACATGTAATGTATTTATTTCACTATCACTGTTTACTTTGTGATTTAGAAAAATGTAAAATGCAAACTAGTGGAAGTTCACTGTGACAGGTATGCTTTTAATTTGAAGAATCAGCATCCCTTTTCTGTGATGATGACAGTTATATACATATACAATGCATATATAAATATCTATAAGGGCATGTATTACTGTATCAAAATTCAAAAAGACAAAAACAAAATGGCTGCAGTGTGTCTATGGCTGATAGAGAATAAAAGTCTACAAATGTATAGTGTTGTTTCTCCTTGTTGAATTTGTACAGTGCAGTTCACCAGCCAATTTATAAAATACAGCAACATATTAGTGACCCAGTGCTGCCCCCTGCTGGGAATCAGAGGCAGTGCAAAAGTGGAGCAGCAGATTCTTATTTGAGTGGAGTGCCACCTAAATAAAGAAATTCCACTATGTTATTTTCATGGCGTTGGAAATTCCAATCAACATTTTTGAATATGAGCTACTGTCTCTCAAATCCAGAAACCAGATA
>JAPZEB010000020.1:18138831-18155382 GCA_029783705.1 Chaetodon striatus | reverse complement strand
TGAAGAGTAAATGGAGCAGTGCAGAGACACCGGTGTGCTGCATGTCTGTCAGCTGCTTTGCTGTCTGTGGAACACTGACCTCTTGCATTTGTCACGCCATAAACCATCTTGTCTAAAACAATCTATTTCTTGGCATCAGCATTTAAAGTATGTAGCCTCTGTCCTGCCCAGATTAGGATTTCACAATTTGTACCATATTTAGGATGGTCCAGTTGTCATTTAGGTTTATGTTGGATAGCCAACAGCAAGGCTCACGTAAGTTGAGCTTCCTGTATGTTTGTTTGGTTTTTTTTTGTCTCCATCTACAATTTTGACAGCAACAGACATGTATTACTAAAAAATGATCTACCATTCTGCAGAATTGACTTTCAGTGGGAGTTACTGGGTGTCTGTCAGTTCTCTTTTTTGAGTGATACAGTGATTACAGTGGCAACTTTTCTTTTTAATTTGTTTTCTTGCTAACTTAACGTGTTAAAAAAAACCTGCACAGGAAATGATGTTATATGCTGTAACTTCAGAGAAGCCAGACACTATGATGCTGTCTGGTTTATGCAAGAAGAGGAACTGCATTTTCAAGTTAAAATGAATGTTAAAAAGGAAACATTTAAATTCTTTATGAAAGTAAATCTGTACATTTGTTTAAGGAACAATGAAAACTATAAAAATTACTAAGAAATAGGGCAGTGTGGGGAAATGGTGCTTTTTGCGAAACAGAACCAAAAAAGGACACAGATGTATTAGTCTGTTATAAGGCATATTGTTGATTCACATGAATATTTCATCTCATTTTATAAGTTGTTTACTCATTTGTTTCTTGTTATTTTTTTCTTAGACTTGATCATCCCTCCATCTTGGCTATTCCTGCTGTAAAACCTTTCTTTTGGCCTGTACATGTAAAACCGGAGAAATGACCAATTGGCTACTTGTTTTTGAATCTGTTGTTTGCACTTTTATCTTTAACTGATTAAATCACTTGGTCCATTTGTTTTGAAGAGGAAGAGACCTCTCTGGATAATTTGGTTCCTGATAAAAAACCTCCTGTATGACTGGATCTTAAGTTACCAGAGAAAAAGCATGAGCACACATACCATGCACTGGGCGAGCGGCCAGTCTGCGACATGCCAAAGAACATAAAAGAAATAATGACTTGTAATGTGAAACTGCGTTAGTCAGTGTTTTTAAAGGTTTAAATCATCGGGTCTGTTTGTTTTGGAGAGGAAGAGACCTCTGTTGGTAATCCGGCTGCTGGTAAAAACCTCCTGAACAATGAACACTGACGACATTCTAATCTGTTCAGCTGGTTGAAATCTGCAATCCTTATCACTAGTTGACACGAAAGCTCCCAAAATCTTACACACTGCTCCTTTAACCCTGAAAACAGGAGTATTCTGGATTCAGAGACCTGTTTGCTTGAAGAGTTCTCTTACACCTTACAGTGTTGTGTTCAAAAGATCCTGATAAATTGTCCTTACTCTAAGTCATTGCCATCACCAGACAAACCTCAAAATTTCCAAACCAGACCCCACCAAGCTCTCACCTCCATCTCCCTCTCTGTCTCTCTCCACTGCTGCTTGTTTCTCTTTCAGTCAGTTTCTGATGTGTCGCGTCTGCAACCGCACTGCAGCAGAGCGTACTGCTCTGTGTGTATGTGTGTGTTTTCTTTGCCTTTTGTAGTTTGACATCCTGTAAGTAATACTAATACTACCAGATTGGGGGACAGACAGGAAAGACAGAGGCAGATATAGAAGGTGAGGGGGAAAAGAAGCATGAGACAGGGACTTAAATGGAGACAGAACAAACACCTGAGAGAGAAAGGCAGTCAAACACACAAAAAGAAGAGACAGACAAAGAGGTGAACATATGTAGCTCTGGATGGAGTGGAACTCAATTAAAACATCCTGCACTTGGTTCATATTTTCCCTCTGATTGACAAAGCTATTGTGATCATCTGTTTTCTGACCTCTTGTATCAATCAGACCCATATAATACTGTCAAGTACTTCACTAAGGATTTACTCACACACATTAGGAAAGAAACAATATGTTTTGGGTTTTATGGTCCCCTACTGAAATCAACTGTTTGCAAATATTTCTGATATATCACATGACCATTCATGTACACTGGGAATCCACATACTGGTGTAAACAATTCCATTCAATTTATTTGTTACATTAAATCGTAAATATGATTTTAGTAAAATAAATGACAGGAGGCAGATTGTCTGCACTGCGGTTTGTTATTTAGTTACAAAAAAGACGAGACATTCCTTAGCTAAGATGGACGACGAGGGGTAAACTACTCATGTTAATGAAAGTAACATGAGTATAGGGCAGTCAAGGTGATGCAAAACAGATTGGAAATTGTAACTAAGCAGACATGACGATATATTAGAGTGGTACCAAGAGCATTATCCATTGCCGGAGGAAGCCACTGGAAGCAATGGAAAAGGAGTATCCAGACAGGAAGGATAGAATTTAGTAGACCTAGCCATAATGCTTTGGCTTAACACATTGTTACTAATAAGACCCAATCGGGAAGCAAACACTGGTGTCTGTATCATTGTTTCCCAAATCTCTGTTTTCCCCAATCCAAACTAAAATACAACCCTTTGAGTTTTCAAACTGTTATGGGGTCAGCAACAATTGCAAAGGTCTCCATTTTTTTGGTTCCAAAATGCTGAAGAAATGAGGATGCTTGGTGTAAACGTAGCAGTATATATGCATTTTAAAATTAAAACATATTAGTGTGGATGTAGCCTTGGTCTCTTCTCCCTCTTGCTCGTACGTGCACTGTAAGCCACTATTGTAGGGAAACATTATTGTAATGAAAAAAATAAATGATACTTCAGCAAGCTAACTAAGCTAACCAACGGCACTTACCTGTCCAACAGAAAAAGGGCAACTCTGTGTCACTCTCTATCCTCTCTCTCAGTGCCAACCAGTGAAAGTGAAAGTTAAAACCAACGCCAGATTCACTTTGTTTTGGGAAGAGCTTTGTCCTCTTGGCAAATTTGTGTTTCCTTGGCTATCTTCGTGATTGGCAAGTACTTGTCGACTTTGTTGGTTTTTAAGTCCTGACCTTACCTGCATGCTGTGATTGGCTGAGGGCTACATGCAAAGGTAGGGCAAGGTCTCTGTAGATTAATACAACAGTACACATTTCTAGTGGGTGATAAGTCATAATAAAGAGGAATTATTTTGTAAGTCTATAATTTTTTTAGGAAAATGCTGCATAGTATACTTTTAATACAAATGATTTTGCCGTCAACACACATTTTGTGTGCAAAAATCACTTTTGCTGTGTAACACTGGCTTGTATGCTCGTAGTTAAAAGGTTGATTTAGCTGAATTTTGTGGCTCCTTCTCAACCACAACAAAGACATTTGCACAAATCCTTGAAATTACATTTATATAACTAATTTGCAACAGTAAATGGGATTTAAAGGATTATATTTTTTATCGACATGAGAAAATGTTCATGCATCTAGGAAGTTGCAAAAATATTGATACAGAATGCATCAGTAAAATGTTCACTGATTGGTCTTATACAGCAAAAGTGTGAAGCACAAAATGCAAAGTATTTATTAAAATGAGACCACAATCTCTCTCTCTCACCTTAACCAAAGTGCTGTCGTTAACTAAACCTAACTCATGTGAATATAGGCGTGTAAGTATCTTGACAATTCTGATCATCAAAAATACCATCATTTTGTTGTTTAAATCTTTTCAAATGTACTCTGTCTTAATATTTGACTGCTGGTCAGACAAAATGAGCAGTTTGAAAATGTCCTATGGGAAATTATGATGGGCATAATTCAGTTAATCCATTTAAACAATCAATAAGTTAATCAATAATGAACATAAACCTTGGTTAAAGTCCTAACCCTAATGCACACACTCATATCGACCCACCACATGTACCACAACAGAGTGCTGGAATTGGCCTGCTCCAGTTTAATTAAGAGTTTTAATTAAAAAGATGTAGTGGGGTGAATGTAACATCCTCTGCGGACAGCGGCTAAGTAGCCCTTCTGCATACGGTTCTATTCTACCCCCCACAGAACCCGAGGGTCTAATGAAACCATTCAGGATGCTGAGACACCGTCACCCTCCGCTGGTTCCCAATAGAGGAAGAATTATGAGACTGATAACTCCCTTGCTTTCTCTTCTGAGGAGAAACAAAAGGTGGCTGGTGTCAGAGATAAAACTGTCCCCGGAGTATTGCCAGGAGCCTCATAACACACACTAATGTCTGCTTTTATCTTATCCAGTGTAATGCAGCTACTTGCACATTAGAATAATATGTAGAAGCAGTTTACTCTGACAATTGTGGTGTGGACACATCATGAGAAGGAGAGACACAAATTCACATTTACAATCAAATATATTGATACATAAAGCTAGTTCTTCATAAGAATAATAATTTATTATTAATACTTCTTATATTTGAGTGACAGTAGTTAAAGCATGGGTGTTGTCTGAAAATGCTCCTTTACTTGAAGATCCAGTGTGTAGGATTTAGGGGTATATATTGACAGAAATTGATTATAAGTATGCTGCCTTTAGTGTAATATCACCTGATCCTGATCCCTGTTCCTTTAAAGTGAGCCGTTCACATCTACATAGGGAGCGGGTTCTTGTCTGCGGAGATCACCATGTTGCACCCCCGTGTTTCTAAAACAGCCCAGAACTGACAAACCAAATGTTGGTTCTAGAGAGGGCCATTTGTGTTTTTGCGTCGGCCGCCATAGTCAGCAGCCCCTCTGCAGAGTTGGAAAAACAGCTTTTTTTTTTTTATGCGAAATTGCTTTATTCAGTGTTTTTACCAGTTTAAATCACCAGATCTGTTTGTTTTGGAGAGGAAGAGACCTCAGATAATTTGGCTCTCAGTAAAACCCTCCTGAAAGTCTGGATCTTAAGATATTAAAGAAAATAGGCAAGTGATTAGAAGATTAGCAGGTGCTAGGCTAGTCCGTCCCCACATGCCAAACATTGATTTGTAACATAAAACTGCTTTATTCACTGTGTTGACCAGTCTAAATCACCTGGTCCATTTGTTTTGAAGAGGAAGAGATCTCTGCGGATAATTCAACACTTGATAAAAACCTCCTGAACAATGAAAACCGAAGGAATTTTAACTAGAAGTTTTTAGCAGCTTGAAATCTGCACTATTCGCTAGAAGCCATTAAATCTTCCTCAATCTTTTATACTGGTTCTTTAATAGTTAGCACAACAAGCAAAGGTTTCTCTGTAAGGTTACCATTACTTTCCATGCAAATTTTGAAACTGCATAAACATAAAAGCCAACACTCAAATACATAGGTGTAGATTTCCACATTTTCTGCACCTATCGAATTGAAATTCTTTGTTTTATTTTACAAAAGGTAGGGGAAAGCAAAAGTGCTAATGTCATGACAGCAAGATGTGTTGCAGCTACACTGCATTCCAATGCCTACTGCTGCTACTGCTTATCAGAAAAAAATTGATTTTGGTTTTGATTTTGGTCTGCAAGATTTTTGGAGCATTTGTGCAAAATGGCACTTGTGAAGCAGTACTGACAACAAAAGGTGATATTTACAGTTAATGTTTTAGAAATGGAAATTTGTTTTCCAACTTTGGGGCAGCAATGCTATATCCATGTCCACCTGTTTGAATAATAAATGAAACAGAAATGCATGGGGCATTGTTATTGAGTGTTTTAATGTGGAATTCACTTTAATTCCTCCCTAAGTGCTTATGTTTCAGTCTTGATATGGCTCTGCTGGAAAAATAATAATGAGGTCATCATTATCTGTGGCCTCTGTCTATCAATGTGTTTTCTATCACTGTTTCTTGGTTCGTAGCACTTGAGGAGGGAGAGATAAGACTAAAGCATACACTGCCAGAGAATGTGTGAGGAAGGAAGAAGAGGGGGGAGGACAGAGAGGAGAGAATCGTTAGGGAGGGAAAGGGTAAATCAAACAGATAAAAAAACAGAGGTTGAAAAGGACACAGGCAGAGAGAGATAGAAGGGAAAAGACAGGAGGAGATGCAGCACTCTGTAATTAAGAACGCCCTCGCTCTCTACAGAGTCCATTACCCTTGTTAGTCATACTGTAGGTTCTTTCCCGGGCTGAACGATCAATCGTTTTTATATCGAAATCCTGACATTTTAAAAATGCAAGAGCTGCAATTTTGATTATAGCTTACATTATTAACAAAGTTTTAAGAGGTGAATGTTTTTTCTGGTGAGTGCTGACTTTGGAAGCTGAAACTGTCACCAGAAATGTATACAGCTATAACTAATTAACTGCATATGAAACTCTAGGCTGTTGTCTGGTTAATGTGCTCTGTATCTACTGCCAAAGTTGGTTTTGCCAAGACAGAAACACCACCAGTATCATTTTGACATTACAGTAGACTGTCTTCGCACTGTTCAAACTGACTAAGAGAGGGATGAGATCTAGCATCATTTTCAGAGGGTGACTGCAGGTGCCAGCAAGCTAGGTACTTATCAAGTGCAAAGGCTGTAAGACAGAATCTCTCTGTTAAATCTTTGAGCACTTAATAACATTAGGCGCTTTAAAACTGGAGGAACTTTTTCGTAGTTCTAAGACACTCACACCCCGTACTGCAAGAATTTGAGGGGCTGTAAAAGTAATGGACGTAGCTACCATGACTTCACCCATTGGTTTGATGACTCCTGTTTTGAGGCCAAATTTGCTATTTGGGCCATCGGCATCTTGATTTTTTTGAAGCCAGAAGTGACCATATTTGGGCAAGAGGGTGGCACTGTGGAGGAGCAAGGGGTGGATCTGACTGAGAAGCCGATTACACTGTCAGCCTGTCACTCAATGTGGCCTCCCTTAATTATGCAAAATTTCGAGCCTTAATAAAATGTAAATGGGTAAGTTGTATAAAAATGAATGGAGAAATTATCAACAGAAACCAAAACTGTTTTTGTATAAGGCTGTAAACATGTCTAATTCTCCTGTTAAGTTAAGCATTTTAACATGGGGGTCTACTGACTCACTTTTGGAGCCAGCCTCAAGTGGTCATTCAAAGAACTGCAGTTTTTGGCACTTCATGTTGCCTTCATTTTTCAGGCGCAGAGGTTGCTGTTTGGTACTATCCTAGCAAAAGAGGAACCATGAGTGATGTAAGTGTATGGTGATTTGTCCAGATGTAAGTGTGCATTGACTGGTCGAACAGGGCAACAGCAACAGCATTTTTGACATCGTTAACTTTGTACGCAACAGACAACACAAAACACAAACAACAGCTTGTAACGAAAAAATGGAAGAAAACACAAACAAATGGAACAACAGTGAAGTCCAGGGTCAAGGGCTGCGTTCAGCCCCAACAAAGCGTAGCGGAAGGTTTATTCAAACATAAACGGCGGTGCGTTGAGCACCCTGTTGTGTTACACATGCACACTTCCTTTTAATACGTTGGGGTTTCATTCAGTTCAGTTCAGTGGGCTTTATAGGCATGTTAAACATATCTTTATATTTCTAAAGCAAGTATATAATATGAACAAAAAGTTTAGATACCATGAGTGAAAATACTAGGCATTTATTTGTATACGTCACTGCTGATAACACCTCTGACACAGCCACCAAAACAATGTGCCTCAAAGCCCGTTTCACACTGTTTCAAATAAACATGTCATTCAGCTGTAGCAAAATGATGCCCACCATTTGAGATTGAACGTGTCTCAGGCTTTACATATTCGCTAGGATGGAAATATAATGTAAATTTAACTCATCAATGCAAAAGGCTTACAGTACATAACTTCACTTGGTAGCGTGAATGCAAACAGAAAATAAACCCTTGAGGGTATGTAGTTCTCAAGGAGCTCTTCAGTGGGCACTTCCTCTAAGGGATTCCCTAGAAATGTTTGGTCCGAAAACACCAATTGTTTTAGTGCTGTGAAGTAGTTTGTCCTTTCAGGATCATTTGTGACCTTAAAAATAATTTATTAAAAATTCCTTACTCAAGGTTCACTCACTAGATTTCTTCCAGAGCTTTCAGGCACATCTAGTGACCATTATCAGCAGAAAGAGGTTGCTCAGTTGTCATCATGTGTCCTAGGCAAACATTATTTGCTGATGAAGGCAATGAGATGTGGCTAAAAGCTCCAAGAAGTACAGTAAGTAGACATTGATTTAGGGATCTTTTTGTCAATTTTTAACAATGTCAGATGAAATGTTATTACTACATGTGAGCTAATTTCATCACAAGCGGCTAAAACCTCACGCACTTAAGGTTTACCTCTTTCAATGGTTAGAAAAATTACAAGACAGATTTTCCTGAACTGTTCATCCCTTAGTTCTTTACACTAAAATTTTTGAATTACATACAAGCATACACACAGGAGCACAGAAACACTCAGGATACAGTTTCATGCTCAGTCTCGTGTGTTTTCCGCGTGGTTGGCTAAACAGGTGAGCATCGACTGAAACCAAAACCCTAGCTCCTTTCAAAAGATGGAATTTTTTCAATACTGCGTGTGTGTGTGTGTGTGTGTGTGTGTGTGTGTGTGTGTGAGAGAGAGAGAGAGAGAGAGAGAGACACCGAGAGTGAGAGAATGACCAACATTTATTTTTAGCACCCAGTGAGTCATGTGATCCCTCCTTCTTCCCACTGATCCCTCCTTCCTTCCCTTCCCTCCTATCTCTCTGTCTCTCCCCATATCTCCCTCTCTCCCACAATCACATCGTCTCTCTCCTTTTCTTCCCTTCACAGTGACACCAGAGGAACACAGGAATAAAGAACACACAAGAGGGAATGAGGGAAGACAAATCTTTATCTTTCTAAATGAGGCTAAATGAACTCTACGTGAGGGGCTAAATGCAAAAAGAAAACATGCACTCATAAATACATACTGGATGTATACCACTGAGGCAAACTGGCTTACACCTCAGCAACATCATCTCTGTTACCATGACACCACCACATAACAAAAATAACATCAGTGCACCCATATTACCACAGACACTGTCCACTCTGAAGGAGGGTCGGTTAAAGATCAGTGGATTGGAATGACATCAAGCCAGGAGCACTGATAATGCACGTCTCTGGAGAAGTGATGGGACTTTACCAACAGGGTACACTTAAAATACATTTTAATGTACTGCCAGAAAAAGTATTGGCATTGTAAATATCTGCAAACCATAAATTTGTTATATTATGCAGGGGATACGCTGAAATGTTATTTTTCAACAACGATGTGGTTAACGTGTGGATAGGTTTAGGCACAAAAAACCACTTGGTTATGGTTAAGGAAAGATCATGTTTTGGCTTAAATTACACAGTTTTGGTAAAAAGAACTGCTTTTCGTGACACTATCCTAGCAGGAAATGCAGCAATGTCTTAGTAAAAAAACAACCGCTTTTCAAGCCACTCCCTCGCAGGAAATGCAGTAACATTTTCATAAAAAATGTGTCTCTACTCGGGCAGATAATGCAGTGATGTCTTGGTAAAAAAGAACCACTTTTCATGGCTCTATCCTAGCAGGAAACACAGCCATGTCTCAGTAAAAACAACTGCTTTTTATGCCACTATTCCAGCAGGAAATGCAGTGATGTCTTGGTAACAACCACCGCTTTTCATATCACTATCCCCACAGGAAATGCAACAACATCTTGGTAAAAAACGACAACTTTTTGTGGCACTATCCCTGCTTGAAAAACACTAACGGTTCGCTACAAAACATGGAAGCCAAAAAAGCCACTGGAAACAGCATTGAATTGCTAAAACACGGCAATATTTCTTCTTTTCTTGTCTCAAACAGTGATCTACAATGTTTTGCAGCATGGTAGGCATCTCATCTAAATGACACATGTCATCCACTGTTTCTTCCACCTCCTGATGACAAAGTCCACTTGTAATCTACATCACTTCAGACGTTGGTATAATGTGTATGAAACATGCAGAAATGTACAATGCCAACATTTTCTTCTGGTGACTATGTTCTTCAGCCTATCTATCTCCCTATCACTCCCACAATGCAATGCAATATTTACACAGCAATACAAGCTGGCCTTTTTTAAAAATTCAAACCATTTTTGCTACAATGGATTCAAACCTACCCAACTGTCAAGAAAAGCTGAAGGGGTCACATGGTAGGCAATGAGACTAGTGCACAGATACACAAACAAGTACAATCATGTGCACAAACACACACACAAACAGATGAGGGATTACAGACACACACTTGCACACACACACACACACACACACACACACACACACAGCACATCACAAGCAAATACAAAGTGACAAAACATAGCAGACAGAGTCATAGTGACAGGACACTGACGCATGCATGAAGGGAGAGGACAAATATTCAACTGCTGTGAGGGATACAGCGTGCACACACATACACATACACACTTAAATGTTGACTTTCCGTTCTCTTTCTTTCTCTGATTATCCGCCTCTCTCCCTCTGCTTCCTATCCTTTTCTTCCTCTCTCTCTCCACTGCTTCCTCTCATTCACTGGCTCATCTGCTGCTCTTAATGAAACGCTGCATAATCAGGATTGCAGATTGCAGGACTGTGACTGGTCCTATAGGCCACACATGTGTGCATGCATAACCAGGAACACCACACACACACACACAGAGTGCCTTGATCTGCTCGCTTTCCAGCCACCAATCCCACCCTAAACCCTTTTCAATTTTATATACTCACACGTGCACTTGCACTTACATAGGCAAGCACACACACATAGTGGTGGAGTGGGGTTGGGGGTAGGTCATGATCCTGCCAGAGAGAAGGGAATCAGAGTTGCAATTCTAGGGCTTATCGCGGAAAGAGGGTAAGACCATATCTGACACGCCAGCATGCCCGGTATGTAAACCTCTATACACACAAACACACACACAAAGAGGAAAAAATGTGTGTGTGAGAGAGTGTGTGTTCGTGCACACCCTCAGATCCACATGCATATGAGGTGAGATAACCCTTTGCAGTATTTTTGGAAAATCTGTCCCAGCATGCAAGTGGTGAGACACTGATCCGTCTGCCAAGGTGTCTATTACCAACACTGCACTCAGCGAGCGGCAGGGTCAACATGGGCAGAAGGAGGGAAAGAGCGAAGGATATGTACAGGGAAGAGAGAGGAGAGCGGAAAGAAAAGAAAAGCAGCGTGAAGGGAGCGAAGGAAAGGGGAGATAAGAAACGAAGCGACAGAGGAGTGAAGGCAGGGATGGATGGTGAGGTAGTGGAGGGGAAAATATTCAGGAAGGAGGGGGTGGGAAGAAGTACCCGGTGAGAAATATGACAACGCCTTGTAAATCAGAAAAAGAGAGAGAGATGAGATATTTAAAAAAAATAAAAATAAATGCAAAATAGGGGAGAAGAGTAAATGCAAAAGAGCAGAGAACATGGAGAGGGTGGATGCTGAGTAGGAGGGAGCTGCTGGAAAAGAATGAAAGGTAAAATACTGCAAAGAGGGGGAGGGAGTTGCTTGTTAATACTACACCATGCTAAAAAACATAAATTTGCATTATCACAATGAAACTATAGGTAGTGGCATAACAAGTGCACAACAACAGCCAGAGTAATCTGCAGTAAATTGCTACAAATTAAATTTTAGTGCGATGGATCAGCTCTACAGAAGCTTGACGTCTTGTGTGGTATGACAGCAGTCATTGGTTGTCATGGACAAACAAGCTGTGACAAAACACACCATTGGCTGAAGAGTAGGGGGAACGGCAAAAGCGCAACACACCATTGGTTCGCGATCACGAACATGCTGTTGGCGGCTCCTGGGTCATGTGTGTGTGCGCTTGCACGTGCACGTTATGTGCGAGTGCGATTCTGTGTGTGTGTGTTTCCCGAGCCCGAGGCAACCAGGCCAGCGGCTACAATTACAGTGATGGATGTGAAAGAACTGGGTCGGCTTCGCAAGAGATCTGCCCCTGGGACGACAAGACCAGCCAGAGCCCTGAATCAATACAGAACACACACACATGCATGCATTAGCACACACACACACACACACACACACACACACACAAGGTTGTATGTGACAAACATTTACATAGAGACCAAAGGACAGTTATGAATAACACAAAAAGGAAGGAGAACGTGTACCACGCAGCACAAAAAGTGCAAGCAGGCAGACACAGCTACAGTGTTTACTTGGTGTATTTGCTTTTTTTCTTCCACGCACACACAGAAAACTTAACCAACCAAAATCCAGATGAGTCTCTGTCCCTGTGTGCCTGTCTGTCTCTCACTTACTCACTTCACTTGTTCCCTCATAGAGCCCCAAAGCCTGTTTTGGGGGCAGCAGTGTTCACAGCTCATCCACACATAACTCAGTGACACTTTGGGCCACGTTTTTCTGCTCATGTGTACGTGTGTGTGTGTGTGTTTCTGTGCATGTGTACGTGTGCTCGTGTTTCCCACCTCTGGCAGAAAGCTTCTTGGTGTTGATGATTTTTGCAGCATATTCCTGTCCAGAGGAGATCTTCACACACCTCCTGACCACAGAGAACGCGCCCCTGAAAAGAACACACACAGAAATGATTTTTCTCCATCTATTTATTTTAACAGAGAGTAGAGTGCAATAATCACCAGTGGGTAAACATATAAACACAATAGTGCACTAAGTATCATTGTGACTGACTGACTATCATATTTCCAAGCGAGCTGACAAACAAACAAAAAACAAATAAAGCAAAAAAAAGTACACAAAAGCACCAACAAAGTTGTAATTAATAATATCATAATATATCCTTAATTAATGGTGTACCTATATGAATGAGACTCATAGCCCGAAATTGTCCAAGTCAGTTAACAATCACCTCTTGAGCAAAAATCAGACAGACAGACAAACTAAACACTGGCTCTAGACAGAGCCATTCACATTTTTGTGTTGGCTACGTTAGTTGGCAGTCCCTCCATAACGAGCCAACAAAAACACAAATTTTAAGGTGAAACTGCTTTATTCTGTGTTTTTTTGTTGGTTTGTTTAGAGAGGAAGAGACCTCTGCGGATAATTCGGCTCCTGCTAAAAACCTGAACAATGAAAACTGAAGGAACCTGACTGGCAGTTCATGCTAAGCACATGGGAGAAGTTACCAAAAAAATGTCACTAAATCCTATACACTGCTCCTTAATCTCTCAAAAGGTAAAAATTATAATATTTGGTCCAGGAACTGCTTTACAGTTTGAGAGGGCTTACCTTTTCCAAAGTAGAAGTATGCATTTTTTTTAGCAAAATAAGTTATAGTGGCAGGCATATAATTTGATAAATAAAAACATGGCTTTAAATCAAATGTTATTTCCAAAAATTATTGTGAATTATTGAAATCTCAGACACTTTTCAGCACATCGCATTGCCAAAACAAAGCAATGTTCAGTCTTTAATTTTGCATCTAGGACAGTTTTGTGAGTTATCTTTGGAAAGTGTATGAATCTTTATGAGAGAGTGAGAAAGAATTTATAGATACACTTACATTTTGCTTACTTGATTTTGTTACTTGTAAATAAGAAATGTATTTTTTCACAAATAGCCAGGTATTTTTTTTTTAATCTTCAGACATCCCTAGATCTTTTCCCCAGATATTTACTGGAGTAAGGAAAGATCAATGACCTCCTTTAAATAGAGTATCACAGAGATTATAATTGATGTGTTTTTAAAAAAAGAGTTTTAAGTAAAATATATGAGGTGTGATCCATACCAGCTGATGTACAGTCTGATGGAAAAGCAGAGGTTTAATAAAGTGGGGCTTAGTGTAAAGAACAGACTCGAATGAGCCTACGAAAGTGAACCAGATACTTCAGATTGATTGATTTGGAGAAAAGACTGTTTCAGTATAAGCTTGGCAGGAAGCAAGCAGAAGGGACATGTTTCCATGGTAACTTAGATCGAACTTAATGCAACCTGCAGGATCTGCTGAATTTAATTTTGCTGATTTAACTGATGGTTTTGCTTCATGAAACTGCCCTCAGATGTCATAGGTGAGTAATAACAAGCATGGCTGAGCTGAAGGTGATGTTTTTACAGTCACATTTCAACATGAAATTGCACAAAAGCACGGATGCAGTATCTTTGCAGCGCTTGCACAAACACACTCACACCCCCACACCTACAGTACACGCTGTCCTCATCGCTCCACAAGACCATCAGCACCGCCGAACGTGCCTGCCAGCCTTCTATTGTTTAAGCCATGTGTTGTTCTGGTGTTTCGGGCACATGTATGAAGATCAAAAAACTAGGTCAGCTATATTTGAGGGAGGAGAAGAGCAGAGTGCTGCATCTCTCATCTCTAAATGCAGCCATGGAGACGTCCGCCTCAGTTCTGCAGCCATGCAGGCCGCTTTGCTATTCAACCTCCATCTCTGCCTGTGCACGCCTTTTCGTTCAAACCAAATCTGTTCTCATCCTGTCTAGCTCCAGACAACATCAGAGATATCACAAACAGTTAGACGCACTTGGATGCAGACGCTAGAGAGACAAAGCAGAGAATACTCATTACCTCATATGAACTCTGTTCTTTCACTTACTGTATTTCTAAAGGCTGACAACTGTGGCATGATGTTAATGTACAATGTTATATTATTTGGTTAAATCAGTGTTAGGATGAAAGGAATAACTGAAGAGTCGTGCCCATTTAAATACTGCTGAGCATATAGCATGATGTGTACCATAAACATGTTATCTAACATCCTCTGGAGTGAGCAGCTTGCCACTAAAGCTTACCTCTAATTTATAGAGGATTTGATAAAGGAAATGAACATAGCATAGCATGTTATATAAGAATTTTACTAGACTACCCTGCATGGTTGGGTAGCATGGCACTGTGAAGTGCAAATGGTAACTGTGTCTGTTACCTGAGTCTGTACAGTCCTACATAGCAGAATGTATAGTAGCTACACAGTGTGCTTTTGTGTTTGACGGTAAAGAAAAAGCAAGCTCGCTGGAACAAGGTTCAAGTTTAGCAGCAAAACCATGTGTGATGAGGACGTTTCTGTGCTTTTTCCAAGTCCTCATACTAATATGGTTCAAAAATTAGATGTTAAAAACTGCGCATGACAAGCATGGAGCATTTGATTATGTAATAATATCAAAATGCTTTTTTTTGCTCTCTGTAGCTAATTTCCCCCTTCATGACAATTGTACAGGGGGTGAGTTTTAATATAATTTACCTATTTAAATGTAATTAAGGGTTAAATTTATAAATAATTAAAGGCATGGCCGCTTTGAGTGACAGGTGGGCATCATTAACAAGTAACTACAATAGCAATAACGTTCAGGTAACATAACCATGGTGTGAACCCAGATATTTGCGTAGTTGTTGCAAATGTTAACTAACATTTTGGTTGTTTAAAAAGTCTTGTTCAGTGTTTCGCTGTACTATAAGACACTTTAAAGAGTCAGATATTCAGTTTTTCTGCTAAGTAAATGTAGTTTTGATGATTTTAACCTTGTTTTTTACCATGGAAAATGAGCATTAGCATTAGCACTGTCACAGTTAACCATAGCTGTAAACGCACCATGGAGCCAAGCTAGCAGCTAGCGCTATAGTTAGCTCTACCCTCTTGTCCAAACATGGTTCCTTTTGGCTCCAAACATCGAAGATGGTGATGTCCAAAGTGCCAAACTTGGCTTCAAAATGGGAGTACAACCAAATGGTTGATGTCACGGTAGTTACAAATATTTTATAGTCTATGGTCTTAATTGTGTAAACAACACCTCACCATTTTGCAAACCATGCTGCTATGTTTTATATATTTGAATGTTTTTTCTTGAATTTCATTGGAAAATCACTGGAAATCAATTAATTTCTGTAGCATATGATATTAAACTCTATTAGCAGAGTCCTAAAGTTCTGGATATTTAATACTATGTTTATTTGTTGTTACATTATTGGGTAATACAGTGCTGTCTTGTTAAATTAATCTGCAATGAAACTGCATAAACACTCAAAGATAATGTAACATAGTCAGAAACAAATGCAGTGTGGTAGCCTATTTTCATGTTATCACTGCCAGCTACTCTACTGTATGTCAGTGTGGAGGAAAATGCTGCTGCTCCCAGTAAAGGGATCAGGTGAGTTAAAAGGTACTATAAAAGCAATATGGCTGCATTATTAATGACAGATGGTGTAAGATGAGCACAGCATAGGATCCTAAACGGGCTAAGGCTGTAGAGGAGATTTCTTCTACCTCACTACAAACACAGGCTTCCCATCAGGAGGGTGATGACAGACATCTCCTCCAGTTAGAATGCTAAGTGGGAAACACTGGGTAACTGGGAGGACATTTCCATCTCTCCTCCTCTGTCTGCTTTGGCTGCAGACATCAGGGACTGTGTGTACACTGACCACGGGGAGCTGGGCAGACTGCAGGTCATGACCACACAGGTACAAATACACGTACTCGAGCGCGCGCGCACACACGCAGGTACGTGGATCTCTCTGTCTCCCTCTCTCCGGGGTGAGGAATTCCCTGCCTGTGTCTGATAATTGACCGCAGCTCGGTGCTTGGCTGGGGAATGTGTCATCGCCAACTACATGGTCTGCTGTCGCATTATTGAGTGTGTATTTCTGTC